>JASDQU010103585.1:16909-31165 GCA_032191745.1 Picea mariana | reverse complement strand
GTATAATTACAACTAATGGCCTAAAGCCGACATAAATAAAATAACATTACTAATATAATATGCCCCAATTAAGGGGTAATGAGCCAATATTAGGGCTTAACATGCCCCTCCCCTTGAGACAAGTGTTGTCCAAAACGCTTGAGTAACTCTGGATGCTTCTGTATAAAAGACTCATCTTCCCAAGTGGAATATTCAACCAGTAGTTTCCTCCATTTAATGAGATACTCTGAAATGGATCTATTCCTCAGCTAGCAAATTCTTGTGTCAATGATGGCTTCAGGCTCCAATATGATTTTTCCTTCCTTGTCAAGTTCTGGAAATATATTTTGAACTAGGATCTTGTCACCTGTAACCTTTTTTAAGCATCAAACATGGAAAACTGGGTGTACTCGTGAAGATGCAGGCAGCTCCAATTTGTATGCCATAGTACCAATCTTTTGCAACACCTTATAAGGTCCATAGTACTTTGGTGATAATTTATTATCCTTCTTGGCTTGCTTGAGGGACATATGTTTGTATGGTTGTAGTCTTAAGAACACCCAATCCCCTACTTCAAAATGTATTTCACTACGATGTTGATCTTCTTGTTGTTTCATGCGATTCTGTGCCATGGTCAGGTTGTCCTTTAAGATTTGGAGAATTTGTTGTTGATTCTCGATGTGATCTTCCACTGCTTGTGTTATCACTCCAAGAAACTCCTTAGGGTTGTAGACTAAGGATGCTTGGTAACTTAGAAATAATGCATATATATGCTTGGAACAATGGGGTTTTTAATAATTAGTGTAATAGACAACTCATCATACATCTAAAAAAATAGTGCTTTCAGGAAACAATAATCAGATCATGTCAATTGAAAGGAGAGGATGAAGAACACTATTCTTGATTGCCAAATACAACTAAATGTAGGGCTTAATGCAAGATAGAAAGAAATCCTTTACTTCAATTCTATGAGCTCAATAAAGAGATAACAGTCTTCATAAGCTAAAATAAACTGAAACAAAGTACAGAAAGGGAAAGATGGATATTTCTGATATTGAAAACGAAAGGAAACTGAACTTTATTTCTGTAAATAAGAGTCTATACAGTAGTACAAAATATCTCCCAGTTTGAACCCTTGTCTCTTAGAAAAGATAGGCATTTATATCCTTTTACAATCAGTTTTTAAGATCCTAAAAACTTGGATCTATATCTAAAAATAGCAATTCAAATCTAGCTAAGTAACTTGATAACAAAGACTTAATGACTAGACTAGCATTCGAATTGTCTTCAATCTCAAAATTTGACATCTATATTCTTCAGCTTCTGGAATCTGTGGTGCCATGAAACATGGAAGAGGCACCTGTCTTGGCAGCTGGATTTCTTCAGTTGTTCATAGTCGATATTTTAGGAGATCAGTTTAGCATGTGGTTCTCAAAAACTCCCACGAATCTCTGATGCATAGTCTTTTTCGATCAAGTTGTTATCCCTTTGATACTCTGGAACCTCTTTAAAACCTATGAAAAATAACCTGATCCATCCTTATCTTTCAAAAATTATTTTTCTGCTTTCACCAGCTAACTCGCCTTATGATTCGCTAGTTAGCTGGTGAAAGCGCTGCCTTTCACCAGCTCACTGGTTGTAAAATTNAGCTGGATTTCTTCAGTTGTTCATAGTCGATATTTTAGGAGATCAGTTTAGCATGTGGTTCTCAAAAACTCCCACGAATCTCTGATGCATAGTCTTTTTCGATCAAGTTGTTATCCCTTTGATACTCTAGAACCTCTTTAAAACCTATGAAAAATAACCTGATCCATCCTTATCTTTCAAAAATTATTTTTCTGCTTTCACCAGCTAACTCGCCTTATGATTCGCTAGTTAGCTGGTGAAAGCGCTGCCTTTCACCAGCTCACTGGTTGTAAAATTGTGCTGTGCGCTGGTGAAAGATCTGCCTTAGCCCAAAATGAACTTTCACCTCAAAAATAGTGATTCCATCAAAAAGTCAATGTGTCTCTGCTTTATCCCCTTGCATTTTCACATCAACCTGAGCAAACACTTGCAAATCTGGGTGTGAATTTTGCTTTTGCTTCAATTTTCTGATTTTCCTTTAAGGCGCTTTGCTAGCCACCATAGACTGTTATAGTCTTTGGTGATTTTCTGTTTCCTCTTCTTTTCCTTGACACTTTCACGAGCCATCTTTTCAAATGTAGCATTTGTTTTTGCAAAATTATCAGACAGCTTCTTGTATCTTTCCTTTATTACTCTCTCTAAGACCTCCTGCTGAATGATCACTTCTTTGAGTTGCTTGTTTTTTTGTGTTTTCTTTGACTTAGTGCTCTTTGATGTTTCCCCTTCCTCGGTGTGAGTAAAGGTCTCAAAATTTTGTGCAAACTCAATGGAATGTTCATGACTTTTGATGGCAGGGCTCTCATCTTCTTGCTCTGGTTCTGAGTCTATGTATGGAAGGTTTAAAATGTTTGTTCTCCTTTTTGTAGGCTGCTTTGTAGTAATTTCAAAATCCAATTTTTTCTTTGACCTGTGAGATTTCACACCAGCGATTCTGTCTTCTGGAGGTCCTGGAAGGGTTCTACTCTTCCTTGAGCTACTTTGAGGAGTCAATTGTCTCTTTCCAGCTTTCTTTTGTTCATTCATGGGCTGAGTTTGAGTTTCAAAGCCCTCCCAAAAAAGAAAATGTTGCCAGGTCCTTCCCTTCTGTATTAGCTCCTCCAAGATTATCAATTTAATAAGGCCAAAGTGGCAAAGAGTATTCTTCATGCTTAGAGGTTCAACTCTAATCTTTTTACAGACTTTAGTTAATCTCTTTTGCAAGAAGAAAGGTAGATTTAGGAGAGTTTTACCTGTGAAATGGTCTAAGAGCTTGAAATGATACAACATCAGTTTTTCATACCTTCCTTCTGAAGTTATGTAGAGTTGGATGCCCTTAAACAAATCCTGCCACTCATATTCTAAATGGGAAACTGGCATGCTCTTCTTCCATGCATTGTGTCTTAACTCTTCCTTCAAATATGCTCTGAAATTTAAGTTTTTGGTGGCAGTTGTTTTGAACCAACTCTGGCCCAATATTGGTAAGCTGGTCGATGCAGTGATGGAAGCTTCATCCACGATGATCTCCAAGGACCCAACATGGGATTTATTTCCATCAAATGTTTTAGCAAACGCCTTTGTTGTTGATTGGTGACAACCATTCTGCAACCTTTCAACATACTCCATACAACCTGCATTTAAGAAGTGTTTTTGCACTTCTGGGTGCGCCTGTAGGAAGGACAGACTGTCCAATTCATTTCTCAATAATGAGCCACTACGTCTCCTTGCCATTTGTGATTCAAAACCCCAAACGATTCTGCACCCCAAATACTGCAATCTGTTGTTCGGGCCGAGGTCTTGCGTTGGTGAAAACACTCGGCTCTGTCTTTCAACATTAATAACTTAGCATACATTTGTGGGTGATGTGTGTTGGGGAAGCAATGAGTCGATTTGATGTCACCAGACAAGTAGTACTTCTCCTGTACCTACGATGATGGATTCAAATTCACCATTTCCGACACCATGATTGTGAAGCATGCGTTACTGAATGAGATCCACTTTGCAATCCGATTTAGACATGCAAACCCGAGTCTCCATCATTATCCACTTTCACCAGCGCATCATACTTGATTTCATGACGTGGGATGAGCATGTCATCATTTGAATTTTTCAAACGTGGATAAAACACACGTGATCCTCGCTTTCACTAGCTAATGGCTCGTGAGAAGCGCTCCTTGGTTGTTGAAAATCGTCGCTTTCACCAGCTAACGACCCATGAGAAATGATCCTTAGTTGTTGAAAATCACCACTTTCACAAGCTAACCATCATATTTGAAACATGTGTTAGCTATTGAAAGCATTTTGTGAAAATTTTAAAGAGAAGACCTTTGTGGGTCGTCTTATTTCTAAGACAAAAATCAAAACCTAAGTCTTGCTACTAGAAAACTTAAAACAAATTTGGAGAAAACTACTAATAGCCATGCTATCAACCAAAAATGAAACCAAAGTGACTGATTCACTTTGGGAGATAACATTTGGCTCCAACTGGGATGGACATCTCCCTGTGAGATGACCAAGAACCTAGCGAGACTCGGTAGGCTTTATTACAAAATTAAAAAATATCTGAAAAATATTTTTTCTAATACCATTGGGCATGGAGTTATTCAAGTGGTAGAAACAAAGAAAAAAGAACTGAAAAAGAGTATGTACAAGTAGAACAGGGCTTTTAAGAAAAAGCCTTATGAAAAATAGATCTTTAGAAAACGCCCGTTGAAAGGGCCACCTGCTACTTCCTCGCTTGAAAGATTTTGAAGAACAAAGGTATTGTTCTGTTGTACCACTGTTATGACAAAAGGACTCGTCCAGAGAGCCTCAAATTTTTTGTGTTTCCCCTTCTCTTGCCTTGTTGCATCCCACTTTAAGACTAATTCCCCTGTTTTGAAGACATTTTATTTGACTTTCTTGTCGAATATCTCCTTGATTTTTTCTTGATGTAATTCTGTTTTTTTCCAAAAGCGGCTCTCTATCTTGATGTAGCTCTACTAAATTATGAATTCTCCGGGTCAAATCACTTGGTTCAGAATCAGTTTCTTGTAAAAACTTTGCAACCGAAAATGCAAGTTGAATAGGAAATATGGCTTCAGTACCATATACCAACTTGAAAGGAGATGTACCAATTGATTTCTTACATGTAACCCTGTCAGCCCACAAAGAAAACTTCATCTTGGAATCCCAACCTCTGGCATTTTGTTCAAGCAACTTCTTTATAATCCTGACTAAACTCTTGTTTGATGACTCAGCTAGGCCATTCCCTTGCGGATAGTAATTAGTGGAATGTACCAGCTGGATTCCCAGCTCTTCACATAATTCACCAAGTGTTTATCTTTGAATGCAGCAGTGTTATCAGTGACTATTCTCTTAGGGCAGCCAAATCTGGAAAATATGTTTTCTTGCAGAAAATTTATGATGATAGTATGATTGGCGTTCCAGGTGGGAATAGCCTCAATCCACTTTGTAAAGTAATCGGTGGCAACAAGGATCCACTGGTGCTGACCACTAGAAGGTGGGTGAATTTCACCTATGAAGTATAGGCCCCATTGCTAGAAAGGCCCTGTGACCACTATAGGTTTGAGGGGAAGAGACTTCAGTTGTTGTTTGCCTTCAAATATTTGACACTTGTCACATGTTCTCATAAACTCACACACATCTGAAAATAAGGATGGACAGTAGTAACCCGATCTTAAGATTTTATGTTCAGTGGTTTTCCAATAGTGATGTCCCCTGCATTCACTATTATGGAATTCAATCAGTTTTATGCACCTCAACAATAAACCTATTGGATTTTTCCAGAACAATAAGTTTCCATTGATGCAGAAATTTATGGCTTTGAGCTTCAAAGCCCTTCCTTGTGTTTTTGTCAAATCTGATGGGACTGATAAAGTTTGCAGAAAATAAATAATGTTACTGTACCATTTGCAATCATCTAGGTGAGCTGAGACCTACATTTCTTCACCTTCTTTATCCTCTAAAGACTGAACGTTATCTGCATTATTACTTACCAAATTTATTTCGAGCAGCCTGCAATTTTCTTCTGACAGAAGTTTGGCAAGGCCCTGACCCTTCACAAGTTTTGTTGGTTTAATTTCAACATCAAATTCAATCAACTTTGCTATCCACTTACTCCCTTTTCCATCTATGTCAAGTTGTATAAGCACATCTTTAATTGAACTGGAGGGAATGAAAGCTATTATCTTTGCCTAAAGGATGTAAACTCTGAAAGCTTTCAATGACTTGATAAGTGCATATGCTTGTTTCTCCAACAATTCATACTTTACCTCTGCATCCCTCAAGACCTTACTAAAGAAGGCAACTGGCTACTCCTGATCATCGACATTTTTTTGCAAGAGTACTGCTGCGATTGTATCACTTGAAGCAAATAAAAAAATGTAAAATACCTTGGAGAAATCGGGGTTGATCAAAACAAGGGTTGTTATGATGGCTTCCTTGATGGCATTGAATGATTGTCTGGCTTCTTCAGTCCATTTTACCTTGAAGTCCTTTCTTAACATAGCAGTAATATGCTTTGTGAGTTCTGCAAAGTTTACTATAAAACTTCTGATAAAGTTTATAGTCCCAAGGAAAGACTAAATGTCCTTCTTTGATCTAGGAAGAGACAGATTTTTAATTTCTTCTACCCTTTTTGGGTCAATTTTCACCCCATCAGCTGAAACAATATGCCCAAGTAATTTCCCTTCCTTAAGTGAAAAATTTGATTTTTTTGGATTAAGAGAAATGCCATACCTTCAAAATTTCAAAATGTCCTTTTTAAGTGCTGCAAATGAAGTTCACAGCTGCTTGAGAAAATAGTGATATCATCGAGATATATCAGGATGAATTTATCTTTCTCTCCAACGAAAGCAATGTCCATCGCCCTTTGGAATGTCACTCTTTCATTCATCAATCCAAAGGGAATCTTCTCATACATAAATGTACCCCATGGAGTAGTAAAAGCAGTCTTTTCTTTATCGTCCGGATGGACAACAATCTGGTTGTATCCGGAAAACCCATCAATAAAAGACATCACCTTTGATCCTGACACTTTCTACAAAATATGCTCAATTTTGGGCAGAGGGTAGTTGTCCTTCCTAGAGCACTTATTCAAATTTTTTAATTCGACGCAGAGTCTAATCTCCCCATTCTTCTTCCTGACCGGTACAAGATTCGCAATCCATTCTAAATATTTGAGAGGAATGATGATGCGGGCGTCCAATAGTTTTTTAATTTCTCTTTCCATTGTAGGCAACAACAAAGGATTGAAGGATCTAAGCTTCTGCCTAAATGGTTTTGTGTCTTTATTCAAGGGAATCTTATGCTAAATTACTTTTGTGTCAAAAGTCTTCAAGTCATCATATTGCCAAGCGAAGATGTCAGCAAACTCCTTTAGCAATTCTCCATAATCAGCGTTTTGTTTTTCAGTCAAATGTGAGGCTAAGTTGACATATTTAGGATCTTGTTAGCTAGCTACATTGTACTGCAAAACTTCTGAATCTTTTTCCCCACTTTCCAATTTGACAGTCACATCATTATTATCGAACAACTTTTCCAATGGGACCAAACCTTTAGGAAATCTGTTGGTAGACAGTTGGACTATTTCATGTGCTGCGATTTTGCTTTTGAATTTTGGCTTCTCAATTTCATTGCCATGTTCATTCCTCTGATCAATCTGCATATCTACAAACTCATCTATCACTATAAGAAATCTAGTGAGTTCAGCATCGTCTTCAAAAACCTTCCAAAATTTTACATTATTAGGGAGAGAGGGCCTATATTTAACTTGAATTCCGTAAGTCAATTTATGAGGCAGAGGGGGTATGAATGCACAAGCCGACACAACTAATGAATCAGCCAATTCATTCATTGCTCTAGGTACATATGAAATTTTAAAATCTACAAAATCGTGAATTGCCTTCAACACTTCATCTCTGTATGCTTTCAGCCTGACATGCTTTGCTTGAAAGGACTTATTCACCTGCTGAATAATCAAATCTACATCTCCAAACACCTGCAATTTTTTAATCTCCATCTCTTTGGCTGCATTTAGCCCCAGAAGTAGTGCCTCATACTCAAAAATATTATTAGTCAGAAGTAGTGACAAATGAGAAGTTTTCTTAGAAGGGGAAATCAATACCACTCCTGCTCGTGTTGATTCTTTAGTGCAAGCACTGTCAAAGAACATGGTCCAAAGATCTTCTTTTGTTGTTTCTGTGGGCTAAACTGTGGGCTTTCTGAGCAACAATGCATCTGGTAATGAATCATCAATTTGCAAAATACAAGATCCCATACCTGTGTCCACAGAATAGATAGGATGATTGGATGGATTTTTCTCGTCACTGATTACATATGCCAACTGAGATTCCCTGTATAGGCTTTTTTTCACCCCTCTAAAAATAGGGATAATAGCATAGGAGAGGTCCATTTGAAGAGTGCCACCTAGCCTCTTCATCCACGATCTTGATAATAGACATCCAAATTTAGGAGGTATGTTAGCCACTACTATATCCATCACCATAGTCTTCATGGATGCTTGGGTTAAGGTTACAGCCAAATCCTTGATCATCCCAAGACATTTGAATTTTCGATAGTCAAAAGAGAAAAGATCATGATAAGACTTGGTGATCTCCAACCCAAGCTCATCCATGACCGCCTTTGGCATCAAATTGTGCGAAGCACCGGAGTCCAACAAACAGTTATGCAATGTTTTCTCATGAATATTTAGAGAGATGTAAAAGGGAGGACAACTTTCATCTCTGTATTCTATCATTTGGCCCAGATTAATGGTTGGATTTTTACCATATATGTTGAGGATATTAGCAGAAAGGGATACAAATTGGGGATCTAGAGTTTTGAGGATATCCTTTTTGAACATTTCATTTTTCATTAACTTGACTAGAGGAATAGGAATTTTAATTTTTTGTATTTCATCCTCAAAATTGAATGAATATGGGACTTTATCAGAATCTTTATCAGAGACCTTTACCTGATTCGAAGGAGCTTCCTGATTTCTTTTCTATTCAACAGGAGCCTAACTTTCTGGAGTTTGATGCTTGACAGGGGCAACAGTCTTTTTGGGAGGAGTTGATGCTTTCACCTTTGAAGGATTTGCTTGTTGATTCTCTAATGTCTGATCTTTTTTCTTAACAGGGGTTGTGCTCGTTTCAGGAGAGGCTGGTGCATCTTGTTGAGAAGTATCATATTTTGATCGGAGGTTATATCTATTCTTATCTTCTGTTGTGAAAATGCCATCATCAATAAGATTATCTTCTGTCTGTTCAGTCATCAATGCTTCCCCATAGTCATGTTGTGTTAGATAAGATTTTCCTATCTCTTCTCCAACACAATGAATGTTATCTTCTCCACCTTCTTGATATTCACCCTCGTCTTCGTCCATCACAACATTTTGAAGAGGGACCTTTATTCTCTGATATTCAGTAGGATTCTTTTCTCTTTGCAAGATCTGAGTTGGATGATTATTTCTTCTGAAGTTGTTGGGATTTTGATTTGGGTTCCTGCCTGGAAAATCATAAGTGCCTCTTCCCTTCACAGGCTGCTTATTTTCAATATTAATCTTAGATATCTCAGAGGTTAGAGACTATAGCATCTTAACCATTTTATCAAATTTTGGATCAGCACTTGATGAAGATGAAGCCTCATTTCTTGGCCTTCTCCTATCAGAATCTCCTTTCCGCTTCTGGGAGGCTAGAATATTTGATTCCACCTCAAGGGAAGCATCTTGCATGAGAGATAATGTTGGTGACCTCCTTTCTCTCAACAATAAGCATAAATTTGAGTCAAAAGCATCAGAATATGTGATCTTGGCAGAAGCATCTGAAGGTTTTATCTCTGCTGGTATTTTACCATACATTTGGTTAAATCTTTTAGTGAAATCAGAGACTGACTCACTATTTTGTTTCCTTAGGTTTCTGAATTCTGTGATATAGTAGACAAAATCTCTTCTGTCACCCCAATGTTTCAAAAATGTCTCATCCAATTGCTTGATTCCAGCTATGGAACCAGCAGGGAGTTCTTTGAACCATTTCCTAGCATGGCCATCTAGGCTTTGGACAAAGACTCGTGTCTAAACATTTTCTTCTTCAATATTAAGGTTTTCAGCATAACTGTAAAAAGCCTCAATATGTTCTTCAGCAGACACATCGCCTTCGCCTGTGAATTTGGGCATATACTTCTGATAGTCTCCCATTGGCATGGCTGATACTGGGTTTGGAAATATGAGTGGTGCATACCTAGCAGCTAGGATTTGTTGCATCTTAGTCAAAGGAGGTGGTGCAGGCATAACTATCAAGGGTGAGGAAGGTGATGGTTTCTTTTTCAAGTCTTCAACACTGGAGGAATGTGAAAGAGGTGAATCTTCTAATGGGAAAGAGGTCTGATAAGAGGCTCTATAAAAATTTGCAAGCTGTCCAGCCAAGTTTCCTTCACCTTTAGCAGATAGCTCTTGGAGGAGATGTTCAACAGCAAGGAGGCTAGTATAAATGTTCAAATGATTTTCTTGTTGCTGAGAATGAAAAGACTCAAGGGAAGAAGAACTGTGGCTTCTTTCTAAAGTCTTGGATGTTTTTTCAATCAAATTTAAATCTATCAATTTATCATCATTAGTATTTTCCTATTGATCAAAAGGAATTTGTTCTTCTATAGTATTTACAACTGTTTTTTCATCAATTATCTCTGAAAAGAACTCAAATTTTTCTGTAGTAGATCTTCCAGAACTGAAAAGAGGATTACCTTCTATATCTAATCTTGAAGTTTGACCTTGAATGGTCTTTCCTTTCTTGAGAATTAGTTCTGGATTGGACACTGGTGTGATAGGTGATTCTTGAGGATTCACCCTAGTACTGATCCTCTTAGGAGCTAGGATGAACTTGTGGAGTCGCCAGATAGATAATTACAACCAACTAAAAAATGTCTAATCTTTGTCTATCATCAAAGATCAGCTTTGTGTCGTATCCCAGGAAAGAAGAACTTGAATTTCATCTCCCCAGCAATGGCGCCAATTTGTTATCACTCCAAGAAACTCCTTAGGGTTGTAGACTAAGGATGCTTGGTAACTTAGAAATAATGTGTAGATATGCTTGGAACAATGGGGTTTTTAATAATTAGTGTAATAGACAACTCATCATACATCTAAAGAAACAGTGCTTTTAGGAAACAATAATCAGATCAAGTCAATTGAAAGGAGAGGATGAAGAACACTATTCTTGATTGCCAAATACAACTGAATGTAGGGCTTAATGCAAGATAGAAAGAAATCCTTTACTTCAAGTCTATGAGATCAATAAAGAGATAACAGTCTTCATAAGCTAAAATAAACTGAAACAAAGTACAGAAAGGGAAAGATGGATATTTCTGATATTGAAAACAAAAGGAAACTGAACTTTATTTCTGTAAATAAGAGTCTATACAGTAGCACAAAATATATCCTAGTTTGAACCCTTGTCTCTTAGAAAATATAGGCATTTATAGCCTTTTACAATCAGTTTTTAAGATCCTAAAAACTTGGATCTATATCTGAAAATAGCAATTCAAATCTAACTAAGTAACTTGATAACAAAGACTTAATGACTAGACTAGCATTTGAATTGTCTTCAATCTCAAAATTTGACATCTGTATTCTTCAGCTTCTGGAATCTATGGTGTCATGAAACATGGCAGAGGCACCTGTCTTGGCAGCTGGATTTCTTCAGTTGTTCATAGTCGATATTTTAGGAGATCAATTTAGCACGTGGTTCTCAAAAACTCCCACGAATCTCTAATGCAGAGTCTTTTTCGATCAAGTTGTTATCCCTTTGATACTCTGGAACCTCTTTAAAACCTGTGAAAAATGACCTTCTCTGTCCTTAGCTTTCAAAAATGCTTTTTATTCTTTCACCAGCTAACTCGCCTTATGATTCGCTAGTTAGCTGGTGAAAGCGCTACCTTTCACCAGCTAACTGGTTGTAAAATTGCGTTGTGCGCTGGTGAAAGCTCTGCCTTAGCCCAAAATTAACTTTCACCTCCAAAACTGTGATTCCATCAAAAACTCAATGTGTCTCTGCTTTATCCCCTTGCACGTTCACAACAACTTGAGCAAGCACTTGCAAATCTGGGTGTGACTTTTGCTTTTGCTTCAATTTTCTGATTTTCCTTTTAAGGCACTTTGCTAGCCACCATAGACTGTTATAGTCTTTGGTGATTTTCTATTTCCTCTTCTTTTCCTTGACACTTTCATGAGCCAGCTTTTCAAATGCAGCATTTGTTTCTGCAAAATTATCAGACAGCTTCTTGTATCTTTCTTTTATTACTCTCTCTAAGACCTCCTGCTGAGCGATCACTTCTTTGACTTGCTTGATTTTCTGTGTTTTCTTCGACTTAGTGCTCTTTGATGTTTCCCCTTCCTCGGTGTGAGTAAAGGTATCACAATTCTGTGCAAAATAAATGGAATGTTCAGGACTTTTGATGGCAGGACTCTCATCTTCTTGCTCTGGTTCTGAGTCTGTGTATGGAAGGTTTAAAATGTTTGTTCTCCTTTCTGTAGGTTGCTCTGTAGTAGTTTCAAAATCCAATTTTTTCTTTGACCTGTGAGATTTCACACCAGAGATTCTATCTTCTGGAGGTCTTGGAAGGGCTCTCCTCTTCCTCGAGCTACTTTGAGGAGTCAATTGTCTCTTTCCATCTTTCTTTTGTTCATTAATGGGATGATTTTGAGTTTCAAAGCCCTCCCAAAAAAGAAAATATTTCTAGGTCCTTCCCTTCTTTCTTAGCTCCTCTGGGATTATCAATTTAATAATGCCAAAGTGGTAAAGAGTATTCTTCATGCTTATAGGTTCAGCTCTAATCTTTTTGCAGACTTTAGTTAAGCTCAGACTTTAGTTAAGCTCTTGTGCAAGAAGAAAGGTAGATTTAGGAGAGTTTTACCTATGAAATGGTCTAAGAGCTTGAAATGATACAACATCAGTTTGTCATACCTTCCTTCTGAAGTTATGTAGAGTTGGATGCCCTTAAACAAATCCTGCCACTCATCTTCTAAATGGAAAATTGGAATGCTCTTCTTCCATGCATTGTGTCTGAATTCTTCCTTCAAATATGCTCTGAAATTTAAGTTTTTGGTGGCAGTCGTTTTGAACCAACTCTGGCCCGATCTTGGTAAGCTGGTCACTGCAGCGATGGTAGCTTCATCCATGATGATCTCCAAGGACCCAATACAGGCTTTATTTCCATCAAATGTTTTAGTAAACGCCTCTGCTATTGATTGGTGACATCCATTCTGCAACCTTTCAACATACTCCATACAGCCTACATTTAAGAAGTGTTTTTTATTTTTTGGGTGTGCCTATAGGAAGGATAGACTATCCAATTCTTTTCTCAATAACGAGCCACTGCGTCTCCTTGCCATTTTTTATTCAAAACCCCAAACGATTCTGCACCCCAAATACTGCAATCTGTTGTTTGGGCCGAGGTCTTGCGCTGGTGAAAACACTCAGCTCTGTCTTTCAACATTAAAAACTTAGCATACATTTGTGGGTGATGCGTGTTAGGGAAGCGATGAGACAATTTGATGTCACCAACCAATCAGTACTGCTCTTGTACCTACGATGATGGATTCAAATTCACCATTTTCGACACCATGATTGTGAAGCATGCGTTACTGAATGATATCCGCTTTGCAATCTGATTTAGACATGCAAACCCGAGTCTCCATCATTATCCACTTTCACCAGTGCATCATACTTGATTGCATGATGTGGGTTGAGCGTGTCATCATTTGAATTTTTAAAACGTGGATAAAACACACGTGATCCCCTCTTTCACCAGCTAATGGCCCATGAGAAGCACTCCTTGGCTGTTGAAAATCGTCGCTTTCACCAGCTAATGACCCGTGAGAAATGCTCCTTAGCTGTTGAAAATCACCACTTTCACCAGCTAACCATCATCTTTGAAACACACGTTAGCTGTTGAAAGAGTTTTGTGAAAATTTTAAAGAGAAGACCTTTATGGGTCGTATTATTTCTAAGACAAAAATCAAAACCTAAGTCTTTCTACTAGAAAACTTAAAATAAATTTGGAGAAAACTACTAATAGCCATGCTATCAACCAAAAATGAAACCAAAGTGACTGATTCACTTTGGGAGCTAACAGCTTGAACCTTAGATTTTTCTTTTAGAGAAGAAGTGATGGAAGGAGGGTGGTATCCATAAAGTTCCATAAATGGTGTCATTTTTGTTGCAGTATGAAAGGAAGTGTTATACCACCATTCTTCCAAGGGTAACCATTTGAACCATTGTGTTTGTTTATCAGAGACAAAGCAACAAAGATAGCCTTCCAAACATTTGTTCACTATCTCGGTTTGTCCATTAGATTGAGGATGATAGGATGAGCTATGAGCCGATTGAGTACCAAACAAAAAAATAATTCTGTCCAAAAATGTCCAATGAAGATGGGATCTCTGTCACTTAAAATAATCTTTGGGCTTGCATGTAGCTTTTGAACTGTCTCCATGAATGCGGTGGCAACTGTACTAGCTTTGAAGGGATGAGAGAGTGCACAAAAGTGTGCATACTTGGTTAGTATATCAACAATCACCATGATGACACTCTTTCCTTCAGACTTTGGTAACTCTGTGATGAAATCCATGGAAAACTCCTCCCAGCGCTGACTTGGGATGGATAATGGTTGTAAAAGACC
>JASDQU010103585.1:0-16809 GCA_032191745.1 Picea mariana | reverse complement strand
TTTCAATACTTCCATGATCTCCCCTTTTAAACCATCCATCTTAGTATCCAACTTAGCTTCTATTGAATCCATCAACTTAGCTTCCATTGAATCCATCTTAGTATCCAACTTAGCTTCCATTGAATCCATATTCTTTTGTAGTTCATTTATGTCCCTACGCATTTCTTCACCTTCAACAAGAGTCCAATTAGGATTTTCTGGAGGCTTATTTGGTGTAGAAGGTCCCTTTTTTGGTGGCATGTTGGCCAAGTATCACTTTTGAATCTTGATTTTGAGGCGGCTCTGTTAGACAATATTTTTTCTGTTCTATCTCCCAAGTTTCGACCCTTCTGGGTATGAAAATTTCTTTTAGGTAGTTCTCTGATATTTCTTCTCTGCAATGCCACAGGTCTGATCAAAATTGGATGTGCCAAGTGGAATTTACGGTAACTTCCTCACAACTTGCTGATTTTTCTCCTTTCCAGGAGATCTCACTTGTATAGCATGCCCCGCACAAAATAACTGATATCAAATTCTGAAACTCGCACCCAAAATACTACAGACTGTCCATAATCCAATGAAACATGTCCCACTTAATTTGGATACTCTAGAAAGAAGTTATGATTATTTTACCTGGAACACCTTCTTGATACTAGTCAATAGGACTAGTTAGATACCTTATCTTACACAAGGTGTATCTACAAATTTAAGATGACCTAGAAGCTGAAATTTTTACCGCATATACCTTACTAATTTTTGTAAATGGCCTCCATATTTCATGGTCTGAAACATTACAGAAAATTTTTTATAGCGAAAATTACGCAATGACTTATTTCAGGATGATTCCAGAACCCTATCTTGTACAGGATGTATCTCCGAAAGTATAAAGCCTCAGAAGCTGAATTTTGAACCCAACATACTTTGATCCATCTAATAAATATTCTCCAAGTCGTTCCTTCTAAAACGTTGTAGAAAAAATGTTATAGTGAAACTTCCATGGTGTCTCAGATGTAGCAGCGAAACCCCAAGACCTTGAGCTCTGATACCATATGTTAAGAACCAAATATCAATATAGCATAGAAAAACCTCAGAAAAAGTACTCAACGCCTTGAAAAAGAGATAATTTTAGATAATAAGCCTCTTCGAGGGGGCAACCTCCTTTTACCCCATTTAAATGTTCAAGTACAATATGATTCAAAATGAAAATGTCTCCTTGGTATATATAGGATACTGGGAGGTATAATTACAACTAATGGCCTAAAGTTGACATAAATAAAATAACATTACTAATATAATATGCCCCAATTAAGGGGTAATGAGCCAATATTAGGGCTTAACAGGATATGAGTTTATCAAGGAGAGAAAATCCTAATTATTCAGAAGGCATACGTAGGTTGTAGTACAAACAGACCGCGTACATATGGGAGTTGTACTACTGGTAGGGAGCATACATATGCGTGTTGCATTACTGATAGATTGTGTACCTGTTGACATGTTGGTATCTATTGGGGATTGAATCCTCCTCTCAGTTAGTGTTGAGTTGTGTAAGCTGAGTCTTGCATTGCAGAGCTGGTGCTCTTTTGGAGTTGTACTCTATTCAGTTGTTGTTGATAACCCAAGGATTGTAGTCTATAATAAAAAGAAAATTATACATACATCTTGTGTTCCTTGTGTTCTTTATGGTGATGAATTATTGATGATATATGTTGCTGATATATGTTCACATTTAACTGGTTATAAATGACAGTAATAAGTGATGAGTAATTGGTGATTGCTAACTAAGGATTTTTGTGAAAGGAAGTTTGAAAAATATCCCTACACTGATTCACCCCCCTTTTCAGTGTGGTCGGTGTGTCCAACAAAAAAAGGTGTAACCATAAATTATATTGCCTTGCAACTTCTGTAATGAATATTTTGTCAGATATATGGCACAGAAGGAAGGAGAGATTTTTCTTAGAACCGAAAATCCTGATAACATTGTAATTCTCCATTTGTTCCAAGGTTCCCTTTTTATCCAGGAATTTACTTTCTTGGGTGGACATTATTGGAGTATCTTTTCCAAGCAACAATCCTTTCAAAACCGAGATGAAGTCATTGAAAAATTCATAAAAATGTAGGGAAGCTTTATGCCTCCATAACACTTGGTACCAAAAGGTTGTTGGAGAAATTTCTATTTTTGACACACTAGTTCAGTGGGAGTTAACTGACTAGTTCTATTTTAGACTTTCTATTTTTACCATCACTATTATGCATGCATGAATTCCTAAGGAAATCTAACTGTTTGATTTTTTTTTATTAATTATGGAATGTTTTTCCCTATATATGAGTGTATTCCACTTATTCATTGTATCATATTGATCATGATCTATGTATCAATCATCAGGACATTCGAGTAGTGTGAATATATTTTCTCATTCTTCCATATTGAATCTTTCTTCCTTTCTTGATAAGATTTGTTTGTACTTTCTTTAGCTAGATCTCTTGTGCAGGTTTCCATGAAATATTGACATGGTATAATAGCTATACTTCTTGGAGAAATCTAGTCAAGCCAAAGAATAAGGAAAATAGGGGTTTCGGCGAGCTAAATCCATGGCCATACATTTCAGCAGTTATTCCTCCCAAAATATTACGTTTTTGAGGAAACGGCCTGGATTGAAAGTAAATTGGCCCATTTTGGAAATGTGTTTTCAACCATTTGGATAGATTCTTCACCTTTTTCTCATAACGTAAGCTGCAATATAGCCTCTTGAAGTTGATATGAATCCATGGCCGTACCTTTCTACAGTGATTTCTCCCAAAAATATTAAGTTTTTGAGGAAAAGAGCCACTTGAGAAGTAAATCGAGCCATTTTGGAAGTGGGTTTTCAACCGTTTGGAAATATCCCTCACCGTTTTCTCAGAAAGTAAGCTGCAAGATCATCTCTTGAAACTGATATGAATTTTCACTTAAAGTGGCCTTTTTTCCATGATTTCTTAATTTTTCACTTGTAGATTGAGAGTAAATTTTTAGGGGTTATTAGAAACAGTGGGAGAGATGGATATGACAACTATTATACAATCAAAATTGGTGGTAATCCTCACACCATACAATTATTTTGATTGGAAGCCCAAGGCGACATTCCAACTCAAAAGAAAAGGACTATATAATTTGACGATGGCGACATAAATAGAACCTACATCAGCGATTGAGAAGACGAGATGGGTGAATAGTAAGGATGAGGCCACAAGACTACTTCTTGAGCTAATATCCACTGATCTGTGGTTTCATATTGTTGCATGAAAGAATCCAAATGAGATTTGGACCACCTTGTAAGGAATCTTTGGAAAGTAGGATGAGATGTGAGGTCATATGCTTGAGGTAGAGTTGAATACCTTAGACCCTAAAAGTTTTGATAATATACAAGATTTTTTTACTAAATTTAAATCTTTGTTATTGAGTTTGGGTGAATGTGGTATTAATAAGTCTACACAAGAGAAACAACTTATTCTAACAATATTGGCCAAGCTAGAACCAGAATACATTGTATATGCCTCCAATTTTCATTCTGGAAAATGTCTTTTTGGAGAAAATTAGAAAATGCCTACATTGGCTCAGTTCATTGAGTCTCTTACACAAGAGCAGACAAAACTCATACATATGGATCTCATGAAAGATCCCAAATCACATGCACTAACCATGCATGATGGAAAAGGTCATCCAAACAGAACGTGAAGGAGGGATATTCCAAACCCTTTAATGATTCTTCAGGTTCCAAAGACTCTTCAAATTCCAAGAAGAAGAAGAAGGGAAAACAATGCACTTACTGCACTAAAGCGAATCATGAAAAATCCACATGCATGAAGAAACAAAATGATCTTATGGCACATACACTTCAGCAGAACAACCTTGGAAACTTCATTTCAGAGGGAGTCAAGAAATGGAAGGAAGAAGATCCTTCTCCTAAGAAAGGTAATCATCGTGATCTAGTTGCAATTAATTCCTCATCTGATTCATGGATTATAGATTCTGGTGCATCCCATCATATGGCAGCGAAAGAAGAAGTTTTCTCTTCTTTGAGTCCATGCTTAAGACCCCCTATTCTCATGGGGGATGACACTCCAATAGTAGTAGCAGGAGAAGGGAGAGTGGAACTCCACAATGGGAGTTTTGAGAATGTTCTACATGTTCCAAATCTTTCTATGAATCTTCTCTCAGTTTATCAAGTCACTCAGAAAGGTAAAAAGGTTGAATTTACATCAGATTCAGTTTCAGTAATTGACATGCATGAAAATTTCATCATTGCAATTGGTGAGGTGGATCACAATTCAAGGTTATATAAATTCACTAAGTTTTTTTACGATGACTCCTCTATTCTACTTACACATAAGGAGAGTAATTTTCATGCACCTCCAGTGCAACATGCACATACTCTTGTTCTTCCATCAGTTTCAGACATCAAAGATGATTCCATACACTCAGATTCTGTGCATGGAAATAAGCAGGTAGTACAGCCAGATAAGAAGCCAGCGTCAAAGCTTCAGCAGATGCCCAAGAAGGCATAGACCACACTTCAGGCAGCAGACAACCTTTCAGTGAATCCATTGGATTCAAGCATTACTCGATCTCATCATGAGGATCCTTCTCATGTACTTTTAGCTTCAGAATCTGTGATTCCCATGCATTTCTATATGGTTCAATCTACTGATCCACAAAACTACAATAGGGTTGAGGGAAATCCATTATGGAAAGAAACCATGCAAAAGGAGTATGAATTACTCCTATAGAACTAGACTTGGAATCTGGTTCTACTTCCACTAGAAAGGAATATTTTCATGTGAATATGGGTCCAAAGGATCAAGGGGTACAAGGCCCAACATGTTTCCAAAGGACTTCATCAGATCCATAAAGATTTCTACATATTCACGATGACTTTCAGTGAGCATAATTTACTGACTTTACGGGATCGTCTTGCAGTGAAGAACATAGTTTCCCAGCAGCTTCCATTTGATTCTTTTGATACATTGTATTTTGAGGGGGGGGGGTTTGTTCCCACATGGTTTTCCCTCTTTCCTCACTTTTATTCAGTGTTCATTAGTTTCATTGTACATGAGTACCTAAAATGGCCTAGTAGTCGGGACTCATTTTTTCTCCATAGTGATGTTCAGGGGGGGTGTTGGAGAAATTTCTATTTTCGACACACTAGTTTAGTGGGAGTTAACTGACTAGTTCTATTTTAGAATATCTATTTTTACCATAACTATTATGCATGCATGCATTCCTAAGGAAAGCTAACTATATGATTGATTTTCTTAATTATAGAATGTTTTCCCTATATATGAGTGTATTCCACTCATTCATTGTATCATATTGATCATGATCTATGTATCAATCATCAGCTCATTGGAGTAGTGTGAATATATTTTCTCATTCTTCCATCTTGAATCTCTCTTCCTTTATTGATAAACTTTGTTTGTACTTGCTTTAGCTAGATCTCTTGTGCAGGTTTCCATGAAACACTGACAAAGGTCACTGGGTCAAATTCATAATTCACCTTCTTGTAGACAAACAATTTAGGAAAGTGATAGCAATGTGCTATCATGAATACCAAATAAGAGGCCATAAAAAATTTCTTATCCTTCTTGTGTTGTGACAATTGGGAAGATATTTCAATGGAAATCAATTTCCCCAATCGAAAATGGCTTGCTCCTTGATAGTGAGATATAAGATACAAGGATCATACGAGAAATATTGATGATCTTTTCTTGGCTGGTCACTCTGGTGAATAACCAAGAAATTTCCCAAAATGGGTTTTGAACGAGTTGAACTGCAACCTGGTAATATCTTCAAGGATGGTCGTGGGATTCTCTAAAATTTAGGTAAGATGTCCAAGCCATTTTCATGCTTTTTCAAGAAGTCCTTGCAATCTTCACCTTTGAAGGTGAGTGTTGGCTCTGGGTTTTATCATTTTACAAAACACTTGAGGTGAAAGTGAGACGGGAGAATGATATTGAAGTTGAATAATCTACTAAATTGGTATATATTTATTAGCACACTAGGAAACAAATTCTTTGCAGTAAAAAACTTTTAGGAACACATCCTGCATGAGAAATTTTGGATGTCCAAATTACTTCCTTGTGAGTAGAAGGGGAAGAATAGTAAGAATACGCTCTAGACCACTGAAATTTTTGGTCCTCGTGCCAAAAACATTTCAAAGTATCTCTTTGGAACTGTTGTCAATATGTTTCTTCCATAAGTTGATGAGAGCATTTTGTTAATCCAGATAATATTAGAAATGAACACTTGAGAGATATAATATAATCTTCCGCAAATCATGCTTTAATGTGGTTTTAATGAGCAATCTCCTCGAGCCCCTCGCTTATTAATGACCATCTTCACGAGAATTGCATGATGAGTTATTATCATTAAACCATACTAAATGCATATTGGGAAAAGCGTGAAGGTGGTGGGGACATACGAGATAAATTAGGTTTTGTGACTTTTGTGAACTTGGAAACCCCAGAACCCATGATTGGAAAAGGTCCAAAATTGGCTAAGTGTTGTAATGCGGTCGATAGGAATAAATATAGGAGAGGTGAGATACTTAGGAGTTGTGGGGAGTCCAATAGTCAAAATGTAGGTCGTGGATCTCTTGGGTGGAAAATGTATTTCATGGAGTATGGGATGTGAAAGCTTGAACCCGAGAAACCACAACTGCAAAAATGGATAAGTATAGGATAATATGGTGGTTGGTCGGACTCATGATGTGGTATTATTGATGGAGATGAGGGTCTGCGATCCCGCCAAACTGCGAACCCATCAGTTTTGGAAAAATGACTAAGTATGGAAACTATAAAGGGAGAATAGAAGGGAGAAAAGAAAAGGGGAATTTGGGTAAGTATAAAAGAAGGAAAAAAAATAGACAAAAGAAACTTGGGAAAATAAAGAAGGGGGAGGGAAATTTAGGAAGCGGGAAATGATCTCAACAACCGGATCCAACTGTGGGACGATAACCCCATGTGGGTCGAGAATGTTAGAACTGAAAGTCACACTTTGAATGCTAAAGTGTATGCTTGATCTAAGTGGATCATCTCACAATTCGATAGAGTTAAAGTATTCAAAATGCAAAGTAAATCTTACAAAGTGGAAGAGCTCGTCAGCAGCTTTTCGGTGATGTCAGTTTCAGGAAAAACAACCTCCAGGTGACAAAGATATGAGCAAGGGAAGTTCATCAGAAAAGGTTATAAATGGGTTAAAATGATCAAAATATGGTTAGAAATGGTTTTGGAAAAAAAAGGGGTGGTCAAGGGCCTAGCCCTTGACCTTGCCAACACCGAGGTCCCCTTGGTATTAAAAACCATATCATAAATCCAACATATATAAACCATATCATAGTTCAAATGTGATATATATAAACCATATCATATGTTTAAAACATATCACATGGCATGCCAAAACATATATTAAAACCATATATCAAATATGATATGTATTACACCAAACATCGCGCGCCAAAACCATAGTATATAAACCATGTTATATAGCAAATCGCACCAAGGAGGGGAAGCCCATGGGTTTGACCCTGGGACTTCCACCCCCATAACAACCACAAGCTACCAATGCACCACCACCATGGGACGTGGCAGGGAATGGCGCATTAACCTTAAGAAGTGCACCGATGTAGGGGATTTCGGAGGGCGCGTGGCCCATAGCTCGCGCCCCCCAAAACTATTATTTTTTAATATTTAAGTGGAGCATGTCATGCATCCYGAGGGGGGAGAATGAGTTTTGATTTAGTTAGAGACAGGCACATAGTTCAAGGTGGTACAAAATTGGCACGCATCTCGAGGCCGTACGGACTGTACAATCAGAGGCAGATTCAGAATAGTGCCAAAAATGGCATTCAGAGTCCAGTTTCAGAAATATATCGAGTTTATACTCAAAAGTCTCGATTTTTCGCAAGGATTCCAGATCCAGCTTTAGTTTTTGCATTCACACATCTAGACAAAAAATTTCTCACAAAACCTTCAGGATAAACAGACAGGTATCCATGTTTATACTTAAAAGTCTTAGAATTTCATCTTGCAGCTGTTGTTGAAGTCTGTTACAGTATATGACATACATAACTCAAAAGTCACTTTGTAAGCATTTGAATACTTAATCTATCGGCCTTCCCATTTGGAAAGTGGCCCGGATAGGTAGCCAGGAAGTCTGGTGAACTCCGTTACCAATTCTTGTTCTTAGATAGTATGCTTACATGTTTATGTGTTGATGAATGTTCTTTAATTTTTCATTCATAAAGATGGTTAACAATTAAAGAAATTCACATGCAAGTAATGGTTAAAGATCAAGTTGGTATCAGTGCGAGGTTAGCCATTTGCTTTGTGAGTTGATGTTAACAAGATCTAAGCTTCAGCGTGGTGAAGGAGAACTTGAAGAGTTCGATCTAGAGATTGGATCAAGGAGAGGAAGGATGTCTTCACCAAAAGGAGAAGAAGAAGCTTCTTCTATCCCTTCTAAAGGGGAATTTCTAAAATCTTTCATGAGAATGCAAACAATGGTAGAGGAGCTCTATGAAGATCGAAGGAGAGGTGAACAAGGTGGACCATCTCATACAGAAGATGAGAAAAAAGGAGGTGATGAGGACCCCCCTAAAACTCCACCCACTTCTCCATCTCTTCTTGATGGTTCTATTCCTTCTCCATTTGAAAAAGAAAAAAACAAAAGTTGATATTAATATGCCTCATTTAAAGCTTGATATTAAGTTTGATTTACCTATGTATAATGGAGAACTTAATGCTGAAAAATTGGACAATTGGATCCTTCAAATTGAAGTTTATTGTAGGATTCAAAAGTTTAATGAAGATGTTGTTAAAATTCAGTTGGCTTCTCTCTGACTTGGAGGGACTGCTCTCATTTGGTGGGAGAGAATATTGCAAGAGGATCTTGCCACGAAAGGAAAAATCATTTCCTCTTGGTATGAGTTCACTTCACCACTTAAAAATCAATTTTATCCATTAGGGTATATGCAAAAGGCTATGATGGATTGGCAGAATTTGAGGCAAGGTAAGGGACAAAGTATGCAAAAATACACACAAGAATTTTGAAAAATAGCCTTGATACTTGGTATACCTCTTTACACCTAGGAAACTCTTCTCAAGTATACAGGAGGATTGCATAGTTATTTGCGTCATATGATATTGATGTTTAATCTGACTAACCTTGATGAGGTGTGTGTTCAAGCAACTCACATAGAGACAAAGGGGAAGAATACCAAAGAGAACTTTTCCAAGAAATCTTTCAAACCTGATGAAAAAATGTTTAAAGGTAAATGGAAAAGTAAACACACAACCACTTTGAACAAAGAAGGAGATAAGCCTACATGTACTCATTGTCAGAAGAAGGGTCATAATGCTTCCAAATGTTGAAAACTTGATTCGGAGCTCAAGTCAGAAAAGTTTCGGAAGAAAGAAGACAAAAAGACTACTGCAGCAGTAATCCAACATGATTTGGGATCAGACTCTGGGGATGAAACTAAGGTGATTGCTACAAGCATCTAAAGGTAATATTTCTTCTTGTTCTATTTCAAGAAATGAACCTGTTATTGATGAAAGAAATAGAAGTGAGTTATTTCATATTAGAGTTATCTCTAAGCATACAAAAATTGATAATCTTTTTGATAGTGGATCACAAGCAAACCTCATTTAAGAAGAAATTGTTAAAAAATTACAATTGGAAACTAAATTACACCCTAAGCCATATCCAATTGGATGGGTATGTGATAATGCATAATTACAAGTTACAAAACAGTGTACACTTAGGTTTTCCATCAATTTTGGATTCATGGATGAGGTAGATCTAGATGTGGTTCCATTGGATATCCGTGGTATTGTGTTGGGTAGTCCATATATATATGATAGGAAGGCTATCTTTTACAGGCAAGATAACAGGTATCAGCTCACTAAGGATGGTGTTGAATATATTGTCCGTGCACATCGCATGAAAACTAATTTTTCTTTAGTTTCTGCAAATCAAATGAAGAGGTTAATAAATGCAAGTAAGAACTTTGTGCTTATGATAGTCAAAGAAAAAGATGTTGAACAAATTGAATCCTTTAAAGGTTGTGATCCTAAACTTAAAAAGGACTTGATAAAGGTGGTATCTGATTATGATATTTTGTTTCAAGAACCTGTTTTACCTCCTAAAAGGGAAATTCAACATGAAATACATTTGCAGCAGGATGCACCTATTCCTAATGTTGGTATGTACAGGTCTTCTATTATTGAGAATGCAGAGATAAAGAAACAGGTTCAGGAGTTAATTGAAAATGGGGCCATTCGTCCAAGTTCTTCTCCATGTGGTTCACCAATTGTTTTGGTACCAAAGAAAGATGGCACATGGCGTATGTGTGTTGATTACAGGGCATTGAACAGAATCACAATAAAGAATAGGTGTCCTCTTCCTTGAATTGATGATCTTTTAGATCAATTAAAGAATGCAATCTTTTTCACTAAGTTAGACTTAAGAAGTGGCTATCATCAAATCCATATTCATGACAATGATATTTGGAAAACAACTTTTAAAACCAAACAAGGATTGTATGAATGGATGGTAATGCCATTTGGGCTATGTAATGCACCCGCGACATTTATGAGGGTGATGAACGATGTGTTTAGACCCTTCATTGATGATTTCGTTATAGTCTACTTAGATGATATTTTGATTTTCAGTCGAACTTGGGAAGAGCATGTCAAGCATGTGAAACAAGCATTGGATATACTTGTAAGGGAAAAATTGTATTTAAAGATGTCAAAATGTGAATTTGGAAAGACATCTTTAGTATATCTAGGTTACATTGTAAGAGGAGGTGAATTGAAGATTGATCCCTCTAAAGTTGAGGTCATTGTAAATTGGCCTATGCCAAATAATGTAACAGATGTAAGAATCTTTTTGGGAGCAGCCCAATATAGGAGGAAGTTCGTTGCGAACTTCTCCTTCATAGCTTCTCCCTTACATGCTTTGACAGGTTTGAACAAAGTATTTTAGTGGGAAGGTAAGGCATAAAAAGCCTTCGACACACTAAAAGAAAATATCATCATAGCTCCAGTACTTGCACTACCGAATCTACAACAACCATTTGAGATAGAAACTGATGCTAGTGGTTATGCAATGGGGGCTGTCTTAATGCAACATAAAAAACCAATATGCTATCATTCTAAAACTTTCTCTAAAAAAATAATCAACTATCCAACATATGACAAAGAGTTGTATGCATTAGTACAAAGTGTTAAAAAGTGGAAACACTACCTAATGGGTAAAGAAACAATCATACATACTGATCATCAACCACTGTAATATTTACAATCACAAACTAAGCTACAACAATCAAGGCATTTCAGATGGATGGGGTTTTTACAACAATTTCATTTGGTTATAAAGTATAAGAAAAGAATTTAGAACAAAGTTGGAGATATGTTATCTAGACCTCCAACAAATGATTCTATTGTTATTTAATAAAGTCCTTTAGTTCATGCAAGCTATGTGGAACAATATACTAAGGATGAAGATTTAAAAGAAGTTTATGAATCACTAAGGCATGGTTATCAGAATGAAGAATTGAATTATCATATCGATGACAAGTTGTTGTATCATTTTGGTACGATCTGTACTCCACAAAGTGAAAGAGTGTATGTGATAAGAGAAGCTCACACTTCTCTCATTTGAGGGCATTTTGGAGTAGGTAAAACCGTAGCACAACTACAAAAATTCTGTTATTGGCCTCAAATGAATGAAACAATGTCCAAATATGTAAAAGGTTGTGTCATGTGTGCAACAAGCAAACCAAGTAACAGAAAGTTAGGCTTGTACACTCCACTTTCAGTTCCTTCTCGTCCATGGGAAAGTGTTTCAATGGATTTCGTAGGAGGTTTACCAATGTCTAGAAAAGGACATGACTATCTGTATGTTGTTTTGGATCGATTCAGTAAAATGTGTATACTTGTGCCTTGTAAAAAGAAGATCACAGCTGAGATGACTGCTCATTTGTTCTTCCAAAATGTATGGGTCCATTTTGGACTTCCTACTTCTATTATTTCTGATCGAGATTCCCGATTTCTTGGGAAATTTTGGTCATCATTATGGGAACTTATGGACACAAAGTTGAAGAAGAGCACAACATTTCATCCACAAACCGATGGTCAAACTGAAGTGGTCAATAAGACTGTGGTACATCTTCTTCGAGGGTATTGTGCTAAGCATCCCAAGCTTTGGGATGAACAATTGCATTATGTACAACATGCCTACAACAGAGCTATACACTCTTCTACTCAAAAGTCTCCTTTCGAGACATGTTTTGGGTACTTGCCAAAGTCTCTTTTAGAATTCATTTTTGGGAAAGATACAGTGGAATGTGAATAGGTTGATGTAGATGAAGCTCAAAGGTTTATTCAACAGATTTAGGTAATTCATCAAGCAGTGCAAGAACAGTTGGAATCAAGTTAGGCCAAATACAAAAAAAAGGCATGACAAGCATCGCATAGATCATTGTTTTTAGATTGGTGATCAAGTATGGCTTCATATCAACAAAGATTGACTTCAAGGTGAAGGTAGAAAGTTGAAACCTATCAGGTATGGACCCTTTACAATTTTGGACAAAGTCGGTAATAATGATTTCCGGTTAGAATTGCCTCTTTATATGCAAATGTATTCAGTTGTTAATGTGGAAAACTTGAAATTTTATGAGCCGCCTATGATTATAGACCAAGATGTACAGGTTCAAGTACCTTCTGTGGACGATATTTCTCCTGAGTATCTTAATGAACTTTAGGAAGATGTAATACTGGACAAGAAGGTCAGATCATCACGAAGAGGAGACATGGAGTTTCTTCGTGTGGGGTTAAAAGGAATGAATCCAAGCAAAGCAAGGTGGATAGAGACCGGAAGAGTGAGGGAATTATACCCTCACTTATTTTCTGAATGATTTCATACTTTTTGTGGCCAAAAAGATTTCCAGTGGGAAGGTTTGATCCAAGTGGATCATCTCAAAATTCGATAGAGTTAAAGTATTCAAAATGCAAAGTAAATCTTACAAAGTGGAAGAGCTCGTTAGCATATTTTTGGTGACGTTTGTTTCAGGAAAAATGGTCTCCAGGTGACAAAGATACGAGCAAGGGAAGTTTCGTAAAAAAAGATTATAAATGGGTTAAAATGGTCAAAATATGGTTAGAAATGGTTTTGGAAAAAAAAGGGGTGGTCAATGGCCTAGCCCTTAACCTTGCCAACACCGAGGCCCCCTTGGTATTAAAATCCATATAATAAATCCAACATATATAAACCATATCATAGTTCAAATGTGATATATATAAACCATATCATATGTTTAAAACATATCACATGGCACGCCAAAACATATATTAAAACCATATATAAAATATGATATGTATTACACCAAAAACCGCGCACCAAAACCATAGTATATAAACCATGTTATATAACAAATCGTGCCAAGAAGGGGAAGCCCGCGGGTTTGACCCCAGGACTTCCGCCCCCATAACAACCACAAGCTACCAATGCACCACCGCCATGGGATGTGGTAGGGAATGGCGCATTAACCTTAAGAAGTGCACCGATGTGGGGGATTTCGGAGGGCGCGTGGCCCATAGCTTGCGCCCCCCAAAACTATTATTTTTTAATATTTAAATGGAGCATGGCATGCATCCCGAGGGGGGAGAATGAGTTTTGATGCAGGCAGAGACATGCACACAGATCAGGTGATGTTGCACAGTGACCAAAGTGAATTTGCATGCAGACCGATGTGGTATTTGCATGCAGTTTGAGGTGGTACGGAATTGGCATTCATCCCGAGGCCGTATGGACTGTACAATCAAAGGTAGATTTGGAATAGTGCCAAAAAGGGCATTTGGAGTCCAGTTTAAGAAATATATTGAGTTTATACTCAAAAGTCTCGATTTTTCACAAGGATTCCAGATCCAGCTTCAGTTTTTGCATTCATGCATCCAGACAGAAAAGTGCTCACAAAACCTTTCGGATAAATAGAAAGGTATCCATGTTTATACTTAAAAGTCTCAGAATTTCATCTTGCAACTGTTTTTGAAGTCTATTACTGCATATGACATATAGAACTCAAAAGTCACTTTGTAAGCATTTGAATACTTAATCTATCGACCTTCCCATTTGGAAAGTGGCCCGGAGAGGTAGCCAGGAAGTCTGGTGAACTCCGTTACCAATTCTTGTTCTTAGATAGTATGCTTACATGTTTATGTGTTGATGAATGTTCTTTAATTTTGCATTCATAAAGATGGTTAACAATTAAAGAAATTCACATGAAAGTAATGGTTAAAGATCAAGTAAAAATTTCAGATCAATGTTCAACACCCATCAATAATTTTAAGGATAATTTTTTTATGATAAGTCGACAAATGGATAAAAACTTAGTAAAACAATCTCAATAACAATAAGTACTAGATAGAATGCAACAACAAATGAGGTTTTGAGTAACTTAGATCATGGTTAAAAGAATAATATGTATAAGGGGGAGAATTTAGTAAGAAAGGTGGGATATATCTACCATTTACATAAGGTAATACTAGTAGATATATGAAGAAAACCTTCTGAAACAAGAATTTCTTTAATCAAAATGGAAACTATGATAAAATCATAAATAACATCACAAAAAATCCTTCATTGAAATACAGCTACAATAGAACAATTGAAACATTCAACAGACTGCAAATTAGAGTAAGATAAAAACAAGATGATAGGGGAAAAAGGATTGATTTCTATTAGCCAGAAAGTATTAGGTCTGGTACATAAAATCAGAGATGTCTCTGTTACATTCACAACATCAAAATATGAGTCTCATCTCAACCATTCAAACCTTTTTCAATCTTGATACACCTATATTATAGTCTATACTGTCAATGAAAACTTTACAATCTGAATAATCACCTTATCCTAGGATCCCTATGCCCTCAAAGAGGCATGGAAATATATGGATAACATAAAATAACCAAAATTCTAAAACCTAGGCTAATGTTGGCAATGTCCTTAAAATTTTTGTTATGGCTAATGATGTGTTCCTTTGAACCACATATTCCTTTGGAAGGTGGTGTTGGATTACTGAGAGGGGGGGTGAATCAGTAATAACGTAATTATAATCCTTTTTCTTCAAATGTTATATCAATGTAGAATTATTATCCAATAATAAGCAGTAATAAATAAACAATCACACACATACACAGTACACAAGTGTTTTACATGGAAACCCAAATCAAGAGAAAACCACATAATTCTTTTTCTTATATGTATTGAAGAATTACATTCATTGGAAGCACCAACTTCCTTTGTTTTCCAACTACAACTGGAAGGAGGCTCCAACCCCCTAGTTTCTCAGGCTACAACCTAAGGTAAGATCCAATTCCCCAAATCTCTGGCTACAACTAGAAGGAGGCTACAACCCCCAATGTTCTCTGGCTACAACCGGAAGGTGGCTACAACCACATGTCCTTTCCCCATCCTGCCACCCTGAAGTAGAAGTAGAATGATGGAACCACTGTCACACTATCACTGTGAGATATACCACTGTAAACCTATACCAATAAATATAAACTATGCATCAACCATGCACCAGCCTGTACCTCAACCTGTAATCAACCTGTACCACAAACAAGTGCATCAACCATGCCCCAACCTGTAATCAACCTGTACCATAAACAAGTGCATCAACCATGCACCAACCTGTAATCAACCTGTACCATAAAAAAGTGCATCCAACCATGTACCAAGTATGTTCCAATCAGGTGTCAACTACTCATCAACTATGAATCATCAATATGTACCAAAATCATCAACTATACACCTCATGTATGGGCGCCAACTCATCAACTACTTGTCTCAACCATGTACTCAACATGTACTTCAACCAAAATCCCTCATCAATTTCATCATCCACATCTGATTTGTAGCACTGTAATAGACTTGGTGTATATGATCACATTCCTGCAAACCTTCCTTAACTTTAACAGCAAGAGACTAGCATTTTCATCAAACTTTTCTTTAGTCTCACATGCCTAGTTTTGGATTAGTCAACAACCCTAACTTGAAGTAATAATAACTTTGAACCTGTAATGTATAAAGATATGAAACTAATACACAATGTTCTTCAGTGTTCTTTATTCAATTCCTCCAAGTGACACTACTTGGAACCTCTCAGAAAAGGAGTTATAGAAAAAATGGCATACCTTGCTGAATTCTGGCTTATTCTAGAGAGCGACATTGTAGAGCGTGCCCCACACAAAATATTTGATGAAATGATCTGAAAATATTACAAATCATACTACAGACTATACCCTAACCAACACATTTGGTCTCACATAATTTGGATCTGTTATAAAGAAGTTATGACGTTTTTACCCGAAACACCTGGTTTTGACTAGTTTCAGGACTGGCCACAAACCCTATTTTCCACAGAGTGTAACTTAGAAAGCATCATCAAAATAATTTATCCTTCCTTGCATTTCGGCCTTATTTTCTTCACTTTCCTCATAATTTTGGCTTAGATATCATTTATATACCTCAGACACATATATATATTCAATATGCTCAAGTGTGATTCAAATGAGAGAGCCTTGCCTCTTATTTATACTCTCCAAGTAGCTTCCTTAAAAACATCTTCTAGGTCACTTGGCCCCACTTTCCTTATTTTAGGGTTGGGTCCACTTCTAATTTCTCCATTAAAATTGTTATTGAAATAATTTATTTTGTATTCACTTTGAATTATAATACACTCATCACTTCACTTTATTATTTACCTTTTAAAATCTCTTAAACCACTT
>JASDQU010103584.1:688666-700456 GCA_032191745.1 Picea mariana | reverse complement strand
GATTCTCCAATACATATCTCCACAGATGAGCAGATAAGCAGACATTTTGGTAAAGCTTCTATCCAAGATGAAAGAGTTTGCGTATTCAAGCTGGAGCTCGTGGAAACAACTTCCTTCTTATTGGAAAAGGAAGAAATGACTCTCCAAGTTAGGAGGGAGCACTGAAAATATTATTGAAGACATTCATTGAAAAATAGTCCATCTTGGACAGATGCTTTCCTGTTCGGAAAGTGGATTGAGATTTCTGCCGGACAGTCACTTTCCATTTTGGTTAACATGGAAAGTAGTCTATTTGCTGATGTATCATAGACAGCGACTTCCCATTGTGGTTAACATGGGGAGTGGTCTAAGGCAGTCTCTCTTCTTGAGGGTTACTCAAGAAGACTGGCCCGCCTCACCGGACAACGATTTCTCGTTGTGGTTAACATGAGGAATGGTCTGTTTTGGAGGTTGATGCAGAACAATCTTTTCCTCTTGTGGTTAATGGAGGAAATGGTCCGGACAGTCATTCCTTAGGGTTTATACATTCTCTCCAGGGTGCACTTTGATTAGTGTAGGAGGAGTGGCCTAGGGTGGGGAATGGTCTAGGCTCAGCAATCAAGGACAGACATTCCTTAAGGTTATACATTCTCTCTAGNAGTGTAGGAGGAATGGCCCAGGGTGAGGAATGGTCCAAACTCAGACATTCCTTAGGGTTTATACATTCTGTCCAGGATGCACTTTGATTAGTGTAGGAAGAATGGCCCAGGGTGAGGAATGGTTCAGGCTCAGAAATCAGAAACAATCCTTCTTCCTTGTTTGAGAAGAATAGGGCAGATAGCCCATTGCTGATGAGGGCAGATATTCTTTCAAATCTCACAAACGTGAGTGAAAGATTGGCCCAGATGATTCAGTTTATTTAACAATATTTTCTGTGCAGGATCAGATGTTTGTTATCATTTGACAGTAGATGAAGACTATTGTGGTGGATATGTTCCACTATTTTGAGGCAGATATTCTTTCAAGAGCTCACAGATGTGAGTGAAAGATTGGCCCAAACAAATCAGTTTATATCATAACATTGTTTCTATGTAGGTTGCTATCAGATGTTTGTTATGAAGACTATATGACAGTAGATGAGGACTACTATGGTGGATATGTTCCACTGTTCGTGACTATACGTTGTTGATCAAGTACTTGTGTGTTACTTGGTGTGGTAGTGAACCACTGGATTGTAGTTATGTACTACTATGGATAGACACAGTTGTGTTCTATTTTTGTTCTAACTACCTTGAAGACTATCAGCAGTTTATTGGAAATAATCACCATCCAGACAAATGATGAACAGAGATTTTCCAGACGAAAATTGGTTCAGAGCATTTACTCCTCTAGATTATAAGAGTGGCTCTTGTATCACTCTATGGTGTGAGTGACCTATCCAGCATCATGTCTAATTACTCAGATGAAGTATGGTTTCGAGAGATGATGCAGCTGATGGTGATGGTGATGCTCATGATCTAGTCATGAGATAGTCTAGACGACTATATTGATGCTACCAGGTAAATGGTATGTTTTTGTGATCAAGACCATTACCTGTAATACCTCCCTAGCTAGGAGGGAGTGTTGATATTATGGTAGCTACGGGAGGTATTTACCTCCACGTGTGAACCTGACGAGAATAGAAGACTCCGAGAAGCAAGAGAAACCCTAATAAGTTGGCTAATAACCCTAGAAGTCTTGTCAGCTCAAGAAGATAATTTATATTAGGTTATTAGCCTCCAAGAGAAGAAGTCGACCAGAAATAATAATAATATACTGAATAGACACATATCCAGAAGGAGAACTTGGCCCCAGCAAATATGGCATAACCAGTATAAATACAGGGCACCAGTTCTCATTTGACAACATCTCAGAATTGCAGACAGCAAGTGGTGCGCACTGCAGTTCCCAGTTTGGTGCGCACATGTAGAGGAGAGCTGCAGGTGCAACTGCTGCAGCTAGCAGTGTCAATGTTGGCTTGGACTATCTCTTGGCTAGGGTTTGGATTATCTGATCAGCTATTGTTGGTGCGCTATCCTTGGAGGAAGATGCGCTACACCTTGTTTGGCTATCTAGCCTAGGGTTTTTCTTCCGGAGTAATTCTCAGTCAAGGTTAAGGTGCTCGGAGGGTGGCTTAGGCCTATGGTTGGGTGACGAGGGTATCGTCAATGGTAAAACAAGCACACAATCTTCTATATTCTAACAGAAACAACTCAAGTAAATAGCACAAATACCTCTGATCTGATATTATTCATAATAGTAGTTGACCTCATACAAAATGGAGTAGATCTAGAATATAGATAATAAAATAGAGTGTGTCGTTGATGATGCCTCCAAGATATAAACTAGAGATGAAGATCTAGGCTTCCAAAAGCCTCTCCAAGCTGAACACCAAGTAACACTGAAATCCAACCGATACCCTCTAATGTATGTGATGCCCTCTCTCTCACAATGCGCACTTCCTAGCTGAAATGGTCCAAGGAAAGTATGGCCTCCTGTCTAATGGCCTCAAACCTCTGCAAAACTCTATGACAAGATAGATCTGGTGATGGCAAGAAGATATGAGCAATCGTTGAGCAATAGCTCAACTGGAAGACCTCCAAACAACAATGTGTCTAAGTAGTAAGAACATATGCGCCCTCACTAGCTGAAGCAAGCCAATAATTCGGCCTCCAAGAAGATGGCTGCCAAACCACTGAAACCAACTGCCAAAAGGTAGATCAGGGACTAGGAAACCCCAATGCCAAAGTTCCAGTCTATTGGGAAAGGTATTCCCCTCCAGAACACAAGATCTCTAATAAAAGTGCGCCCTCCTCAAGGGGAAACTCGTCCTCCTGAATGGTAGAGTGAATGGTTTGCAGAAACAACTCAATCACTGAAGCAAAAAGGTGCCCTGGTGATAGGTAGCACCTCTGAAGTGAGATCTCTCTCAGATCCAGTGTCTACAACCCTCCATGAACTCCTCTCTCAAGAACAGTGCGCCCCAGCTCTGTAGACCTCCAAAACTGCGCCCTGCTGCCTCAACTGCTCCTGTAACTGAACATTAACTGATATAGAATGGTGAGGGAGGAATCTTTCACCTCCTTGGCCAAGCTTGGATTAGGAAAGGTGGGATATTTCACCACCGAGCTGATCTCTAGGGTTTGTTCAGTCAAAACCCTCAAAACCCCCAAGTGCATGGGCTCTCTAGCAAGAAGCCAGACATCAAAATGATAAACAACATAATGAGAAAATAGATGCCCTTATCTCTCTTTTATCCCTCCTGTTCACCTTTTCTCTCCAAGTGACTTTTACTTTATTTTCTTATTCCTTAATTAAATCACTTTATTAATTAATTAACCATTTTACCTCTAAAAACTGATTTATCCATCCTTATGGCTTGTCCGGCCACTGAAAATCACTTCTCATCATCTTATCATGTGGTTCTCTTCCTCCCAATTCCGATGAGCTATTACACTAAGAGGTTCCTCCAAGTATTATGCCCAATATGACTTTCTTAGTGAATTTAATTAAATATAACCCATAATTATTAATAACTCAAAATTATGGAAATCGTCGAAATGCAACGGAACCAAAGCCAAGCTATGCGAAATGGATCTTGATGATGAAATATGATGAACGATGCAAGTCGGGCCCAATAAAACCCCTCAATATCTCCTAAACCCGCTATCACACCCATCTGGCTACTCTAGTCAACATAACACTCTGTAATATAATAATGTCCAAAAATAGGGACATTATAGGAACCCCTTCCTTTCCTAGTGGCCCGATATTTACCATGTCTTGATAGTTGTCCAGGGTTAGGATTAGGGTTTTTGCATGCCTCAACTCCTAATTAGGGTTAGTATTTTATACCCTCTAGAATATTCTTGAAAGTCCATGGGTGAGTGCACATGTGTGAGTAATGGAAGTTGATGTGGCATCCACTCTATACCATGGTGGTCAACAGCAAAGGTCAACTTGCATGAGGCATAACTTCCTCATACAAACTCCAATTAAGGTGATCATTTTGTCATTGGAAAGCTCTCAATGTGTAGAACAACATCAAGAGGTGGAGAACTTTGTCTGCAAATTTTTGACCCCAAAAACGACAGTTTCATGCCTCAAATAGGTTCTAAAAGTTTCAATCCCTAAATCACCAAGACAAGACTTGCACTTATAACGAGCCCTACAAGCCTTTAGCTCCAATTTTTCCACCTATAAAGTACCAAAATAGATGACCAATTATATAGTGATCCATTAGAGATCAGGTGTTAAGAACATGTGTTTCCTCTTTGGAGGTCATAGGTTCAAATCCAAAGGGGGATAGGGTATGTATACCTCCATAGACTTTAGCAGTCAAATCGTTGCGCAGAGGGGGCCCCTTGTAGCACAAACAAGGGGGTCTCATACACCAATTTGGTGTCCGGCTTGGCCCTGACCTTAAAAACAGATTATTATTATTATGATATTGAACAAACAAAGATGAGGCCTCCTCCCAGTGATAAAGAATTCATAAAGGGATTCACGACAGCAGTAAAGAAGATTTAAGGTCTAGATTCAAAGGAAGCATCCCTCCAAACTCAGTTTGCCCAATTTTCATATGGGAAAGGTTAATTTGGCATTATTGACAATTTGCGTTATACACGCCATGTCAAGGATCTAATAAACCAGTGACAATTTCATGGTGAGCATGCCCAAGAGATGCAAGTATTTGATATAGGACTACTCTAACAAATAGCCAATTCCTTGGCATGTGAAAGGAATTGGAGTAGTTATAGTTTTATGCATCAAATAAAGAAAAATCGATTGGGGTCTAAGAAGGCAAAAACCCCAGTTTACATTCATAGTACCATTTGATTTCTTGCTTGGAGAGACCCATCGTATAGGAAAGGTCCTTGTAAAGATCGTACCAGGTCATATAGGATGCTATATTCACGGACAATGAGAGTCAACCACATAGCACGGACAATGAGAGTCAACCACATAGCCTGGTAGGGCATTATCAGATCTTGAATTGTTTTCTTCAGAAAGCTGGAAAAAAATGAATGAATTTTTATACAGAGAAGTAGAAGGCAACTTCATCTATCTATTTTCTTATGGTGAAGGCAGCACAATATCTTATAGAGAGAAATTGGTATATTTCAAGTGGAAAAAGAACAAGTCTATAATATATATTACTCATAGATCCACTTTATCACCAGCCTTCAAAGGATCTAGGAGTCCTTTTCCAATAATGATAAAGCTTTGCTGTTGACTTCGACCATTTAGTGTTGGTGCTTCTCTCTTCACTATTAGAATGTGATAAGAACAGATAGTAAAACTTAGTCTGGAAATGCATGCTAAACAGAGCACAATGAAAACTGTGTAGTTACCACAGAAATATTACTTTTGATCTTAATATGGGCAGTGAAATCATTATACCACCATAAAGCATAATGCATGAAATGTGTTTATAGCATATAATACCTGTCGTCTTTTTGCTAGCTGCCAACGGACAACACGGTGAATAATATCCTTCCGAATTGGTACATCAAACACATCCCCAGCTAGCACTATCATACCTTTATCCTCATTACGCATATTTGTCACTCTTAGAGCTAAATCCTCAAACTTGCCTGCAAACAAAAAAATGCTGACAGGTGTTTAAATTTCACATTAAGACAACGTTCTTCATGCTTGACATCACAATAGCATACATGCTCAATATGGCAAATTTTCCTATATCGTTTAAAAGAGCAAACATTTTTAGATGCTTAAAGGTTACAATATGGAAATAATGTATATACTATATACTATATACCCAATATGACAATATTCCTCAACTTTTTCCCATGCTCTCCAAGGAAAACTGTTTTTGTGTTTCTAACAAAGTAGTCAGGACTCAGGCTTGGATTCAGCCAGCCTTCGACTCAGCAAGACTAAAAAATACATAAAAAATATTCAAAATTTAATCCAAAAAATTGTCCATGTACATCAATGTACATGGGAACAATCAGACACCAAATATGCAGAGTTTGTTGATTTATATTGCATGTAAGGGTGCACATAAGCAAAATCACATCGAGATACATAAAAAATAAGTTCTGAGATACATAAAATTATAGTTCTGAAAACGTAATTGATATACTGGAAGGTAATACATAAACGTTGAGTCTCTAAATACATTGGGTAGACACAATCACAGAGGGATTCCCCTCTAAAAATTTTCTAAGTCGGTGCCAAATCAGCTCTAAGTCAGGTCCAGCAGCAGACTGCCCGGCAGGGTTTTCTTCAGCTCCAAAGTCCAAACAGTCCAATGTAAGTTTAGAGGTGTGAAATGAGATAAGAAACATAAGGGAGGCTTTTACGAAGGCAAATTTAAGGTTTAGGTAGGTTATTGTTTTGCGTCGTTAATTTTTTTCTAGATTGTTTTGCCTGGGCCCCACTGGCAGGCAGACACTTCTGCCTGACTGTGACTATGCTGAGTCAGACAGACTCAGCTGAGGCAATGAATTAGGGTCTGACCCAACCAAGTCAGACTATGCCTTGGCCAAGTCAGACCAAGTCAACTGCTGACTTAGCTTCTCGGACTTGTTTGGCAAAAAAATAGGAATCAGTCTGACACAGTCTAATAGTCTATTCTAATAACAGTGGTTTCTAAGCTATACAACAATATTCTGGTATATCTAAATTCCCCAAAACATTGCAATTTTACAGCCAACATAGGTTTTCCTTACAGAACAATCTTGGTGAAAGAATACAGAAAATACATAACCTGGACTGATATGGATTTATGTTGAAAGCATATTTCTGGTTGCAGACACGGGTTCAGGTTTAATAAGGATAAAATCTTTTTGAACTACAGGCTCAGGGATACAATGATTTTCATTGAAAGGGGGGAGATCATCAATATGCAGGAATGCTGGCTATGAGTACAGCATAGGGGGAATAGATGTACCCATGCGTATAAAAATCAATTCTAAGGTTTTCCCAATATTGTGATTACTCCTTTTGTTTGTTGTCATAGCTTACAACAATGTAATATTACTGGAGTTTTTTAAGGATGTTATTAGTCCTTAGGTCCTAACGTTAGTTAATGGCCCTTCTAACATTTAATTTGTAGTCACTGATTACGGTGGAATATGTCCAAAAAAGAGTAGGTATAAGAAAAATAGTACATTCACAAATTCCATAAATGTATGGCAGGCACATTTCGTCAATAGAAGCAGGCCATCCTTGGTGTATTAGTCAAGGTTTGAGATTTTCATGTCATAAAGATTCTTTGAGCTTTGAGGTCTATGATGTCTTCTTGATTTTAATATATATTGTTGTTGTTTTTCCATATTTCTTCTTGTTGAACCAAACTCATTGTGGTTTCATAGCATTGTAGGTCTAGCATTCCATATTTTTTATTTTCTTATCCTTTGTGATCCTTGTCAATTCTTAGCAAACTAGGCTATGGAATGCTTCATTAATTCATTGATCCTTTTGGCCTCCTGACCTAAGGGCCTACAGAAACAAACCAATGCCCTATCCAGCATCTGCAAACTCCGACAATTGATGGTCAACCTAGGTAAAACAAAGATTATGATTTTCAACAAGTCAAAGAGTGTTCTTTCCAACATCCAATTCTACTTCCAAGGGGAAGAGATAGAGATCGCTATGGCCTACACTTATCGAGGAATCCAGGTCATGGAGCCATGTTTCAGCATGTGTCAAGCCCTCCAGCCTCGGCTCGACAAGGGATTGGCTCCATTTCCCTCCTTGAGAGACAATGCTTTCAAACTCAGTTCCAAGACATCTCATCCAAGATGTACCTCTTGGATACAATGATTAGACCCATGGCCCTCTATGGTTTGAAGATCCGGGGATCAAGTTTGCTTCAAACAGATTGGACCAGGACTAAGAGAGTCCAAGCCCTCCTCAAGCGCATCATCCAGTGCGAGCAAACTATCCCCCAACCCATTGTTCAGGTAAAGTTCAGAGCCCATCCCTTTCACCTTGAGGTCAAATTTCATATAGTTTCATTCCTTCATAGAGTTCAAATCTTTGGAGACCTGGTCTCCATGAGGGATTGGTATCCCTATCTAGCACTTTGTTCCTCCAAGGTTGTTGCCTCAACTAGCCACCCTGGGCATACCCGCAGTTGGTTCTCAAAGGCTTCTTGGCTTCTTCAATTTGTGGTCATCCCTTTAGACTGTTTGCCCCCTTCCAGGTACTCACTAGACATGCCAAGACACCTCCTATCGTCTAAGGACTTGAACCAAGCTATCGGAGAGGACATTTACAGAGAATACATCCAGACCACATGGATAGCATCTTCTGAGGCTCTCAGCCCGAAGATGGCTTTCTATTCGGAGTTGAGGGATGACATTATCAAACCTCCATACATGTGCAAACACTAGATGCATCCCCTCAAGATATCTTGGGTCAGTTTTGAGTGGGCTCTCATAGACTCCAAGTAGAGACTGATCACCACATCTACAACTGGATAGGTCTGCCAGCATCGCCACTTACAATAGCCAAGGATGGAAGTGCATCTCAATTTTTGGTGCCCTCTATACTATGAGATCAAGGATAGGTATCACTACATCTCTCAAAATTCGAGGGGCTCCCTTTCCACCTTCTTTCATTATCTTGACCAAAGATGCCTTGTTCTCTTCCTGAGAGAAGTGTTCAGACATAGATCCTAATCTTTGTATGTCCTGTCTCAATTAGAGGCTCTTAAGAGGATCGCCTCCTACTTCTCAGTAGCCCCATCCAATCAAAGCAACAAATAATAGGCAACAAGCAAACCATCATACTTCAAAGTCCAAATCAGTGAGGCCTCGTGTCTCCTCTCGACCTCCTCCCCTGTTGGTTGACTGACCTCTTCACGAGATGTACACTAGCAGACAAACAAATGGACCAATTCTAAGCAGCTTAAGAGTCAGGCTCCCCCCACCTAGCACACTACTCCCCAAGTTCAGCTGAGGTTTCTATACAAAGATTCTTTCCCACAACCTCGAATGTTAGGAAAGCTAGCCTACCTCACTCTTGTGCTCTCCTTAGGATCATACAGCCAGGCCCCCTTAGCACTGACCACTCCTCGGAGGATATCATATGCCAATGCATCAGCCCCTTCAGAATGCTTGATGACTCCGACAGTGAGCCTGCATGGTCCCCCCCATCATCCTCAACCACCAGCGCCAACAGGGATTAGCATCCTCTCTCTCTTTTGTTCAGCAATAAGATATCCAGTTTGTAGCATTTTTATTGTACCTACACATTATCTTATACTCTCTCTTAGCTAGACTTTCAGCTTCTAGTTTATAGCTTGTTCTTAGATCTTAATATAATTTTCTGCTTTTAGCATTGATCTAGGGGATGCTGTCGCACTCGCATTTTGTAATTGCACTGGATATACTATCTTAGTCCCACTGGTCTACAAATTATCTTATCTTATATTAATTGATAAAATACTAAAGGAGTTTTTTATGCTGTATAGTTTGGTTGCCTCAGGTCCAGTTTTTTATAATACTTTGAGCTTTTGTTTTGGAAGGAGTTTGCCTTGGAATTTAAGAATAAATAATTGGAACTTATTCATTCATCAGTTTAAGTTTTCCATAGTTGTTCCATACACTTTAAAAGAAGCTAGGGCAGTATAAATATACATCTTGTCATGCCATTTATAAGATTGTCTTAATTCTCATGCTTGTACCTCCTAATGTTTTCATGCTTGATGGCTTTTCGCTCTTGTGCTATTCTTGATCACTGATCGATATAATGTTTCAACTGAAAAGAAAATATTCAGTCTGTCAGCTTAATGTATAGACTAGCATATTCTCTAAGCAAGCTTAGCTTTATAATAATTATAAGGTTTGGACAGGTGTTTCCCAAAAAGGTAGGAACCCTCAAAAGATCTTACCAGATAATCATAGAACATGCTCAAATTAAGCTAGCTCAAGAGCAAGAGTCACTGGTTTCAACAGAATTTCTTAACAGCAGCCATTGAATTACATTAATTATCTAAATGTGCGAAACTGTAGAGAGAGACTACTATAATCAGAAATTTAAAATGGGCTCAATTTTACAACTTTTAAACATGTAACCATGTGATGTGGCATGTGGTTGAATTGTTCAGACCATACTGCTGACCAAAATCAGAAAAACAGGCACAGAGGAATAGCTCCAAAAGCTTTCAACAATCATCGAGTAGAAAATAAAATGCATACTATGCTGGAATGATTTGTGGAGTCTCTTTGGCAGGTTATGATTGGCCTGCTATTCCCTCACATTAGGACACCACAAATAAAATGCATAGACAGACAAGCAGCAAAATCCACAAAATTCCAGGATTGTGAAGAAAATCCACAAATAAAACATCTAAAAGTAGAAACACCAAAGATATGGTTTAGAATAGAAAGCATCTTGCCAATTACAATAATTGAAAAATCATTTTCATTTTTTTTATAAAAATTCGGTCACATTGGCAACAGGTGTCAGAAAACTTAAAACATAGACATGGGTTAGATCCTCCTGCAGAGTTTTCTTTTAGAAATGACCTTGAAACATGCATTTTCAAATTCATTTGTAAATCTCAATACCACGTCTCCTCAATCGATTTAGGTTAATGATTGCCAATACTACCAAAGCTCTACAACATATACCATCTAACAAGCAAATATTGTCCAAACAAACTACACAAGTCAACTCTAGAAACCCCTTTTCAAGTAATGCCATTGACAAGGCCAACTCAAAATATGTTCAAGTATGGCACTAGCTCCAAGTTCCAACCACACATCAAATCAGAGCACTAGAATATCACTCTCTAATTCAATTCAGATATTGTTCAAGTACACACCGCTCCTCCAGAGTCCAAAGACTCCAAACCCTAGCCAAGTTACCGTGTAACTATGGTTAATTCCCCAAAGCCAACCTAGAGTTAATAAGTCATAAATTCAACTATTAGTATACAACGCTACAGGAAACTGATAAATAAATTATACAAATGAAAAGCAACTATAAAGTTAGCAAATAGATCCAAAGTTGAAAATCCTACATATAGCCACATTGTTGAAATAAAGACTTATCCAGAAAGAGATTCAAAGATATAATCACTTTACCTTGAACCCTTTGTGCAGCATATGCTGCCTGTGCTGCCAATAACTCTGATGGTGATATTACAAGGTCTGTTTGTGGTGTTGGGACAAATGAGCAAAGTCCTCGAGCAGAAATCAAGGACCACATATCATTCTACATTCAAATGACACAAAACAATGAGCCATATAAACAAAAAACATTTTTTGGAATTGCACTGCATTACCAGCTCAAGTTTGCAACAGGCATGTTACAGTGAACAGATGAATGTGCTTTACAAGATATTTGTATGATGTATCAAATGCATTTGTTTATTCTTAGAAGGAAACATCTAATATAAATCGACTTCTAATAAAGCACAATCTTGCAGATTAAATTCTAAACAATTTTCTCCTCGTTGTATGTGATATTGACTACATGAGACTCATGGACACATATGAGATATTTGTAGATTTTCTGAGGTCCTATGAGGCTGCCATCTAAGGTCTGTCCTTGACCTTAGTATGGCTCTAAGTTTCAACTGTGTGGCTGTCTTTTCTTGCTGTTTTTAGGACAGAAAACAGTCACCAAACTTTCTGCTCAATATTTGATGGTTAAGTGCTCTTTTAAGGTGCCCTTGCAAGTGTTTTATTTACTCAATGTTAGCACATGCAATATACATTAAAACACATAACACTACCTCTAGATCTTGAACTTTAAAATGCTGATCTACACTTCTAAGCATGCATAAAT
>JASDQU010103584.1:631613-644874 GCA_032191745.1 Picea mariana | reverse complement strand
TAGGCCTTGGTCACTTCTAGTCCTAGTTCTTCCATGACTATCTTGGGCATAAGGTTATGGGAAGCTCCTGAATCCATGAGGCAATTATGCAACACTTTATCATGTATGTTCAAGGAGGTGTATAAGGGAGGGGATGAATCATCTCTGTCTTCTACCATGGGACATAGGATGATGGTTGGCTTCTCATCTTGAAGGTTCACTGAGTCAGAGGGAGGTTGAAGGGACTCAGATTGTAGCAGCCTAGAGAGGGATCTTTTAAAATCTTCATTTTTAACTAGCTCAGAGATGGGGATGGGAATCCTGATCTTTTGAATTTCATGCTCAAAATTAAAAGAGGAAGCAGGCTTAGGAGCTTCCCTTACCTCAGCGACAGGTTCTTTGGCTGCTGGCAAAGCATTATGAGCTCTCTTTTCTTTAGTCGTGGTTGCTGCAGTTTTAGTAGGTCTATCTGCTATGAGGGGCTGGTCTTGGATGTCAAAGTCTCCTTCTTTCTTTCTTGACCTAAGATTATATCTGTTAGAAATGTGGCCGACCCTCTCTCCCTTTCCTAACTCATGGATCTGACTGTTCATCAGGGATTTTTTGTATGCGGACTGAGTTAAATGGGGAAAAGGAGGGGCTTCCTCAACACAATGAATTTAAGGGTCGAATTCGTCTATCTCCTCTCCTTCCTCATGAGTAACCAGGTTATTTTGGAGAGGGGTTTGAATCCTTTGATCCTCTCTGTCCTTTTCCCTTTGTTCCCTTGGGAAAGCCTGTGGTCCGTTGTTATTAGGTCTCCTAAAACCTCTATTATCAGCATTCTGGGGATTTCTGTACATGGGCCTCCCTTCTAACTCCCACCTCTCCATCTTGGCAGAAAATGATTTTAGTACTCTGGCCGTCTCATGTGTCTGATGGGGCCTGGGAGAGGAACTGGATGGGGAGGCTTCAGGCCTTTTCTTGGATATGTTTCTATCAGTAGCGTTCCTAAGTCGGTCAACAGCCAATATGTTAGATTCTACTTCCACGGCTGCATTATGCATGTGGGCCAGGGTAGTGGCTCTTATCTTCCTCAGTAGTAGGCAGAAATCGGGATCAAAAGCGCTAGCATAAGTGATCTTAGCCCAGGCTTCTGAGGGCTTTATTTCAGTGGGAATTTTATTATACATTTTATTGAATTTCTTGGAGAAGTCAGAGACAGACTCTCCTTCTTTTCTCTTCAAAGATCCAAACTCAGTCATATAATACATGAAATCCTTTTTATCTCCCCATTGTCTCAAAAAGGCATTATCTAATGCTTCGATCCCATCAATAGATCCAGGAGGCATGGCCTTGAACCATTTTCTAGCCTCGCCTTGGAGGCTATGGACAAAAATCCTCATCCATACGTCTGCATGCATGATGACATTGTCATCTGTGAAACTGTAAAAGGCTTCTAGGTGCTCATCTGCAGTTACGTCCCCCTCACCCGTGAACTTGAGTAGTTGCTTGAGGTAACCATCTGTCGGGAGGGCATTTAAGGGCTGAGGTAACACAAGGGGAGCATACCTAGCGGCTATAATAGCCTCCATCCTGGTCATAGGGGGATTAGCATCAACCATAGGAATATTAGGTGGAGGAGAACTTGGAGGAGAAGGAGTTCACGAAGAAGCTGCTGGGAATGAGTCTCGAAATGGAGTGGGAAACAGGAGAGGGTTTAAGAAGAAGGCTAACGAACTCAAGTTAGCAGGCGCTCCTCTTTGTGCAGGAGTGGGGAAATCTTCTATAGTCCCTCGTCTATGCCAAGGAACAACTTCAGAGGAGAGGGGAGTGACAAGGATTTCTCCCTCCAATTCCAGACCAGGAGCGGAAAACTCAGCAGGAACACTCCCAAAATTCAGGAAACGAGAAACCTCTGAAGGAGGTCTATCAAGAAACTGAGGAGGAGGAAAAGGAGTTCTTAGAAAAGGAGATGGAGGATTACCTGTTTCGGCGGTAGAGGCTTCTTCTTCAGGGGCCTTTCCTTTTCTGAGAACCACCTCTGGATCAGTTGCAGGTGTAGCTAAGGGCAGCTGTGGATGTGACCACGTATGTCTACCTCTGGAAGCCACAACTAAAACAGCAGGTTCGCTCCAGTGGAGTCGTCACAATGGAGTCGCCAGGTGCACAGTAGCAATCTCAATAGTTATGATATATGATGCACCTTCAGAATCAGCTGATCATTGTCGTTCAAACCCAGGGAAAATATTCAACTTCGTCCCCGGCAACGGTGCCAGAAATGTTAACATCGGAAGTCACTCCTAGATTGCAGCAGGAGCAGAGCCTGACACCCATCAGTTTAATGTCACGATTTGTTTAGAAAGGAGTGATCAAATGGAAGTAAACTCAGAACAATATTGTCTCAACTCTGAAACTAGGCCAGGCATGCATGGGCGAGTGAGGTCTTAGATAAACTTCAAGCAGTGAGTCGTAATAAGGGTAAGTAGGGGGAAGACTTGCATAAGAAGAGTGCAGGGATCTGTTATCAACATCAGGTTTCTAACAGACTGTGAGAGGAAGCATCTAGAGGCAAGATCTTCTTACATTCAAATGCAGAAAACCAGGGAATACAATAATGCTACGGTAAATCCTTTATCACAACATAATTGCAACAAATCATGTGAATCAGTCGATCACGAACTCTCTGGTATAAGACGAAAACATAGACGGAGCAGGAAAACTGTTTGTCATAAAACAAGAAATCTCAAACACAGATGCATAACCATAGAACTAGAATGATCATTAAAACTTTACAGTCGGGAGCTTTGCTCTACCATCGATAGATACAAAAATGGCGAAAACGCCTACATATACTCAAAACAACAACAACAACAAAATTGAGACGTTGCATTAAAACTTTGTGTCTACATGGCTTCTGACAATCTGCACCTGCAATCTCTGAATGATCATGCACCTACGACGAACGCAATTGAACTCCTGACAGCTCCATGGGCGAATCAACGTGCCTTTAATTCGTCGCTGGACTTTCCCATTATGGCGGAGGCGATGTCCAACCACCACCAACTGCTTCAATAACTGCTTCATTGGGATTGAGGATGGCCCGGCCAACTCGGCACTTCTGCGACATGGAAAACCCTTCGCACTGCCACCTGGATTAGCTAAACGGCCTGATGAATGGGCATGGAGGCCCGCACGAAGGATGGGGCGCATAATGGGAGTGGTGGCACTGAAACTATGAGGGTGAGATATGAAGTGATGAGGTGTGTGAGAGGCTACAGGGGAAGACACATGGCGGAAGGAAATAAGCGGAGGGGGAAGGAGATGAGATATAATGGGCACACTGTAGTGGGGGACTGACGTGGAAGAGGGCGGGACACATGGCAGGTGGTGAGTGGATGACGAGATGGGGAAGAGACCACACGGACCAGAAGAGGGGAGATGGATAGATGTTGGAGGATGAGGAAGGGGCCTAAAGGGAGTGAGCCTCATCTTACGGTCAGGAGGAGAACAGATGGCAGGGGGGGAAGGATGGTCTACAAGCTGCCACGACAGGGAAAGGGCCCATGCTGACTAAACGCAGGAAGGAAAGAGAGGCCTGGATTGCCGGTGCACCGTTGATCCGGGCGCTCTGATCACAGCCATCAGAGGGACGCTCGCCTGATTCCGGACCCCCCCCCCCTCAGCTTAAANAAGCTGAGGGGGGGGGGTCCGGAATCGCCTTGGGCACCATTGATCCGGGCGCTTTGATCACGACCGTCGAAAAGGTGCACCCTCGATTCCGGACCCCCCCCTTCGGCTTAAAGGGAGAAAGGCGGGGGGGCTCCGGAATCCTATGTGCGCTGTTGATCCGGGCGCGCGAATCCTTGCCGTCTAAATTTGGATTCCATTTAAACATGGGTGCATTTGCATTCCAAACTTATGGTAAGTGGGTTTTTAACCATTTCTTTGCATTTCACCCCCCGCTACAAGAAATATCGCTAACATTTGGCTCCATGGGGGATAGAGTCGTCCCTGTGATGCTCTAAGGACTCTTTTGCAGATTCAGTGCCTTGCTGTTGGGCTATGGAGTCATTTATTAAGCTGAACACAAAAACAATATTGACAAGAACAAAAGAGCTGACTGCGGCTCACAAAAAACATTTTTTCAAGAAATGCCCATTTACTGGGCCACTAAAAACTTCTTTGCCTTCTAGATCCTGCAACCTGTAAGTGTTGTTTGAAAATACTTCAAGGATCTTGAAAGGCCCAAACCAGAGGGCATCAAACTTACTGTGCTTGCCCCTATCCTACCTGGGTGCATCCCATTTGAGCACCAGATCACCCTGCTTGAATTCTTTCTTTCTGCTCTTCCTGTCGAAAGCCTGCTTGATCTTCTGCTGATGATTGTAGGCCCTATTCATGACCTGCTCTCTGATCTGTTGCACTTCCCTAGGGAATGATCATGAACACCACGGGAAGGAGGAATTCCCTAGGGAGTGGAAAACAAAACTTTATGTTTGAAGATGATGGATTAGAGGTCAGGAGGCACAGAGCGTGTCTCAATGGCTTGAATGGGACACGCTCTATGGATTGAAGGTCATTCAATTCAAGCCACTCATACATGCTCTCATGGAATGGAGGTAAGGAGGTGTTGATGAAGGTCATTCCATTCAATCCAATGGAATGATGGAATGGAGGTCAAGAGGCACAGAGCGTGTCTTAGTGGCTTGAGCGTGAAAATGACCTTTTTTGAGTAGTTTTTTCATGCGATGGGAATTGATGATCTCAGGGGTACCTGTTGTGATTCCTTGGAATTTATATTGTTGGCCCTCCTAGTTGAATTGCATGGTTAATTCCTTGAAATCCATGAGAATAGGGCCCAGAGTCCTTAACCATTTGGCACCCAACACAATGTCACAACCACCCATGTCTATATCAAACATATGAGATTTCACGTGGCACTGACCAATTTGGAGACACACATTTTCACAACGTCCCCCACATTTCATGGACCTGCCATTGACAATCATGATTTGAAAGTTGTTGACTCCTCGGATATAGGAATTAGTTTCTTGGGAAATACAGTGATAAATAAAATTATGGGTGTTTCCACTGTCAATGAGGATGATGACCTTCTGATGCTTAATGTAACCAATGAGTTTGAGGGTTTAGGGAGCAGATAAGCCAATGAGAGAATTCAGGGAAATGACAGGTTCAACTTCTGGGGGTCTGAGGGTGGACTCAGGTCAGTGTGTTCAGGTGATTCGATCACAGGGGAAGCCTCAAAATCTTCTTCAGAAACATCCTCAAAGATGGCCATAAAAAGATTTTGTTCCTTACACTTGTGCCCAGGAAAATATTTGTCATCACAATTATAATAAAGGCCCTTGAGTTGGCGTTCAACCATTTATGCCCGGGTCAATTTTTTTATCTTTAGTGGAGTGGAAGGAGGAGTGGGAGTGATGTAACCTTCCCCAGCTCAATCGAGGGACATTACAGTGTGGAATACTCTTAAAAACAAAATTTTATGCTAACTAAATTAATTCATTTACAATTAGTTGATTTCCTGTAGCTTTCAACTACGAATTAAAACAGATTTAGCTACTGTCCATAACCACAAAAATAGAAGCATTTACAACATGCTAATAATCAACATGAAATGCAACTAAACAAATCATTATAACATCATATAAATCACTTCCAAATACAATGAGTTCATGCACAACAGTTAAATACATAATTTAACACAACAACAAGATAAAACACTTATCTTTTCACAACAATTGTGCAACTAGCTGCTTGGGACGAACATTCCACCCAACCATAGGCTGACTATTCCAAATCTCAACAACCAGTCACCCCCGAGCTGAGCCTAGAAATCCACAAAAGAGGGTGGTCTCTCACAGTCCACTCATGGCTCATAAAACTATCAACCCAATTGATATTCTCCTATGGCTATCCCGATTTTCCACCAACTCTCTTCCTCTTGACATGTCCATGTACCATTCGTTTATCAGGGATAACCCAAGGTATGTACCATCTGTTTATCAGGATTAACCCAAGGAATGTGCCATTCCTTTATCATGGTCTCTCTGGCACATGTAGCTAGGAATCTCTCAGCTGGGATCTCAAGGGAAAACTGCTGCTAGGAAAACTATCAGCAAACCAACAACAAACACTTGTTGTTTAGTGCAACTCACACATGAGTTCACTTTTTTAGGCATGACAACCCGACTCTTCAGTTTTCCAGCTCCAATTCGCTCCAATTACGCTCCATCTTGCTCTAGAATTCACCCTCCATGACTGCAACAACTTCAAGCTATGTTTCATGCTCTCTCCTTGTTTCTCATGCACAAACTTGACTAACTAAAAATTGTTGTCCCAACCCATACAAATTTCCTCTCTTTGGCTTGCCTTTCTTGACTCACACTCTTCCCCAAACAGATTTTAATCAACCCCCATGTGCCAAATAACTTTGGTACGTGATCACTCACACCCACCCTCTTACATTTATTTAATGATTGACTTTGGGAACACTCAATCAGAAATGGGAAGGTTCATACACAATAACAATTTAGGAAAATGGGTTAAATTAATATACATGGGTATTTCGCCCTTGGAACCCTCTTGGCTATTATCCTAGACACTCCCCCCTCTTGTGGATTAATTCATCCCCCGTCTCTTGTCCATGTCCCCCTTAGCAGCTGGCATCACATTTTATTAATAAAACAAGGAAATACAATTCACATATTACATCACTTGGTCATAGCCACATATTTGATCTACATAAGAATTAATTAAACTGGGGATTATAGTGGGGATGTTACATCCCCCCTTCCCTACAATTGTGCATCGTCCTCGGTGCATTCTATGCCAATATACAAATATGCAAATTTACATCACAATACTTAGAAATAAAATTCTTCAATTTAACAACTCCAGTAGTAGCTCCAACCAAAATCTCATGTTCCTTTCAACTTGCTGACCCAAGGAATGCTCCATTCATTTATCAGGGATAACCTAAGGAATGAGCCATATTTTTATCAAGGTCCCCAACGTAGTTGCCTAGAACTCAGAGATGTGGTTCCAAAACTCTAGCTGCTCAAAACGGAGTCTTGCATTCTGTCTTCTTCAAAATTGTCAAAAATTTGCGGGTATTCTATCTGCATGTTTTCTTCATGCTCCCATGTAGCATCTTCAAGACCATAGAAGGTCCATTGAACCTTTACCAACCCTATGCATTTTTTTTCTGAGAACTTTGAATTTCTGGTCCATGATGCGTACTGGTTCCACCCGGAAATCCCCTTCGTGCTCCACTTGGATCACATTCCAATCAATTATGTGGTTAGGATCATGAACATATTTCTTTAACAATGACACATGAAATACATTATGCACTCTCATGGATGCAGAAAAAGCTAACATGTATGCAACCGCCCTATCTTTTCTAATATTTCAAAAGTCCCACAATATCTTGCTGCCAACTTTGGGAAACTTCTTAATCTCATTGAACTTCTCTTTGCCTTTACTTTTGAGAACACATGTTCTCCCACTTTAAAATCTCTGAAAAACTATATTCATGTCTGCATAACTTTTCTTCCTATCATGGGAAACCTTTAAATTATTCTTTATCTTTTTGATCTGCTCTTCCATTTCCTTTGACAATTCTAGCTCAATAACTGCTCTGTCTGCTGGATTATCCCAACTCATTGGAGTGTTACATTTTCTACCATACAGTGCTTCAAACAAACTCATCTTCAACGAGGCCTGATACCCATTATTGTAGGCAAATTCAACTAAATGGATATAATCTTCCCACTTTGATGGTTGACCCATCACATACATTCTAAGCATGCCCTCAATTATTCTGTTAGTCCTATCTGTTTTCCCATCTGACTCTGGGTGATATGTTGTACTAATATTTAAATTTGTCCCAAAGCCCTTGAACAAACCCTTCCAAAAATTGGAAGTAAACTTTGGATCTATGTCTGAAACTATTTCCTTAGGCACTCCATGTAGCCTAGCAACTTCTTTCATGTAGATATTTGCAATATCTGTTGCCTTGTGTGTAGTCTTTACTAGAATAAAATGCGTCGCTTTAATCAATTTATCCACCACCACCATGATGGAATCATGTTGCTTCACTGTTCTGGTCAACTTAGTAATAAAATCAACTGTAACTACTTCCCACTTCCATTCCAGAAAGGGAAATGGTTGTAGCAAATATGTTGGGTGTCTATGTTTTGTCTTTAACTTTTGGCATTCTAGACATATGGCTATGTCATTAGCCACTTCTTTCTTCATTCCCGGCCAAAAGTATTGGATTCTTATTGCGGCAATTGTTTTTGGATATCCTGGGTGCCCTGCATATGGAACATTATGCATCTCCTTCAACAATGCATTTTTCAGCTCCCCAGAATTTGGCACATACACCTTACCTTTGTACATGAGAATTCCATCTTCTTTCAACCCATAATAATTAAATTTCTGCTGAAAATTACCTTGTTGTAATGTCTCTTTTATTTTCACATAGTGTTGAGCTGAATTTGCTGCTGCAATAATTTTGTCCTTCAGATATATCCTGTACATGCTAATGGCCACAATATGCACTTTATGAGCTCTCCTGCTGAGTGCATAAACCACTTGATTTTCCTTTCCCTTTATATGCTTAATTTCAGAGTCATATTCACTTAGAAATTCCAACCATCTAGTTTGCCTAGCATTTAGTGTTGGTTGTCCAAACAAATGCTTCAGACCACAGTGGTCTGTCCTTAGCTCAAATTTCTTACCCATAAGGTAATGCCTCCACATTTTCAATGCATGTACAATCACTGCTAACTCCAAGTCATGTGTAGCATAATTCCTCTAATGCTCTTTTAATTTTCTGGACTCATTGCATACCACATGGTCCCTTTGACTAAGAACTCCACCAAGTCCTTCCTTGCATGCATTGATGCACACAACAAAATCTTCGTTTGGATCTGCAATCTTTGAGATTGGTGCACTTGTCAATATTCCCTTCAACTGTTGAAAACTCTCTTCACACTTGGAAGTCCATTCGAACTTCGCTCCCTTCTTTTGCAAAGAAGTGATTGGACTTGCAATCTTTGAAAAACCTTTTATGAATCTTCGGTAATAACTGAAAAGACCCATGAATGATCTGACCTTTGTCACGTTCTTTGGCACTGGCCATCCTCTAATGGCTTCTATCTTCTCAGGATCAACTTCTATCCCTGTTACTGATACTATATGCCCCAAGTAGTGAATCTTCTTTTGATAAAAGAATCTTCTTTTGATAAAAGATGCTCTCTTAAAACTTGCAACATCATTCTTAAATGTTGCTCATGTTCCTCTTCTAATTTAGAATAGATGAGTATATCATCTAAGAACATAATCACAAACTTGTCCAGGTATTCCCTGAACACTCCATTCGTCAAGCACATACAAATTGTTGGGGCATTTGATAGCCCAAATGGCACTACCATGAATTCATAATGCCCATATATTTTTCTGAATGCTTTCTTGCTGATGTCTTCTTCCTTTATCCTTACTTGATGATAACTTGATCTCAAGTCAATCTTGAAAAATATTCTTGCACCTTTCAGCTGATCGAACAAATAATTAATTATGGGAAAATGATACTTATTCGTTATGGTAACCTTATTAAGCTGCCTGAAACCAATACAAAGCCTTAAGGTTCCATCCTTCTTCTTTACAAAAAGAACTAGGGCTCCCCAAGGTGACACACTTGGGAATATATACCCCTTTTTTAACAATTCTTTAAGCTCCATATGTAACTCCTTCAATTCTAGTGTACCCATTATGTATGGTATCTTAGACACTGGGCAACTCCTAGCACCAAATCAATAGAGAAATCAATGTCTTTCTTTGGTGGCAATCTTGGAATTTCTCTAAGAACATCTTCAAAATCCCTCAAGACTGGATGGTCTTCAATGCTTGTCACTTTGTCTTTAGCTACCTCCTCCATATGGGATGAAAACATCTGGCATCCTTTCCTGAAGCTCTTCTTCAAATGCATAGCTGAAATATCTCTAACAACTACAACTCTTGGAATGCCTTGAATCTTTCCTTGCTGTCCTTCCTCATCAAGACACGTGATTATCTTGTTGTAACAATCTAGGAGAGCATGATGCTTTTCCAACCAATCCATTCCAATTATACAGTCATCTGAACCCAATGATATGATGTTTACATCTACCTTTACGTTGAGTCCATTCATGTCTATTTGACAATCTTTAACCAACTCATTGATCTTTCTCTTAGCCCCCATGGCTAACTGAAATAACCAAGATTTCTTATGCTTACTTCTTTGCAAGTGAAATATTTCAGCAATGTTAGCATTTATGCAATTGTGGCTAGCTCCAGAATCAATCAAAATTGTTATGGGTCGGTTGTCAATCTTACCTTCCACTTCAATCATGGAGGATTGCTATTCAACTTGCTTAATGTCCAAGGCTGCATAAATCCTTGGCATGCTTCCTCCCATGTATTTCATTGTTTCAGCCTCCTAAATGTTGTGGATAGTCCTCATTCTTTCTCCTTTGTGAGGGTAGTTCCTATATAAGTGATTTCCCTCACATCCCCAACATTGAACATGCTGTTGCCTTAGCCTTTTCCCAAATGAATCTACATTCTTTTGATAATTTTGGGCTGTCTAGCCTGGCTGCTTTGCTTGGGAGTTATTTCTATAAAATGGTGGCTTATAACCTTTTTGTCTTTGATCCTTTTTCCCTTTCATCTTGTCATTCCAAGCCTTTTGGAACATTGGCCTTCCTTTGCTTTGCTCATAAAGGTGCCTTGCTCTCCTTATGGTTTCCTCCAAGGTCTTGGGGTTATCATATTGAATCTTGTCACTATAGAAGGAGGGTAACCCACTTATAAACCTTTAAATTTTGACTTTCTCATCCTTGATGAAGTCAACATACCTCAACAATTCAAAGAACTGCTTCTCATATTCCTCCATTGTCATGGTTCCCAACTTGAGTTCAAAGAACGCTTTCATCTTTCTCTCATAGTAATGTTCAGACAAATATTTCTCTTGGAAATATGCTTTGAACTGCCTCAATGAGATCATTTTCTCATCGAGGTTCTTGGCTTGCTTAATTTGATCCCACCACATGGTTTCCTTCCCTTACAAGTGGTAGGTGGAAATTCTATCTTCTACCCGGGATGGATAATAATGCAGCTGGAAATATTTCTTCATTTTCAATAGCTAGGCCTTTGCCTCTTTTCCTTTCCTGTGTTCACCATTAAAATTAGGTGGCTTTATTTTTGTGAGTTCACCTTGCAAGATGTCGACCTTGGGCCTTCTTCTTTGCCTTCGAACAGGAAACACACTTGAGCTGCTTTCTGGTCCTGAACTTGCATGATTTATTATAGTGGAATGCCTTGGAGAATGATGGTGCCTGCTCTTGCTTCTTGACTACCTATCATTTCCATGATCATCCCTTTTGCTATGGAATCTAGATGGTGATACTTGTCTAGAAATAGTTGTTTGCTTGGTACCAAAATCCTTGTTGAATTGCTTGTGTAACATGTTCAAGCTCTGAAGTATCTCTTTCTGAGCCTTCATAATCCTTTCATTATCAACTTTGTATCTCTGCACTTCCCTATGCAGACTTTTCATAGTGGCAAGTTCTTGCCTATCTCTTCTTCCATTTGACTATGTCTTGCCATTCCTCATGTTGACATGTAGACCTCTGATCTCTTCCTTATGGCTGTAAGATCCTTGAGCATCTTCCATGACTCCAGTCCTCATATAAGAACTAAAGTTTCTTTATGTACCTCTAATTCTGCAAGAAATGTGCATATAATAATTATAGTTAGAAATGTGCATAGCATAAAACATTTCATCATATATGATACAAGTTATTTCTTCATCAATTTATGAAGGACATATTGCACCAATTCAAATTTTTATATTCTTGATGCATTCTTCCCCCAAAAAACGTCCCAATGACTATACTCATGCCTCAATTTGAATTCTGAGTGAAAATTTACAACAACTACATGCTATAATTCCACTCTTTTTACTGTTACAAAAATCTATTTATTAATTTATGAGAAATTTAATTGCCCAAAACAAAATTCTAGGTTTACATTCGTCTTCTACTCCTCAAGACCTTTCCAATGACTATTTATTTTCTCAAATCCGAGCTCCAAGCTGAAAGTTATGGTCCAGAGAAGTTTAGGTTGTTTTACTCAATTTACTCATGTATGCTATAGGTGTCTTATTTATCTTCCTACACATTTTTAGGTTCCCATAACCAAAATATGACTCCACTGCTAGCTTCTATGGGTCATAATATTTCCATCTACAGCTCATGTGCCCCAAACAGACTTCTGAGCATAGATTTATGCCCTCTGGAAGTAATATTGGTGCCAAAATTTTACCTTCACTATTTTGGCTGTAACTTTCTCATACGACATCCGTTTTGCAAATCGTTTAGGTCATTGGATAACTCTCTCCAAGTTCTTTTATTTGCGTTGTAGAGACATAAAGTACCTTGGTACACTCTATTCTCATGGGTTTTGACTTGCTAAATATGTCGTTTAGGGCCTAAAAAATGCCCCACAAGTTAATGACCTTAAAAAATATGAAAATTTCGAAAAATTTCACACAAAATTCATTGTTTTACTGTTGTAACAGTTCTTTAAATCTCAATCGTTGATCTCAAATCATGATACACAACAACTATTGATCTAACCTTGTCGTCCATCGATGATTGGTATCATCCTTTGGATGCGCAAAACGTTTTTCCAAAGCCACCGATCTGACCGTCGGTCGTTAGTCCATTTCCCCGACACCCAATATTCCAACAACTCTTAAATCAGTCATTAGCGATATCTGTGGGTGAATGAAAAAATCTTCGTTGAATATGTTGATGCTCGACCACCGACCCATCGGTGATTGGCGATCTCTGATGACTATCAAATGCTTTCCCAAATCGACCGATTTGACCATCGACCACTTTTGTTGGCTGACATGACAACTGCTGACATGGCATGACACATGGATGCTAATGTGGCATGACATGTCATATTGAGGTGTCAAATTGGGTGACATGGCATGACACGTGGATGATGACATCATCATCCTCCTTCCCCCATCGACCAATTCTGTTGAACAACCCGAACACCTCGTCGACTTCGGCCAACGTGTTACACATTATTTTCGTCATCCCTATGATCGTTAATGATGTAAACCTATCTATTGCCTTTAGAGGGGTCACAGTGGCCTGAGTTCCTGAAGAGAGAAGGAAGAAGAACTTTTCCTGAGAAAAGAAGTTGCATTTTCCTA
>JASDQU010103584.1:613629-631118 GCA_032191745.1 Picea mariana | reverse complement strand
TGCTTGGGACGAACATTCCACCCAACCATGGGCTGACTATTCCAAATCTCAACACCCAGTCACCCCTGAGCTGAGCCTAGAAATCCATAAAAGAGGGTGGTCTCTCACAGTCCACTCATGGCTCATAAAACTATCAACCCAATTGATATTCTCCTATGGCTATCCCGATTTTCCATCAACTCTCTTCCTCTCGACATGTCCATGTACCATTCGTTTATCAGGGATAACCCAAGGGATGTACCATCTGTTTATCAGGATTAACCCAAGGAATGTGCCATTCCTTTATCATGGTCTCTCTGGCACATGTAGCTAGGAATCTCTCAGCTGGGATCTCAAGGGAAAACTGCTGCTAGGAAAACTATCAGCAAACCAACAACAAACACTTGTTGTTTAGTGCAACTCACACAGGAGTTCGATTTTTCAGGCATGACAACCCAGCTCTTCAGTTTTCCAGCTCCAATTCGCTCCAATTACGCTCCATCTTGCTCTAGAATTCACCCTCCATGACTGCAACAACTTCAAGCTATGTTTCATGCTCTCTCCTGATTTCTCATGCACAAACTTGACTAACTAAAAATTGTTGTCCCAACCCATACAAATTTCCTCTCTTTGGCTTGCCTTTCTTGACTCACACTCTTCCCCAAACTGATTTTAATCAACCCCCATGTGCTGAATAACTTTGGGACGTGACCACTCACACCCACCCTCTTACATTTATTCAATGATTGACTTTGGGAACACTCAATCAGAAATGGGAAGGTTCATACACAATAGCAATTTAGGAAAATGGGTTAAATTAATATACATGGGTATTTCCCCCTTGGAACCCTCTTGTCCATTATCCTAGACACTCCCCCCTCTCGTGGATTAATTCATCCCCCATCTCTTGTCCATGTCCCCCTTAGCAGCTGGCATCACATTTTATTAATAAAACAAGGAAATACAATTCACATATTACATCACTTGGTCGTAACCACATATTAGATCTACATAAGAATTAATTAAACTGGGGATTATAGTGGGGATGTTACATCCCCCCTTCCCTACAATTGTGCGTCGTCCTCAGTGCATTCTATGCCAATATACAAATATGCAAATTTACATCACAATACTTAGAAATAAAATTCTTCAATTTAACAACTCCAGTAGTAGCTCCAACCAAAATCTCATGTTCCTTTCAACTCATTGACCCAAGGAATGCTCCATTCGTTTATCAGGGATAACCTAAGGAATGAGCCATTTTTTTATCAAGGTCCCCAACGTAGTTGGCTAGAACTCAGAGATGTGGTTCCAAAACTCTAGCTGCTCAAAATAGAGTCTTGCATTCTGTCTTCTTCAAAACTGTCGAAAATTTGCGGGTATTCTATTTGCATGTTTTCTTCATGCTCCCATGTAGCATCTTCAAGACCATAGAAGGTCCATTGAACCTTTACCAACCCTATGGATTTTTTTTCTGAGAACTTTGACTTTCTGGTCCATGATGCGTACTGGTTCCACCCGGAAATCCCCTTCGTGCTCCACCTGGATCACATTCCAATCAATTATGTGGTTAGGATCATGAACATATTTCTTTAACAATGACACATGAAATACATTATGCACTCTCATCGATGCAGAAAAAGCTAACATGTATGCAACCGCCCTATCTTTTCTAATATTTCAAAAGTCCCACAATATCTTGCTGCCAACTTTGGGAAACTTCTTAATCTTATCAAACTTCTCTTTGCCTTTACTTTTGAGAACACATGTTCTCCCACTTTAAAATCTATGAAAAACTATATTCATGTCTGCATAACTTTTCTTCCTATCATGGGAAACCTTTAAATTATGCTTTATCTTTTTGATCTGCTCTTCCATTTCCTTTAACAATTCTAGCTCAATAACTGCTCTATCTACTGGATTATCCCAACTCATTGAAGTGTTACATTTTCTGCCATACAATGCTTCAAACAGAATCATCTTCAACGAGGCCTGATACCCATTATTGTAGGCAAATTCAAATAAATGGATATAATCTCCCCACTTTGATGGTTGATCCATCACATGCATTCTAAGCATGCCCTCAATTATTCTGTTAGTCCTGTCTGTTTTCCCATCTGACTCTGGGTGATATGTTGTACTAAAATTTAAATTTGTCCCAAAGCCCTTGAACAAACCCTTCCAAAAATTGGAAGTAAACTTTGGATCTATGTCTGAAACTATTTCCTTAGGCACTCCATGTAGCCTAGCAACTTCTTTCATGTAGATATTTGCAATATTTGTTGCCTTGTGTGTAGTCTTTACTAGAATAAAATGTGTCGCTTTAATCAATTTATCCACCACCACCATGATGGAATCATGTTGCTTCACTGTTCTGGTCAACTTAGTAATAAAATCAACTGTAACTACTTCCCACTTCCATTCCAGAATGGGAAATGGTTGTAGCAAATATGTTGGGTGTCTATGTTTTGTCTTTAACTTTTGGCATTCTAGACATATGGCTATGTCATTAGCCACTTATTTCTTCATTCCCGGCCAAAAGTATTGGATTCTTATTGCGGCAATTATTTTCAGATATCCTGGGTGCCCTGCATATGGAACATTATGCATCTCCTTCAACAATGCATTTTTCAGCTCCCCAGAATTTGGCACATACACCTTACCTTTGTACATGAGAATTCCATCTTCTTTCAACCCATAATAATTAAATTTCTGCTGAAAATTACCTTGTTGTAATGTCTCTTTTATTTTCACAAAGTGTTGAGCTGATATTGCTGCTGCAATAATTTTGTCCTTCAGATATATCCTGTACATGCTAATGGCCACAATATGCACTTTATGAGCTCTCCCGCTGAGTGCATAAACCACTTGATTTTCCTTATCCTTTATATGCTTAATTTCAAAGTCATATTCACTTAGAAATTCCAACCATCTAGTTTGCCTAGCATTTAGTGTTGGTTGTCCAAACAAATGCTTCATACCACAGTGGTCTGTTCTTAGCTCAAATTTCTTACCCATAAGGTAATGCCTCCACATTTTCAATGCATGTACAATCACTGCTAACTCCAAGTCATGTGTAGCATAATTCCTCTAATGCTCTTTTAATTTTTCGGACTCATTGCATACCACATGGTCCCTTTGACTAAGAACTCCACCAAATCCTTCCTTGCATGCATTGATGCACACAACAAAATCTTCGTTTGGATCTGCAATCTTCGAGATTGGTGGACTTTTCAATATTCCCTTCAACTGTTGAAAACTCTCTTCACACTTGGAAGTCCATTCGAACTTCACTCCCTTCTTTTGCAAAGAAGTGATTGGACTTGCAATCTTTGAAAAACCTTTTATGAATCTTCGGTAATAACTGAAAAGACCCATGAATGATCTGACCTTTGTCACGTTCTTTGGCACTGGCCATCCTCTAATGGCTTTTATCTTCTCAGGATCAACTTCTATCCCTGTTACTGATACTATATGCCCCAAGTAGTGAATCTTCTTTTGATAAAAGATGCACTTACTTAGCTTAACATATAATCTGTGCTCTCTTAAAACTTGCAACATCATTCTTAAATGTTTCTCGTGTTCCTCTTCTAATTTAGAATAGACGAGTATATCATCTAAGAACATAATCACAAACTTGTCCAGGTATTCCCTGAACACTCCATTCGTCAAGCACATACAAATTGTTGGGGCATTTGATAGCCCAAATGGCACTACCATGAATTCATAATGCCCATATATTTTTCTGAATGCTTTCTTGTTGATGTCTTCTTCCTGTATCCTTACTTGATGATAACCTGATCTCAAGTCAATCTTGAAAAATATTCTTGCACCTTTCAGCTGATTGAACAAATCATTAATTCTGGGAAAATGATACTTATTCGTTATGGTAACCTTATTAAGCTGCCTAAAACCAATACACAGCCTTAAGGTTCCATCCTTCTTCTTTACAAAAAGAACTAGGGCTCCCCAAGGTGACACACTTGGGAATATATACCCCTTTTTTAACAATTCTTTAAGCTGCATATGTAACTCCTTCAATTCCGGTGTACCCATTATGTATGGTATGTTAGACACCGGGAAACTCCTAGCACCAAATCAATAGAGAAATCAATGCCTTTCTTTGGTGGCAATCTTGGAATTTCTCTAAGAACATCTTCAAAATCCCTCAAGACTGGATGGTCTTCAATGCTTGTCACTTTGTCTTTAGCTACCTCCTCCATATGGGATGAAAACATATGGCATCCTTTCCTAAATCTCTTCTTCAAATGCATAGCTGAAATCTCTCTAACAACTACAACTCTTGGAATGCCTTGAATCTTTCCTTGTTGTCCTTCCTCATCAAGACATGTGATTATCTTGTTGTAACAATCTAGGAGAGCATGATGCTTTTCCAACCAATCCATTCCAATTATATAGTCATCTGAACCCAATGGTATGATGTTTACATCTACCTTTACGTTGAGTCCATTCATGTCTATTTGACAATCTTTAACCAACTCATTGATCTTTCTCTTAGCCCCCATGACTAACTGAAATAACCAATATTTCTTATGCTTACTTCTTTGCAAGTGAAATATTTCAACAATGTTAGCATTTATGCAATTGTGGCTAGCTCCAGAATCAATCAAAATTGTTATGGGTCGGTTGTCAATCTTACCTTCCACTTCAATCACGGGGGATTGCTATTCAACTTGCTTAATGTCCAAGGTTGCATAAATCCTTGGCATGCTTCCTCCCATGTATTTCATTGTTTCAGCCTCCTAAATGTTGTGGATAGTCCTCATTATTTCTCCTTTGTGAGGGTAGTTCCTATATAAGTGATTTCCCTCACATCCCCAACATTGAACATGTTGTTGCCTTGGCCTTTTCCCAAATGAATCTACATTCTTTTGATAATTTTGGGCTGTCTAGCCTGGCTTCTTTGCTTGAGAGTTATTTCTATAAAAGGGTGGCTTATAACCTTTTTGTCTTTGATCCTTTTTCCCTTTCATCTTGTCATTCCAAGCCTTTTGGAACATTGGCCTTCCTTTGCTTTTCTCATAAAGGTGCCTTGCACTCCTTATGGTTTCCTCCAAGGTCTTGGGGTTATCATATTGAATCTTGTCACTATAGAAGGAGGGTAACCCACTTATAAACATTTAAATTTTGACTTTCTCATCCTTGATGAAGTCAACATACCTCAACAATTCAAAGAACTGCTTCTCATATTCCTCCATTGTCATGGTTCCCAACTTGAGTTTAAAGAACGCTTTCATCTTTCTCTCATAGTAATGTTCAGACAAATATTTCTCTTGGAAATATGCTTTGAACTGCCTCAATGAGATCCTTTTCTCATCGAGGTTCTTGGCTTGCTTAAGTCGATCCCACCACATGGTTTCCTTCCCTTACAAGTGGTAGGTGGCAATTCTATCTTCTACCCGGGATGGGTAATAATGCAACTGGAAATATTTCTTCATTTTCAATAGCTAGGCCTCTGCCTCTTCTCCTTTCCTGTGTTCACCATTGAAATTAGGTGGCTTTATTTTCGTGAGTTCACCTTGCAAGATGTCGGCCTTGGGCCTTCTTCTTTTCCTTCGAACAGGAAACACACTTGAGCTGTTTTCTGGTCCTGAACTTGCATGATTTATTATAGTGGAATGCCTTGGAGAATGATGGTGCCTGCTCTTGCTTCTTGACTACCTATCATTTTCATGATCATCCCTTTTGCTATGGAATCTAGATGGTGATACTTGTCTAGAAATAGTTGCTTGCTTGGTGCCAAAATCCTTGTTGAATTGCTTATGTAACATGTTCAAGCTCTAAAGTATCTCTTTCTAAGCCTTCATAATCCTTTCATTATCAACTCTGTAGCTCTGCACTTCCCTATGCAGACTTTTCATAGTGGCAAGTTCTTGCCTATCTCTTCTTCCATTTGACTATGTCTTGGCATTTCTCATGTTGACATGTAGACCTCTGATCTCTTCCTTATGGCTGTAAGATCCTTGAGCATCTTCCATGACTCCATTCCTCATATAAGAACTAAAGTTTCTTTATGTACCTCTAATTCTGCAAGAAATGTGCATATAATAATTATTGTTAGAAATGTGCATAGCATAAAACATTTCATCATATATGATACAAGTTATTTCTTCATCAATTTATGAAGGACATATTGCACCAATTCAAATTTTTATTTTCTTGATGCATTCTTCCCCCAAAAAACGTCCCAATGACTGTACTCATGCCTCAATTTGAATTCTGAGTGAAAAGTTACAACAACTACATGCTATAATTCCACTCTTTTTACTATTACAAAAGTCTATTTATTAATTTCTAAGAAATTTAATTTCCCAAAACAAAATTCTAGGTTGAAATCCGTCTTCTACTCCTCAAGACCTTTCCAATGACTATTTATTTTCTCAAATCCGAGCTCCGAGCTGAAAGTTATGGTCCAGAGAAGTTTAGGTTGTTTTACTCAATTTACTCACGTATGCTACAGGTGTCTTATTTATCTTCCTACACATTTTTAGGTTCCCATAACCAAAATATGACTCCACTGCTATGGGTCATAATATTTCCATCTACTACTCATGTGCCCCAAACAAACTTCTGAGCATAGATTTATGCCCTCTGGAAGTAATATTGGTGCCAAAATTTTACCTTCACTATTTTGGCTATAACTTTCTCATACGAGATCCGTTTTGCAAATAGTTTAGGTCGTTGGATAACTCTCTCCAAGTTATTTTATTTGAGTTGTAGAGACATAGAGTACCTTGGTACACTCTGTTCTCATGGGTTTTGACTTGCTAAATATGTCGTTTAGGGCCTAAAAAATGCCCCACAATTTAATGACCTTCAAAAATATGAAAATTTCAAAAAATTTCACACAAAATTCATTGTTTTACTGCTATAACAGTTCTTTAAATCTCAATCGTTGATCTCAAATCACGATACACAACAACTATTGATCTAACCTTGTCGGCCATCGACGATTGGTATCATCCTTTGGATGCGCAAAACGTTTTTCCAAAGCCACCGATCTGACCGTCGGTCGTTAGTCCATTTCCCCGACACCCAATATTCCAACAACTCTTAAATCGGTCATTAGCGATATCTGTGGGTGAATGAAAAAATCTTCGTTGAATATGTCGATGCTCGACCACTGACCCATCGGTGATTGGCGATCCTTGAAGACTATCAAATGCTTTCCCAAATCGACCGATTTGACCATCGACCACTTCTGTTGGCTGACATGACAACTGCTGACATGGCATGACACATGGATGCTAATGTGGCATGACATGTCATATTGAGGTTTCAAATTGGGTGACATGGCATGACATGTCATATTGAGGTGTCAAATTGGGTGACATGGCATGACATGTGGATGATGACATCATCATCCTCCTTCCCCCATTGACCAATTCTGTTGAACAACCCGAACACCTCATTGACTTCGGCCGACACTGAACCATCAACACATCGGCCATCAACGACTTCTCTTGCTTGATTTGAAATACTTCGCCGAATTCGACCGACCTCTGACCACTGACCTATTGGCCATCAACAACTTTTGTTGACGATTGAAAATACTTTGCCGGATTCGACCGATCGTCGACCATCAACGGTCAGAGATGTCTTATGGCCGAACCAAACTCTTCATCATTTCGGCTAATTCATCCATCATCCGTCGACGATTTCTCTTGGAGAATTTCCAACACTTATCCAAACTCGTTGATCTGACCATCGACCATCGGTAGATTGTATTGTCGAACCTCACACTTAAAAAAAAAATTAGACCAAAACCCTCATGAATACAAACCGTCGATCCACCAAACTACTTGTAACTTTGCAGGAGGCCATTAAAACTCGAATTTCGACCATTCTAGGTCGAATTTCGATCTACAACTTCACCACTCTACTCCATTAACCATCTCAAATTGTATGAAGTCATTAAAACTCATATTTCACTCACGAAATTGGGGATTTGCAACGATGAATTTCATCAATTCACAGCCATCTTGGCCCATACAAGCCCGATGTTTGAACTAGAGCTCTGATACCATAATGTAACGTCCCTATTACACATCAAAATTACTCACTTCAATGATGACCCATTGTCGTCATTACTAGTGTCGCAAGTGTCACATTTTTGGTCGCAAGTATCGCAAACATCATACTGCCATCTTGCCTATGTCGTGTCTCTAACGACATCATAAGGACACTTAAGACACCTTCAAAGATTGGTTTAAGAAGGAGAAATCATTTGATGAGGAGTACAAAGCATTTGCCATGAAGAAAACCACTTAAAAATGATTTTTGGGAGGCAATGCTCCCCTACCCACTGTTAGGGAGTGCCAACGCTCCCTAGCCTCCTTTGGGGGAGCATTGCAGCACCCTGTACACCCTTCTGGGGGAGCACTGGGATTTTCTGAAGAAATTTTGGGCAACACTCCCCTACCCACTGTCAGGGATTCCCAATTCTCCCTAGCCTTCTTTGGGAGAGAGTTGCAACGCTCTGTGCACCCTTTTGGGGGAGCGCTGGCCTGTTTGAGCAAATTTTTGGCTGTTGAGGAGAATCGGGGAAAAATCCCCCTTATCTTGGAAATCAATTGGATTCGAATCTGAGGTCAAGGCTAGATATTAGGGAGGATCCACAACTGATGGAGAAAGATCCTCAACCTATCCCAAGAATCTCTAAGGTGGTTGGGTCTCTTCAAGCTTATACAAGGAGGCCTTCTCATGGTAAAAGCATATGGAGACATTGTAAAGCATCAAACTTATGATCTCATAAGGGAGATATCATTGAAGCATCATCATTCTGTGTGTGGATTATTTGAGCAAGGGTCTGGTCAAAGAGATCTTGGTGAAGTAGCTGCACCTACATCCATGGTTGTAAGAATTTCACTTTGTTTTCATTAATACAAATCTATGCTTGGCCTGTTTCCTTTAAAGTTTGTGCACGTTTCATGAACTTTCTCTGTTATAGATCCATTATGAAGCTAATCATGGTAGAGTAGGAAGTACATCTTGTTGTAGTTGCTCATTGTATTGCAGGACCTTCTGAAGAATTTGGAGATCAAGATCAGCCTGGATCAAGCAAGGACAAACATTGGTAAAAGGTATTTACCCTTCTTCTTTCTTCTTCTTTGAATAGTTTAGCTTCATGAAAAGGAATGTCAGTGTCCACAATAGCAATTTTCTGTCTTGGTCATAGGGGTCTAGTATCCAAGAGGAAATCCACTTGTCCGCAGGGGGATTCTCCTGTAACAAAAATTGGCAACTCCACTGGAGAATGAAACCCAAGTGGTCTATTTGATGTCGTTATCGATCAATTCCACTCCTCCTTTGAGGAGTGCCAAAGTGGTTGCTCCGGTTACTTCATCGGTCAATCCCACTCTTCCTCTGATGAGTGCCAAAGTGGTCGATCTGGTTCCACCATCGATCGATCCCACTCCTCCATTGAAGAGTGCCAACGTGGTTGCTCCGGTTCAGCCATCGATCGATCCCACTCTTCCTCCAAAGATTGTCAAAGTGACTAATCCAGTTCCTTCCTCGGTCGGTCTCACCCTTCATCCGAAGAGTGCCAAAGTGGTTGTTTCAGTTGCTTCATCGGTTAATTCCACTCTTCCTCTGAAGAGTGCCAACATGGTCGATCTGATCCCATCATCGATCGACCCTACTCTCCCTCTAGAGAGTAAATCCAATTATGCCCACGTTTTTCTTGTTGATATAGAATCTACTGTGCCGGGGGGCATTCCTCTTTCTCCCGCGAAACCCCCTCCAAGTAATAAGGTCATCCTTTTTTATTGGGGTGTGCTAACTGGACCTCATTTTCTCTCTCACATTCCTTTCAAGATTACAGTACAAGTTTGTGGTCGGGTCGTTCCTCAGACACTGATAGACAAAGGTTCGTTCATTAGTATTTTGTCGTCCATTGCTTGACAAGCTTTAGGTTATCCTCAGCTTGTGTCGGTTACCCATACTTTGTTTGCTTTTAATAGAAGAACCAGTCACCCTTTAGGGATCCTTCCTCAGTTTCCTGTAACTTTGGGAGGGAAAAATGTCTTTATTGATGTTATGGTAGTCCAAGACCCCTTGGATTTCGATTTACTCCTTGGGTGAGATTATGTCTATGCCATGAAATCTATTGTGTCCATTCTCTTTCATGTGATATCTTTCCCTCATGATGGAAGAATGTTGACTATTGATCAAATTTCGTTTGTTGGCCCTGACTTGACCATCAACCCAATGACCTCCCTAAATGGGTCTTATATGCAGTCGGTGTCACCCCTATCACAGGTCAATTATGTGGCGTTGTCTCCCATGATTTCAATTTTCGATGACTTGGATCTGGTAGTTGACATGGTGATCTCTTCAATATGGCTATTGGAGCTTGATCTCCTTACCCCTATCACAGACCCCGACATGTGTTCCTTCTGGAGCATTGTTCTTCCATCCAGTGAAGATCTCTTGGAAGCCATGACAGATGTTTGTCCCTTGACATGGTGTCCTTCTAGAGAATTATCCTCTTGGAAGCCATGATCAAGAAGAGTCTATGAGCATAGTTTTCCTCTCTGTGGAAATCTTGTTAAAAAATGAAACAAAAGCCATGAGCATAGTTTCTCTTCTATGTGGAAAGCTCATTAAAAAACGAAACAAAGGCTACGAACATAGTTTTTGTTTCTCTGTGGCAAGATCGTTAAAAAATATAATAGAGGTCATGAGCATAGTTTTTCCTCTCTGTAACAAGCTCGTTAAAAAATGAAACAGAAATATGGGGATTCAACCCAGAGCCTTGAGCATAGTTCTTTTCCTATTTCAAGCTCGTTAAAAAATGAAACAATCACCTCTCTTGTCAGTTCGAGTCTTTCGCCAGATCTCGTAGATGTCGAGTTGAATCTTTCGTTAGGTCTCGTATTTGAACCTTCATTTCATCCACCCTTATCCTTTTTCTCCATCTAGTACAGAAATTGGTGACAACCTCAAAGTCGATGAATGAATTGAAGCTTGGGGGGCATGTCTCTAGCCTTTGATGATCATTCTGGAGTTAAGCCACTAGCTTTCAAGCTAGGGGCAGAGTATCGAGCTTAGTTTTGTTCTTTCTCGCGCTCGTAAAAAAATGAGAATGTAACCGAGCAACCTTTTATCTCTTTTTTGGACTCGCATGGATATATGAAAAAGGAACCCCTAGAGTCGTCTTTAAGCTCTTTTAGACTCTCTAAACATGAAAATATTGTCAAGTGATCTTGCTTCCTTTCCCACTCGTTAAAAGGTTTGAAAGGGCGTCTTTCGAGTGATAATTTATCTCTTTTTCGGCCTCATGAGACTAACATTATGAAAAAGGACAACACTGGAGTCGTATTTAAGTCATTTTTAGACTCTCTAAATATGAAAAACCATTGAGTTTACCTTCTCTGGACTCGTTAAACAATCATACATTGAAGGGCCCATACGAGATCGAACCCTTACTTCTTACAGTTCATTAAATAAAGGAAGAGGGAGTTATTGAAGGTGAGTTATATCGATCATGTGTTACCCTCCTCGAGATCATTAAATTAAAAAGAAGTACTCATCTATCTGGATGGGGGAAAATTGAAGGAAGCAAGCCAAGCAATTTTTGAGAACATTACCAGTAACTCTTACAGTCGCCCTTGAACACAACATTTTATCTTTGCATGCATTTTTCCGTTGAACCTCTGCACTGAACCAATCCTTTGAGTTTCCTTACTCCTTTGGGTCACCCGACGAAAGTCACAATATCCACTGCATTATCAAGTTTTGGTCCATGTCAAGTTTTATGCTGTCATGCCTTAGTGTTCAAGGGAAGTATCTGCCTTGAGAGTCAACCATCACAAATATCCTACTTCAATACCCGTGTTAGTCCATGTTCATTTGATCTACCAATTTACATCTCTATGTCAGTTTCATGTCGTTGATGGGGGATACATCAAGGCCCTCCTTCAACGAGTCTGTTCCTATCGACTTCAACACATTATCCGGGAATTAGACTTGGAAACCAGTTAGTACCTTGGGACCTGCATGCCTCAATGGCAGGCCTCCTCGCTTCCGACAGTGGGTTTACATCATTGACCCCTAATCAGATGATTCCATGAATGTTAGACTTCATCTCATTTGTTCACATTCGCTGGAATAGACTAGGGTACCTTGGGAATCATTGACATCAATGGTGATTTCCCTCGCACTTGTTAACGGTTTACCTCATTGACCGATAATCAAGTGGTTTCTGCCATGTTCGACATCAGGACATCTATTCACATGGTTAGATTCGTACTACATCGGGAAGACCTTGGGTTGAGTCATCACTCTTATATGTACTTTTCCCAGGTTGCGATGAAATTTCTTTTGAATGTTGACACATATATTGTCACATAGATCCACTTTGTATTGGTCGTGGCTATGTCTTGTCGTCTCGTAGATCCATTGTGTATTCTTTGTGGCTACGATCAGTTCAGGTCATAGGAGTATAGATCCACATTGTATCTTCAGTGGCTATACCTTTTTTTCAATATAATTATGGATCCGCAGTGTATTTTATGGCGACCATACCTTGAAAGTCTTTATCACTCAAGCATAGGTATGCATGCTTTGGGTTTGAAACATGTCATAATATTTGTTTGATGATTGTGTGCAGCTTCTATCAGGTTCTCTGAGTCTGTACCCTTGCTCAAAAAAGTCTACAAAGTACTTCAGTCATCAATTTCCATCTTCTGACTTCGCACTTTGGGGGGAAATAGTTTACACATCAAAATTACTCACTTCAATGATGACCCATTGTCATCATTACTAGTGTCGCAATTTTGGTCGCAAGTGTCGCAAACATCACACTGCCATCTTGCCTATGTCGTGTCTCTAATGACATCATAAGGACACTTAAGACACCTTCAAAGACTAGTTTAAGAAGGATAAATCATTTGATGAGGAGTACACAACATTTGCCATGAAGAAAACCACTTAAAAATGATTTTTGGAAGGCAACGCTCCGCTACCCACTTTTAGGGAGTGCCAATGCTCCTTAGCCTCCTTTGGAGGAGCATTGCAGCACCCTGTACACCCTTCTGGGGGAGCACTAGGAATTTCTGAAGGAATTTTGGGCAATTCTCCCCTACCCACTGTCAAGGAGTGAAAGCGCTCCCTAGCCTTCTTTGGGGGAGTGTTGCAATGCTCTGTGCACCCTTTTGGGGGAGTGCTGGCCTGTTTGAGCAAATTTTAGGCTGTTGAGGAGAATCAAGATAAAATCCCCCTTATCTCGGAAATCAGTTGGATTCGAATCTGAGGTCAAGGATACATATTAGGGAGGATCCACAACTGATGGAGAAAGATCCTCAACCTATCCTAAGAATCTCTAAGGTGGTTGGGTCTCTCCAAGCTTATATAAGGAGGCCTTCTCATGGTAAAAGCATATGGAGACATTGTAAAGCATCAAACTTATGATCTCATAAGGGAGATATCATTGAAGCATCATCATTCTGTGTGTGGATTATTTGAGCAAGGGTCTGGACAAAGTAAGCTTGGTGAAGTAGTTGAACCTACATTCATGGCTGTAAGAATTTCACTTTGTTTTCATTAATACAAATATATGCTTGGCCTGTTTCCTTTAAAGTTTGTGCATGTTTCATGAACTGGTTTCTGTTATAGATCCATTATGAAGCTAATCATGGTAGAGTAGGAAGTGTGTCTCGTTGTTGTTTCTCATTGTATTGCAGGACCTTCTGAAGAATTTGGAGATCAATATCAGCCTGGATCGAGCAAGGACAAATGTCGGTAAAAGTTATTTACCCTTCTTATTTCTTCTTCTTTGAATAGTTTAGCTTCATGAAAAGGAATGTTAGTGTCCACAATAACACTTTTCTATCTTGGTCATAAGGGTCTAGTATCTAAGAGGAAATCCACTTGTCCGTAGAGGGATTCTCCTGTAACAGTCCCCCAACCCAACCGAGGGACATTATGGTGCAAAATACTCTTAGAAATGAAATTTCCTGCTAACTAAATTAATTCATTTATAGTTAACTGATTTCCTGTAGCTTACAACTACGAATTAAAACAGATTTAGCTATTGTCCATAACCACAAAAGAAGCATTTACATCATTCTAATAATCAATATGAAATGCAGCTAAACAACTCATTACAACAACATATAAATCACTTCCAAATACACAAAGTTCATGCACAACAATTAAATACATAATTTAACACAACAACAATATACAAAACTTATCTTTTCACAACAGTTGTGCAACCAATTGCTTGGTACAGACATTCCACCCAACCATAGATTGACTGTTCCAAATCTCAACATCCAATCACCCCCGAGTTGAGGCTAGAAATCCACAAAAGAGGATGGTCTCTCACAGTCTAGACACAACTCATAAAACTCTCAACCCAACTGATATTCTCCTACAACTATCCTGATTTTCCAGCAGCTCTCTTCCTCTTGACTTGTCCAACCCAAGGAATGTACCATTCGTTTATCAGGGATAACCCAAGGGATGTACCATCCATTTATCAGGATTAACCCAAGGAATGTTCCATTCCTTTATTAGGGTCTCTCTGGCACAGGTAGCTACGAATCTCTTTGTTGGGAGCTCAAGGGAAAACTACTGTTAGGAAAACTATCAACAAATCAACAACAAACACTTGTTGTTTTAGTGCAACTCACACAAGATTTCACTCTTCAGGCATGACAACCTGGCTCTTCAATTTTCCAGCTCCAATTTGCTCCAATTACGCTCCATCCTGCTCTAGAATTCACCCTCCATGGATGCAACAAATTCAAGCTCTGTTTCTTGCTCTCTCCTTGTTTCTCATGCACAAACTTGACTAACTAAAAACTGTTGTCCCAACCCATACAAATTTCCTCTCTTTGGCTTGCCTTTCTTGACTCACAGTCTTCCCCAAGATGATTTTACTCAACCCCCGTGTGCCCAATAACTTTTGTATGTGACCACTCACACCCACCCTCTTGCATGTATTCAATGATTGGCTTTGGGAACACTCAATCAGAAATGGGAAGGTTCATATACAATAGCAATTTTAGGAAAATGGGTTAAATTAATATACATGGGTATTCCCCCCTTGGACCCCTCTTGGCCATTATCCTAGACACTCCCCCCTCTTGTGGATTGATTTAGCCCCCATCTCTTGTCCATGTCCCCCTTAGCAGTGACATCACATTTTATTAATAAAACAAGGAAATACAATTCACATATTACACCGCTTGGTCGTAGCCACATATTATATCTATATAAGCATTAATTAAACTAGGGATTATAGTGGGGATGTTACAAGTGACTGGTTTAGGGCGAGGAATAAAAGAGGGTTTTCTGGTTTGAGAAGAGACAACTTGTTGTGCTTCCTTAGCTCTTTTAGTAGCTTCCACCCAACTCTGGGGGCAAGCCATGAGTACGTTGGCACATATCACATCCTTGAGGCCACTGATAAAGCATTGTCAGAAAAAAGCATTCAACATGCCTTTCGTGCAGAAAGCCAATCGCTCAAAAGCAACAATAAAGTCTTCTACTATGCCAGATTGTTTCAACTTTGTCAAATGACCTAAATGGTTGGCGTCAGTGTCAAAGCATTTATAAAGCTTTGCAACAAATTGTGTTCAAGCAACATACCCTTGGCGGGCATTTTTTCTCCATTGCCACCATTGCCAACATTGTTGATCTAGATGGAGAACACCATACCGGAGTTTGGTCAACTCATCCATAATTCCATACAAAGAGAAATAATGTTCCAATTGAGTTACCCAACCGATGGGATCCAAGCCATCGAATTTGTTCACATCCACACACGGAAGGCGCAGGTCATGCTGAAAGTGATGAGGTTGAAAAGTCTGGGAATTGTAGGAAGTTTCACCTTTGGGGTGCAAAGGTGGGTCAGAGGATGTAAGTTCTACAGGGATATTCAACTTGGTGCAGGTCATGCCAGTGAAGGATGCAAGCTGAGTAGAGAGGTCCTATTTCAGAGTTTCAATTTTTCTATCTATGGTGGAGTGCATGTTTTTATTGATGGTGGTAATATTGGAATTGAGTTGCTGTACTTCTTGTTGGGTCTCTGTGAAAGCAGATGCTAAGGAATTAAAGCGGGCTTCAAGGTCTTAGCTACGGGTGTGGGGCATGATGAAGGGGGGAAATGGAAAGGGGCGGGTGGGACCACACAGAAAAGGGGTTATGGGTGAAGGGTATCACGTCGATCAAGGCGACGAGGGGAATCCAATGGGGTAAGGCCCAAATAAGGGGGTTGGAAGGGGTTCGGGTCCACAGGAAAAAAATTGTTGAAAAATGATAGGTTTGACTACGATAAGGGCGAAGAGAGGAATCCAATGGGGTAGGGATCAAATAATGGTGCCAAGAAGATCCAATTTATTTTTATTTTTTAACTCCTGCGGAGTTATACTTTGATCTGAAGATTACTGTAGTGTTGAAATGCCCAAATTATTAACAAGAATAAATGTGTAGTAATTTTGCAAAAAAAATGCAGGAGGTAAGGTTGCATGGCAATAGATCTTGTTTGTTTTGTTTATGTTTCCGTCCCAAGGGTTAGAGTATTTAAGGTTTCTACAGACAAGGTTTTTCCTTGTGCTATAGATCTCTGATATACGTGTGGGGTCCAACAGTAGTACTCGTCCCAATATCCTAGGGCACCAACTAAGGAGGGTAGACCGTGACCTTAGTCGTACTGCTTGTCTACCCAGGTACTAGAGAGTATCTTCGTGAGTGCTATTCTCGGTGGCACTATAGAAGTCAAGCGACCAATCAATTTATCTATGGAAGGCTTCATGATATCTAGGTTGATCTGTATGCATGTGTTGTCTGATGTGCTACCACTCGAAGGGATAGCAACATGGGTTGCAATGGTGGCCAACAATGTGCATTTGAATACCACTTGTAGCTCTTGCGTTTATGCTTCCCCGACCATAGATTTATGCGTTGAACGAAATATCTATGTAGATTTAAGACATCATAATACGTCTCTACAAAAAAAGTACCCACAATTTTCTACCAAGGAAAGTGCTTTGATACCACTTGTAAGGTACCAGATCTATGATAATAGCTGAAAACAAAAATATTGCAGAGAATAACAGTGAAACAACATAATAGATGAAACCATAGCACCAAAATAATACCTTTATTGATAGGAAACAATGTTCACTTGCCTCTTCGAGGGGGCAACCTCTAGCAGAGAAATGCTCTATTACAATAATTCTCATGCCCTCGACTCCTATTTACACTAAATCTATCCATCAAAAGAACAATCTAGAGGAAGATCTTCTAGAAGTGGAAGCTTCTATTAGGTCTTCTTACATTTGACTTATTCTTCCTTATTACTAGGCATTATTAATATTGGCCTTTACTACAGGGAAACTATATTATTCTACCTACGCGAGGGGTTAGGGAGGTTAGGTCCCTAACAGAAAAAGAGGGCTGCGACATTCTAGACAATTTTTGTAGATTTTTGTGCAAAATTTGCAGAAACTAGTTGTACATATGAGTTCCTCTCG
>JASDQU010103584.1:580920-603162 GCA_032191745.1 Picea mariana | reverse complement strand
AGAGGTATGATCGGCCCTTTCTCCTTTACCTAACTCATGGATTTGGATGTTCATCAGGGATTTTTCATATGCAGACTGAGTCAAATGGGGAAAAGGAGGAGCTTCTTCGACACAATGAATTTCGGGGTCGAACTCGTCTATCTCCTCCCCTCCTTCATGAGTAACCAGGTTATTTTGGAGAGGGGTTTGAACCCTTTGATCTTCTCTGTCTTTTTCTCTTTGTTCCCTCGGGAAAACCTGAGGCACATTGTTAGTAGGTCGTCTAAAACCTCTATTATCAGTGTTCTGGGGATTTCTGTACATGGGCTTTCCCTCTAATTCCCACCTTTCCATCCTGGTAGAAAGTGATTTTAGTGCCCTAGCTGTCTCATCTGTCTGATGGGGCAGAGGAGAGGAACTGGATGAGGGAGCTTCAGGCCTGTTCTTGGACGTATTTCTATCACCTGCATTCTTGAGTCGATTAACAGCCAATATGTTAGATTCTACTTCCACGGCCGCATCCTGCATGTGGGCCAGCGTAGCAGCTCTTCTCTCCCTTAGCAGTAGGCAGAAATCAGGATCAAAAGCGCTGGAGTAAGTGATCTTTGCAAAGGCTTCGGAGGGTTTTATCTCAGCAGGGATTTTGTTGTACATTTTATTAAACCTCTTGGAGAAGTCGGAGACAGACTCTCCTTCCTTTCTCTTCAACGACCCGAACTCTGTCATGTAATACATGAAATATTTTTTATCTCCCCACTGTCTCAAAAAGGTACTATCTAAAGCTTCGATCCCATCAATAGATCCAGGAGGCAGGGCCTTGAACCATTTTCTAGCCTCTCCTTGGAGACTATGGATAAAAATCCTCATCCATACGTTCGCGTGCATGATAACATTATCATCCGTGAAAGTATAAAAGGCTGCTAGGTGTTCTTCAGTAGCTATGTCCCCCTCGCCTGTAAACTTGGGCAGTTGCTTTAGGTATCCATCTTGTGGGAGGGCATTGAGAAGCTGTGGTAAGACAAGAGGAGCATACCTAGCGGCTATGATGGCCTCCATTGCGATCATAGGAGGATTTGCTCCGGCCATATGGATATTATGTAAAGGGGAACTCGGAGGAGAAGGAACTCAGAACGTGGATACCAAGGATGAGTTCTTAATGGGAGTGGGAAACAAGAGAGGATTTAAGGAGAAAGCTAACGAGCTCAAGTCAGCAGGTGCTCCTCCTTGTGCAGGAGTGGGGAAATCTTCTGTGGTCCTGGGTCTACGCCAAGGTACAGCTTCAAAGGAGAGGGGAGTGACAAGGATTTCTCCCTCCAATCCCAGACCAGGAGGGGAAAACTCAGTAGGAACACTCCCAAAATTCAGGAAATGGGAAACTTCTGAAGGAGGTCTATTAAGAAACTGAGGAGGAGAAAACGGAGTTCTTACAGAAGGAGATGGCGGATTACCTGTTTCGGTGGTGGAAGCTTCTTCTTCAGGGGCCTTTCCTTTTTTGAGAACCACCTCTGGATCAGTTTCAGGTGTAGCTAGGGGCAGTTGTGGATGAGACCGCGTGTGTCTGCCTCTGAAAGCCACAATTAATAGAACAGGTTCTCCCCAGTGGAGTCGTCACAATGGAGTTTCCAGGTGCACAGCAGCAATCTTGATAATTCTGATATCTGATGCACCTTCAGAATCGGTTAATCATTGTCGTTCAATCCCGGGAAAAATATTGAACTTCATCCCCGGCAACGGCGCCAGAAATGTTAGCGTCAGAAGTCACTCCTGGATTGCTTGCAGGAGCAGAGCTCGACGCCCATCAGTTTTGTGTCACGGTAGTTTTTAATGGGTGACCAAATGAACAGAGACTTGGGGAGATGTCACTCTAACTCAGAGACTGGGTCCAGCATGTAAGAAACAAAGGAGTTCTTGATCTAACTTCAGTCAGCGGGTTGATTAAAAGGTGAACAGGTGGAAGACTTGATAAGAAGAGTGAACGAACTACTTCGGGCAACAGTCTTTCAGTAATTTGTAGAAGAAAAAATCTGAAGGCGAGATCCTCTAGTTCAGGGCTTCGAGAAACTGAAAGGGAGACTTGACTGGATTCTCCAATTCCAAGACATTTCAGCGTTAGGGAAAATCACAAGGACTGATTAGAGACAATGTGACTGTCACAGTGATCAAATTCTACATCATCCTATAACAATTACAACTCGACTAGATTCTCCAATTCCGAGCTGCTCTAACACAGTTGAACAAAGACATGAAAGAAACTGACATTCATAAGGCAAGAAATCTCAAGAGTCCATACATAACCAGAAATAACAGTGCTTCATTAAAGTTTTACAACCAGAAGCCTCGCTCAACCATTGATAGATACAAAAATGGCGAAAATGCCTACATATACTCAAAACAACAACAGCAACAAAATCGAGACGTCTCATTAAAACTTTGCGTCTGGATGGCTTCTAACAATCTGCACCTGCAATCTCTGAATGATCGTGCACCTACGGCGGACGCAATCGAACTCCTGACAGCTCCGTGGGCAAATCGACGTGCCTTTAATTCATCGTCGGACTTTCCCATTATGGCGGAGGCGATGTCCAACCACCACCAACTGCTTCAATAACTGCTTCATTGGGATTGAGGATGGCCCAGCCAACTCGGCACTTCTGTGACGTGGAAAACCCTTCGCGCTGCCACCTGGATTAGCTGAACGGCCTGATGAATGGGCGTGGAGGCCAGCGCGAAGGATGGGGCGCATAACGAGAGTGGTGGCACCGAAACTATGAGGGTGAGATATGAAGTGATGAGGTGTGTGAGAGGCTACAGGGGAAGACACATGGCAGATGGAAATAAGCGGAGGTGGCAGGAGATGAGATATAATGAGCACACTGTAGTGGGGGACTGATGTGGAAGAGGGCGGGACACATGGAAGGTGGTGAGTGGATGACGATATGGGGAAGATACCACACGGACCAAAAGAGGGGAGATGGACAGATGTCGGAGGATGAGGAAGGGGCTTAAAGGGAGCGAGCCTCATCTTACGGTCAGGAGGAGAACAGATGGCAGGGGGGGAAGGATGGTCTACAAGCTGCCATGACAGGGAAAGGGCCCACGCTGATTAAACGTAGAGAGGAAAGAGAGGCCTGGATCGCTGGTGCGCCGTTGATCCGGGCACTCTGATCACAGCCGTCGGAGAGATGCTCGCCTGATTCCGGACCCCCCCCCCCCTCAGCTTAAAGGTAGAAAGGCGGGGGGGTCCGGAATCGCCTTGGGAGCCGTTGATCCAGGCGCTCTGATCACAATCGTCGAAAAGGTGCACCCTCGATTCCGGACCCCCCCCCTTCGGCTTAAAGGGAGAAAGGTGGGGGGGCTCCGGAATCTTATGTGCACCGTTGATCCGGGCGCGCGAATCCTTGCCGTCCAGATTTGGCTTCCATTTAAATATGGGCGCATTTGCATTCCAAACTTATGGTAAGTGGGTTTTTAACCCATTCCTTTGCATTCTACCCCCCCCCCCGCGACAAGAAATATCGCTAACACATCCTGATGTACTTTTCCGGTCCACTGCACTCCCTTCCCTGTCAGAGTCTATATAACACTACAACTTCACATCTCTATCTTAGACATATCTCAAACCATATCCAATTGTACCATGTAGGTACCTGCTGATGAGCGAAAATGATCGTCCGTCAACTGGAAGAACGAGTTCGGTCCGGGGTTGTCTAAATAACCCAAGCCATTTGGTGTAACTCGTTCTAACAGGTTTAATGGCTCCGTTGGCCAATCTAAAGTCCTAAAAGAAAATAAATGAAAGAAAGAAATACTATAAATTATATATATACTAAAGTTATAACATAACTATTATAGGTATTTTAGGTAGAAAATATACTAACATGACTTATATACAACATTTACAAATTGCAAGTTTTAATCGAAACTTACGAAATCAAATGCGAAATTTATTTCTGTTGAGAAGTAGATAAAGAAAGCACGTTTAAAAAAAAAATCTTTTTCCTCTATGAATCTAACAAATCTTGCAAAAAATACAATGAAACATAAACATGTGGATAGTCAAAAGATGAACCATACATTCTAGTTTCAGTGATATGTAAATGACAGAAAAATACAAAGGAGCTAACCTGCTAGTGAGTTAGTGAGGCGTATCCAAGCATCTGCATGAGTGGAGAACATCTGACAGCCATGTCCAAGAGAGAAATCTGCAATGAACCTTGTGACTGTTCTAAATAAATTTAGAACATGTATTAGTAGCTTAGGTTTTAATGACAGAAAAGGAAATATAGACATAAACCTGTGATCTCATAATTACAAATGATTACAACAAGATAAATCTGAAAGCAACCTATGAATTTCATCATTCGATTAAAACTCAAAGTTAAATCCTATCATTCTAATTGAAGATATGATCACAGCATTTATATTTTGAGAAGCAAGTTATAAACGGTATTTATAATATAAACATCCTACACATAATAGATCATTAAGTCTAAAGCTATCAGACCTATTAATGTATTAGGATTAACAACACGTAAATGAAAACATCATTGACAAAAGGCTAAAGCCATGGTGCATATATGTTGTTCTATTAAGTTTTGGAATCACTCGTGCGTCTCTTGCCCTCAGCCAAGATGATTTTCATTACAAAAATATGGAATATTTAAAGAGTTCACAAAGGCTAAACTTCATATCTTATAAGATAGGATCAAATCTCAAAAATATTTAACAGTTACAAATATAGAGGGCTTGAAGCCACTCAAGATCAAGCTACATCTTCAGTATTTATGAGAATTTCCTCCTATTTACAAAATAAGCAAAAGAAAATAGTTGATCGACCAAGTCCAGCATGCTCCATCCCAACATCAATTACATTCTTTACGAAATGAGGAAATCAAATATTTTATTAACTATCCAGTACTAAATTTAATATGAGAAATTGACTTGGCTATAGAGTCTCTTGATTTTGTAGCCAGTCTTATTATTAGTAACAGAAATCCAAATTGATCTAGATTGATTAGAAAAATAACAAAAAGCATAATTTTGATAAAAACCAATCTTACCATTCAACTGATAACAAAATTCGAATCACAAAATCTTAGACTTGATCATGGCCTTGACACTGTCTGCATTTTTTATAATGATATTGTCTGTCCTTTTCAAACGCTTTACTTGTCTTTGTGCATTGGCCTTGAGCTCACGGTTTTCATTTGCCAATGAGTCATTTTGAGCCACGAGAGCTTTGATTCTTTCTTGAAGGATGGGGATGTCTGTGTAGTACTAACCTATCCAATGTAAACAAGCTTCGCAATGTACAACAGGGGTAATCGGTTGAGGAAGCATGTGATTGTGCGTTAAAACACTACTATTATCCACTGTCGGCCTTTGACCGAGCTTGATACCTTTAAATTCCTTGTTGTCTTTTAGACACGGTGGAAGTTTATTCACATAATCGAAGGGTTGGTCTGGTTGGGAACAATTCGGATCTTCCTGTTGCAGAAACCTCTCGATCTCGGAGTCTGAATCCTCATGGATCTAGATCAATTCGATCGAGCTCACATGAGCTTTGGATCTATTACGAAGACTCCTTGAAATGATTCGCCCAGCCTTCTTGTTATGAAACCCTATTTCTTGATTCTTATTTGACTACTTGCGAGGGTTTCCAATGTTGGATTTATTAGTAGTGTTAGGGTAGACATTTGGCTCATGCACAGGATTTTCAATAAACTCAGAACTAGAACCCTGTTTCCCACATAAGAGTTGATCGGACAAAGCCTTTTCTCAAGGATTTTTATTCAAAAGATCTGGGTTACCAATTGAGAAATTAAGAGGCTTCTCTATAATCGGCTTGTCGATTACAGGGGTCTCTATAGGATTCACTGTAACGAAACCATTATGGGCTAGGAAACTGTCCCAATCCTCACCAAGTGTTTTCAAATGATGAACTAACAGTAATTTAATCAACCCATGGTGAAAGAGGCTTGAATCCAAGTTTTGTTTCTTATATCTCTTTGACATTTTATACAAACTTCTTAGCAGGAAAAACGACATGTTTAAATGGAACCCAATAAAATGCATGAGCAATCGTATGTGGTAAAGGAAAACCAAGCCAAAACGGCCTTCACATGTAATAAATTGTCTTAACACTGCCAACAAACCATGCCATCTAATCTTGAGGAGGGAGACCGGAATACTTTTGTCATAGCAGTGAATATTTCTGGAGGTGACGAACAAATTCCAGGGTACTTCGTCCAATTTCAAATTTTTAAACCACTTTTGACCAATGAGAGGGAGCCATGTCGCTTCACTCAGAAATTTTTCGGTGATCTCCAACTGAATATCACCCACCTTGGCTCTGCATCCATCGAATGTGAGGGCGAATTCTTTGGCCACTTGCGAGTTATAACCCTGGAATTTCTTAATAAACACATCCCAACCTTGGCTCTTCAGATCATCACTCGCATCATCATACAACAACAAAGTTTGGGAGCCATTTGGCTCAACTCGGACGACAGGGGTCATAAGGGTTCAAACAGATGGTAACAAAGAAAACCCGAGCTCATTGTGTTCTTAGGAGATAGCAGTGAAAGAGACAAGGCCGAGCTAAAACAATGGAAGCAAAACTAGGAACACACCAACGCAACCATAACATAAGCAATGGGGGTTTCAGTCATGAAATTCGAGCATTTCTGGTAATGAATGATTTGAGTACAGAGCGTAACTCAAGACCCCAGCTCGTAATGAGGGATCTGTCAATTCATACTGCCAACTAAAATGAAGTACAGGGTACGTTCCAGGTGCGTTTAATTCCCATGACATGTAATGGGTATACTCGATTTGCAAAGGTTGGGAGAGGATGCGTTTTACAATCCAAATGCAACTCAAAAAATTAAAATCAAAGTTGATTTACCAAGAATATTAAATGAACAAGCTTATATTCCAAATGTCAATCATCATAAGTATTTCATTGGTATATGACAAGCTCAGAAAAATCATTAAAATGAAATAGATGTAAGCCCATTGATCTTTAAAAACTTTTATCTTGGATAGAATTATAATGTGATTTTAATTTTTAATGCTTGATTCATGCTTTCAGTGATTAATCAAGCACAAAAACGCAAGATAAAAGTAAATAGGAACAATCAAAACATCCTTTTTACAACCGAATAGTCACCTTCAAATAACAATATTTAGGGGATAAGGTGATGGCAGCTACAGGAGGTGTTATTTGTCATTCAAAAAGCAAGAACATGTAGGGCTGCCAACAGTACCTCAACACATGTTTTTCTATTATCCAATGTACATGTCTAGGCTCAACCATGTAACGACTCAAGGTTTTCACTGCAAAACATATGTTCGGCCTAGTGTTAACCAGGTACATCAAGAATCTGATCAATTGTTTGTACATCGTGAGATCCACCAACTCTGAAGATGAATCATTCAAGAGATTTAGATTCGTCACCGTCAATGTGGCCATGGAATTGCAATCCATCGTCCTAAATATCTGGAGGATCTCAATTGTATATTTTCCTTAGCTAAGGAAAATCACATCTGGTCTCTACCACACCTCCAATCCCATCAAATCCAAATCCTTCATTTCAAACTCTAAAGTGAGTTCCCTCTTGCACCCATATCTGAGCTACTCATCCCCTATAAGGAACATGTCAACCAATATCAAGAGGCAACCATCCTCAAGCTCATCAAAAATAATTGTCTGGCATATCCTGCCCTGGGTTCCTACATAAAGCTTTCTTCAATCTGCCAACATGAGACTCCTTCTCATGTATCTTGTGGTTGCTCTATGTACACTTATTCTGGATACTAGAGGAAGTGTCTCGTCATAATCTTCTCCCTTTTGGGGGGAGAATATTCTAGCCACAAATATCGCTTTGTACTTCTCTGTGCTGCCATTTACAACATACTTGATCTTGTAGATCAACTTGGAAGTCACCACTGACTTCCCTTCTGGTCTCGGAACCAAGGCAAAATCCATATCCCAATCCTTTTGACTAGCCTCCTCCTTTGTCACGGAAACAAGGGAATCCTCCCAGGAGGTCTCATATCTCCTCAAAGCCTCTGAAGCTTCGATCTAGCCTTCTCACCTCATGCAACATGTATGTTAGTCCTGGAAGATGTCTCTCTCTCCCATCTGAATCTGAGGAGGAATATGCCACTGACTCTTTGTAATATTGGGCTCACTCTAAGTCTGAATGCTCCCTATGAAGCTTGACTCCCTCTGAGTCTATATAATCTCTGGAGCCATCTGCTTTGAAGTCCAATATCCTATGAACTACCCTGGGGAGGCTGCTCCTCCCTACTGGATCATGGGGCCTGACTCCCTTTGAACTCTAACTCCTTTTGAGCTGGTACTTGGTGGGGCCACCTACATCACCACTAGTGGATCCATTTGCTCCTCCTCATGATATGGCTCATCAATGTTGTATATCTGTACCCTCTTTGCATCCTGCAAAGTATCATGGGACCATGTCGGTCTCTTCCCGGTCAATGCAATGATTCTGGGTAGGCCCTTCTAGCTCTACTGACTCTTCCCGATGAAGAGTGGTCGACTAAACTAAAGGGATATGTACAGTCATCTTCGGAGCCTTTTGCTCCTTACAATTAATCCCACAAAATTTCTTTTCTTGCCAGAAGGTTCTGACTTCGTCCTCTTCTCCTTCATTACAGGGATGTGTACAGTCATATACACAACTCTATGCCTAGATAGTCTACTCCATGTCTCAACTAGAGACCATCTAATGTGTTTCCTCCTGCAACCTTCATTATAACTCCCTCTCAAAGCTGTTACATGTGACCTGGAACAAAAAATACAAGAAATAAAAACAACACTCTTCTAGTGTTGTGACCAATCATTCATCCATGGTAACCTGCCCAGAACAAGAAACAAGAACAACAACATCTCCATGGTAACCTCCATGGAATTTGCAATATAACCTGCCTGGAACAAGGTCAACAACCAAGAACATCTCCTAGAGGAGATCAATTTATCTTGTAAAGAAGTGCATCATTAATATTAAACAATGAGATTTTACTTAATGATCATCATACCAACAATATTCAAGTGTTACTAAACATTTGATAGCAATAGCAGTAATAGAACTCTAAAGACAGATATTCTAGTTACAACACTTATTTAGGCTACAATAGTATAAAATATCAAACCTGGTATGCAAACCTGGAGCCTAGTTGTTGTTGTCCCATTTGAGTTGTTTTATATTGTGGGAGACATTGTCACTGCTTGGATAAATGTCCTCTTTCCAAGTGTACGTCTTCTGCAAACACCCTCATCTTTTATACAAGTGCACCATCTAGCTTGTCTTCTAATATGAGACATTACACCAACAATAAGAAGTTAGAAATTTGAATCAGAAGGTTCAATGTCCAAGAAAATGTCAACAAGCCTAAAACCTTAAAAAATCAATTTTGATAGAAAGTCAATTTGAGAGATGTAGCAGGTACACTAGGGCAAGGCGAGTTGATCTATGGGGTTTGTCCCAATCGATTTTATAATAAGTGCTCAACGAGCTTGAAAAAGAAAACTGTGCAGCGAAAAATTATATGTGTAGCGACAAATCTCAACAATGTGGCAAATCTCACGATCTTCCTTCCAATGATTAGATTGTTTTGAAGGAAACCTTCTATGATACCATGTTAGATTTTCATTAGTTTAGTTAACATTACATTTTCCATAGCATTTTTTATCTTCTTTTAACATTCAATAATCATATACTTAAATATATAAGCAGTAGATAAACAAGCATAAGAAGACACATAGATTTATCCTAGGAAAAACCCAACCAACTTTTCTTAGAGAGAACATTCAAATACAACCATGAACAAGCTCTAATATCAAGAGCAAACCAACAATGAAGAACCCTAATAACAAATACTTATCTCTTCTTCTTGTCAAACCCTAGCGAGGGTAGACAACTAATCAACACCACGTAAATGGTACCAATATAGCACACCATAGAGATGGCACCAAGATAGGCACATCACTAGAACTGACACCACGGAGTTGGCACCACTGGTAACTGGTAACTGCAACTACAACTGTAACTGCTATGACCACTTGCACGAAGCAACTGGGCAACACCACACAACCTTAGCACAACTCTTCTAGAGGTAGCGCTCAAGAGAGATCACCAAGAACCATCAAGAATATCCTTCCCCCATTGGGGCACACTCTCCAAGACAACCAGAAATAGCAAAACTACAGTTGCAACTGCCTAGTGCACACTGCAGAAGGAGAACTGTGCGGCTATACAAATGAACCGACCCAAATTTGTATTTATACTAATTTGGGCGCTTGTCTAGGGCCAACTTCTTATTCTAGGTCTTCAAAGTTACTTTATTATTTTTGTGGGTCGACTTCTATTCCTGGAAATTATATTTCCACTTTATTATTATTTCCCATCGGCCGACTTCTCTTATGTGGTCTTCTATTTCACTTTATTATTTTCCAAGGTGTTCTTCAATTGTTCAATGGTCTTCCTTTGACTTCTTGGAATCTTCGTCTTCTCTAAGAAAAGTTGTCCAGGAGGGAATACCTCCCACAACTACCAAAACATCAACGATATAAATGATATGTTAGCCACATCACAAGGGTTTGGACTTTGTTGTTGTTTTAAGCTTATGACATATTAAAAAGTTTGGTTAAGTTCTACTCTGTGTGCATATATCATATAGCAATGTTGGTTATCATTGTGAAGGTTCATACTATACAAAGTTGTTGCATATGAATCATCTTATGGTAAAGTTTGCATAAGATAAGGCTAGCATATGATTGAATGCTTGGTCGTATGGTTGATATCGTGGATAAATAAACATTGGCAATGTGTTGTGTTTAGTGAATATTGTATAAATATGGTTGTTGGAGATGATATAAATACAATTTGACAAACTTTGAATGTATGGATTGAATCATACCTAACTTGAATTCCGAGTCTGAGCTGGAATTTGAATGATGTCCACCATGTAAATTCTAATTGGTTTATGGTTATCGTGGAATACTTGGTAAGTTTTTAGGCTTTGGCCATCCAATTGTGGAGGCGATGTGAAGTAAATGAGAGTTATTGCACTCTCCATTGGTTCCCTCCTGAGGTATACCACCTTTTTGCATTGTCATTTGCTTGGAAATACGTTGTTGTTGTTAGTTGAGGGTTTTGAGCTTTAAAATTGTACTGGTGGTTGGATAACGATCCTTGGTTATCCCTCTTGTGGTTATTTAAACAAGTTAGACATGTATGAGCATTTTGGACTCTTCTAACATCAAATGTTTTACTCTACCCCGATAATTTTGGATGTTGTCTCTATTATGTTTGCATGTTGTATGTGTGTTTTAAGCATGACTCTGTGTTGTGTTTGGACATTTATAAGTTGGTGAACGACTATGAATGGATGCGAAATCGAATTATCTTTTGGGTTTTTGACATCAGTGGTATCTACGACCTGGGTTTGCATGGAAAACATATAAACATGGATGGTTTTTTTTTCTAAAGAATACAAACGAATTTAAAATGGAGTCTCATCTGTGAAGCACATCATTTCATGGCTTGTAACCTAGTATCGCACGTTGTGGTTTTTATATTGGGTATGGTCTTAAGACAAATAAAAAGAAAACTCCACAGTTTACATTTCGATGGCTTCTATGTTTATTCCAAAACAAATTTCAAACAAGGCTTAGGACACATTTTGTTATATATAGAGACACCTTGGCTTAACTGTAACTTGTGTTAGACATATGGTTAACTTGTGAGCTTGTTTCGATTTGACTCACTTCTCGCTCGTATGGGTTTTCGTTTGCTTGCTATCTTGGTATGGGTTAAGTTATGGTTCTAGTATTTTCAAAGGAGCACCAAATGTAGGGTTTGCATCAATCCTTGTGTCTCGACTTGCTCTTGTTCACGAATTCAGAAATAGTTTGGGAAATTTTTCTTTATGTTCAAAAGCATATATTCGAAACCTTCTTCTCAGTTTCATTTGGGATTGCTTATCGATATTCAGTTCTGCAAATAAATTTGTTCTACGTACATAACTGAGTTGGAAATTTTTATGAAAATTGGGTGATGATATTACAAGCCTATTGTTAGAAATAATAGATGTGCTCGTTTAACCATAGACAATATAGCAATATTGTCACCCAACCATAGGCCAAAGTCACCCCCGAGCACCTTAACCTTGATAGAGAATGATTTCGGAAGCAAACCCTAGTCCTAATAGCCAATTAATGTAGTGTACCTCTTTCTCTCTCTCTCTCCAGAGATAGCATACAAGGCAGAAAGTCCAAACCATAACCAATAGAAAGTGCGAGCCTAAATCGAGAATACAGATTACAGTGGTTGAAGCTGCAGCTACTCCCCAGACTTGCGCACTTACCCAGTTTCTGCAGTGCACAGTTCTTCACTGCTGAAATTTCAAGATATGTGTGCCAAATGAGATCTGGCTACCTATATTTATATTTTTTTTCTTGAGCTGTCTGGGCCGACTTCTCATTCTAGAGGCTAAATACTTAATATTAAATATTTTCTTGAGTCGACTTGTCTTCTAGGGTTATGTTCAATGCTTTAGAGTTTCTTCTTGCTTCCTGGAATATCCTATTTTTCATTAGGGTTACACGTGGAGCTAAATACCTCTCGCGGATACCATAATATCAACACTCCCTCCTAGCTAGGGAGGTATTGAAGGCAATGGTCTTCAGCACAAACATACCATTCAACCGGTAGCATCATCATAGTCGTACATGCTATCTCATGATTAGATCACAAGCACCATTATCACTATCATTTGATAGCATCAACTACATCATCTCTAGAATCCATAATCCATCTGAGTAATCAGGCATGATGCTGAATAAGTCACTCACTCCACAAAGTGATACACAGACCATTCTTCTAATCTGGACATACATCCTAGAATAATGATTGTCCCAACAGAGCTAAAAGCTATGCCATGGACTACAGAGACCAATCCTATAGGAATGCCAATCTAGGACTATTTTCTAATCGATTCATATGTACCATAGAGATCTATCTCAACCTATATGCCTTAGAAAATATCAGTCCTGAACCATTTTCCTAATCGGGCCACAATTTGTACCTTAGGAAAATACTAGTCCATGTCATGTCAACAAACTGTCAACCTGGACCATTCTCCACAGAGAGAATACCTATCCACCAGCAATATGTTCTATCTGGACCATTCTCTGCCTGGAGAATGTCTGTCCACAAGCACACTGACTATCCATATAGCTGATAATCATTTCCAACACTATTGATAGTCTACATGGCAATCAAAACAATGTCATTCAATAGAACACAACTGTGTCTATCCATAGTAGTACATAACTACTATCCAGTGGTACACAACCACACCAAGTAGTACATGACTACTCAATCGGTGACACATAGTCACAACCAGTGGAACACATCCACAACAGTAGCATGCATCTACTGTCTAGAGACCATAGCGATCATATCATCTGATATCAACCCACACATAAAACAATATCATGATATAAACTGAGTCATCTAGGCCATTCTTCCACTCACATCTGTGAGATCTGGAAGAGCATCTGCCCTTAGAAAGTAAAAACATCAACCATGAGATATATGGACTATTCTTCTCAAGCATAGAAGAATAATTGTTATGATTTCGGAACCTAGACCATTCACCTAATTGGGCCATTCCTCCGGCACTAAACAAAGTGCAACCTGGAGAAAATGAGTTTGTCCTAGGGAATGCATGTCCCTGATTGTTGAACCTCGACCATTCACCTAATTGGCCATTCCTCCAGCACTAAACAAAGTGCAACCTGAAGAGAATGAGTCTACCCTAGGGAATGACTGTCCAGACCATTTCCTAAGGAAATGACTGTCTTGCACCAACCTCCAAAACAGACCATTCTTTGAAACTGCTCACAATTGATGTAACACACCCAACCCCTAAATACTCTTTTAAGGGGGTGGGGCATCATAATTCATTTTCTCCTTAACTATCTCATCTCGAATCATCTCTCTGAAATGATTTATCCTCTTCCACTTACCCGTAGCTTTCTAACGACTCCTACGAGGCACTAATCCAACCCTTGTTTTATATCTTACGGATTCCCAAAGATCCTCGGCGTTCAATAGCTGAGAATCACGTGACGTCTACGGGGATTTCATCCCAAATCATACCCTCTCTAGTGTCCTAGCCTGAGAAGAGAGATCCAGTCGACAAACCTTCCAACATTTGGCATAATCCTCATCTAACTCACTAGTTGGTGGAAGTTACGACATTTTGGAGTTCGTGGCCACTTTCACTCGTGAACCTCCCGAACTCTGAACTCATGGATTGGACGGTCGAGGGGAGTCCCATGGGATCCCTAGATCCAAGATCCAAGTCACTTCGTGACTTCGGGCTTCGGAAGACTAGGCCGCGCTAACACTCAACTCTCCTGATGCGCGAACTACGAACTCGTAGATCGGATGGTTGAAATGGATCCCGAAGGATCCATAGATCCAGGATCGAGGTCACTTCGCAACTTTGGGTTTCAGAACACTGGGCCATGATAAAAAGTGACTCTCCTGATGCGCAAACTCTAAACTCGTAGATCATACGGTTGAGGTGGATCTCGAAGGATCCATAGATCCACGGTCCATGTCACTTCGCGACTTCCAGACCAGGCAAAAATCTTCCCTTCCGCTGCTTTCGCATGACCATTTTCCCGAGCTTTACCTTGGGTGGGTTATGGACTTGGGTCCAGAAATTCACCCAACAAGGGGGTCTGAGAGAGAGATATCCTCTTTATATGGGTGGTTAGAGGTCAACACGATGCCTCCTATCTCGACCGTTTAACGTCTCACGCCCCGGATAGCCTCCGGAGTTAAGCTGAGCATACAATCTATCAGTGGAAAGTGTGAATTCATAAGGAGAAGGAAGCATACGCATATCATAGCCATTTCACACAAAAAACATTTACAAATGCATCTAAATATATTTGTATAAGCAAGTAAGCATTCATCATTCTAACTCAACAATTAAAGGAGGCAAAAGACTTATCAGAACCAGACAATGTGAAGCAACTACTGGAAGGGGTGCCCGTTTCCACCCAACTGTAGGCTCAGTCACTCCAAACGGATTTACCACTAGCCACCCCCGAGCTAGACCACGATGCTCTGCAACACAGCCTTTTGTTCTCGCTAAGCCATAGTAGGGACAGAGGTTACTCTCCTCTTCCCGCAGGATCCTGACAATGGTTTACACGATACCAAGCAAGGAGGACTAGCCTCGTTTATCAGCTTGTATACAAACCTTCTCTGTCATTTCCTGTATCTAGAATGCTTATTTTTCGAATCTTCCTTGAATCCCCCGAGATTCACTTCCCGTCTCTGCGCTCTTCACAAGCATGTTTTTCCTCAGCCCGCCACACCTTCCTTTCTCGCCTCTTTCAGCAAGGTCGCGTGTGGCTCAAATTCCCAGTCCACGGTCAAGTCTGAAAGCCTTACGGATGAGTGTTATGCCCCATCCCCTCATTAGATCTTGAGGAGGTCTTCCCACCCACCAGCCCGACTGTAATTCATTTCTGGGTCAAAGGACAGTTCTCGTCCTGAGCAATTAAATCCTGTAAGGACTGGTTTGGTGAAGGTTAGCGCAACCATTCTTGGTCCNTCACATTTGTTTACCTTTCAAACAAAGGTCCATCGAATCAATATTCACACATTTAAAGTTTGCCATAGTCTCTTGGCCATTTATAGTTATATTTACAAGCTGGGGGAAACAGGGTGTTACAATTCCCTCCCCCTTAAAGGAACATCATCCTTGATGTTCTATCTATTAACATATCTTGTTTGTACAGAAGTGAACAAAAATGGGCATGCATGTCTCATGGCATCCTCCATTTCTCATGTGGCCTCATCTGGGCCAAAGTGTTTCCACTACACCTTGACCTGTGCAATGGTTCGGTTCCTAAGTGGGGTTTCCTTCTTGTCTAGTATGCCTTGAGGTTTTGGTAGGAATTCTCCCTTCGGTTCCACCTGGATCACAGACCATTCAATTATATGATTAGAATCATGTACATATTTCTTCAACAATGAAACATGGAAAACATTATGTGCTTTTACTGTGGGAGGAAGTGCTAGCCTATAGGCCACAGGTCCCACTATATCTAAAACTTCAAAGGGTCCACAATACCGAGGTGTCAACTTGGCACAAGCTCCCATCCACAAGGAACTCTTCTTGGGTCTAACTCTGAGATGGACGTGGTCTCCCGTCTTGAATTCTCTGGGGGTTCTCTTTCTGTCGGCATAACTTTTCTGTCTATTCTGAGCGATTTTAAGATTTTTCTTTATCTGAACCACTTGTCATTCCATTTCCTTCAATATGTCGGGTCCAATTGTAATTCTATCATTGGGTTACTCCAGCTGACTGGAATGTTGCATGGCCTACCATAGAGGACTTCGAAAGGGCTCATCTTTAGTGATTCTTGGTAGCAGTTGTTGTAGGCAAATTCCACTAGGGGCATGTAATCTTCCCACTTTTTAGGTTGATGCATTACATGCATCCTTAGCATGTCTTCTAAGATTTGGTTCACTCTTTCTGTCTGTCCATCAGTTTGAGGATGATAATCCATGCTAAAAAATAATGTGGTCTCCAGACCAGCCATCAAGGATTTCCAAAAGTTTGAATTAAATTTTGTGTCTCTGTCAGACACGATCTCCTTAGGCATGCCATGAATATCTCCTTCATGAATATGTTGGAAACATCGATTGCCTTGCAAGTCGATTTGACGGGAATAAAATGAGCGGACTAGCTCAATTTATCCACCACTACCATGATGGCGTCATTTTGCTTGGCCGATGTTGGTAATCCAGTGATGAAATCCATGGAGATGGTCTCACATTTCCATTCTGAGATTGGTAGAGGTTATAATAATCCTGTTGGGTGTCGGTGTTCTGCTTTAACCTCTTGGCATTCTAGACATTTAGCTAAATACTCAGCTATGTCTTTCTTCAATCTAGGCCAATAGAATTGTTTTCTTGTGGCCGTGACCATCTTTTGATAGCCTAGATGGCCGGTGTATGGTCTCTTGTGCAATTCGTCCATTATGAACCTCTTCAATTCATCAAAACTTGGAATATATAGCCTGTTTTGGTAAGTCAACAGACCTCCATTTGGCATCTGGTAGCCTTCATACTTTAGCCCTGCGGGTTCTTGCTCCAGGTATGAGGTCACGGTCTGGAAGAATGCACCTGTTTCTTGTGAATTCTTGACTCTTTCCCTGACATTCGTCTCGCAGGTGCTCACCGTTGCCAGATGAATTGTTTTCATACTTCTGCTAAGGGCATCGGCCACCTTATTTTCCTTTCCTTTGATATGTTTGCTTTCGAAATCAAACTCGCTAAGGAGGGCCATCCACCTAGCTTGTCTAGCATTGAGTTTTGGTTGGTCAAACAGGTGTCGCAATCCACAGTGGTCTGTCATAAGTACAAATTTCCTACCCAGGAGGTAATGCCTCCATTTTTTCAAAGCGTGCATTATGGTGGCCAACTCTATATCATGGGTCACATAGTTGACTTCATGCTCATTCAATTTTTGGGATTCATAGAAAACTACACTTCCTTCTTGCATAAGGACTCCTCCAAGTCCTTCCTTGCAGACATCTGTGCACATGAGGAAGTAATTATCGGGATTGGCAATCTTCAGCAAGGGTGCATGAGTCAGAAGGTATTTTAGTGACTGAAACCTTTATTCACATTTCGGTGTCCAAATGAATTTAACCCCCTTCCTCTGGAGGGCAGTGATTGGACAACCAATCTTGGAAAACCCTTTTATAAACCTCCTATAGTATCCTGCTAAACCCATAAAGGATCTGATATCTGAAACATCCTTTGGGGTAGTCCATTCCATGATGAATCTGATCTTGTCAGGGTCTACTGCTACCCCTTCTTCAGATATGACATGGTCCAAGTATTGTATTTTCTTCTAGAAAAAGTAACACTTGCTAAATTTGGCATAGAGTCGATGCTCTCTTAGTACTTGAAGTACAAGTCTAAGATGTTCCTCATGTTCCTCTCTATTCTTGGAGTAGATTAATATATCGTCAATAAAAACCAATATATATTTGTCTAGGAATTTGTTGAGTACATTGTTCATCAAGCACATAAAGGTGGTCGGGGCATTAGTTAATCCAAATGGTACTACCACAAATCCGTAGTGACCATATCTTGTCCTGAAGGTGGTTTTGTGGATTACTTCATCCTTGATTCGGACTTGATGGTATCCAGATCTCAAGTCAATCTTTGAGAAAATGGAAGCACCCCCCAATTGATCAAACAAGTCATCAATTATGGGTAAGGGGTACTTGTTCTTTATGGTTACCTTATTGAGCTGTCTATAATCTATGCACAGTCGGAGTGTACCATCTTTCTTCTTCACAAACAGGACTAGTGCTCCCCATGGAGACACATTGGGTCGGATGTAGCCTTTGTCCATCATTTCATTTAGCTGTAGTTTGAGCTCAACTAGCTCGGGTGTACTCATCCTATAGGGGGTCCTAGATACTGGCATTGCTCCTGGTGCAAGTTCTATTGAGAAGTCAATGTCCCTTCTCGGAGGTAGACCCGATACCTCTTCTGGAAACACATCTCTATAGTCTCTTAGTATGGGGTGGTATTCTAGGCTTGGTCTGTCATTCTCAACATATTTTGACACTTCTATTGCATATAGAGGACATCCCTTTCTGCAATACTTTTTCATTTGAAGGGATGATATTCGTCTCATCGAGACAAGTTTCTGGATCCCTTGGAGGGTCATCTTTCTCCCCTCTTTATTTACACATTCTAAGGTTTTATGGTAACAAACCAGCTTAGTTTTATATGCAGCTAGCCAATCTATACCAATCAACAGGTCATATGATCCTAGGGGAAGTATGTTAAGGGTATCTTGGGTGGGCAATCCCTCCACCGTGAATTGGCAAGCTGGTATGACCTCCACTATTTTTCTTTTGGTGCCAGTAGCTAACTGTACCAACCATGGCTTAGCATGTTTATGTGGTTGTAATTTACACTTGTCAACAATATGAGGGGCCACATAACTCAAATTAGAATCAGGGTCAACTAAAATAGATACTAGATGGCTGGCGATCATACCTTCCATCTCCACCACTGAAGCTTGGTGGTCGACTTGTTTATTATCCACAGCTGCATAAATTCGTGGCATACTCCTGGCCACGTCATTCACGGTGGTAGCTTCTTGGACATTTTAAATTCTCCCATTGTTATGTTGTCTGTGCGAACAGTCCCTCAATAGATGTTCTTCTCCACAACCCCAACATTTCAAGGGTTCTTTCTTTGAGTTATGAGTCTTTCCTGGGTTTGATTTAAAAGGTTTATTCCTGCTTTGGGAGAGGAAATTTTGTTGGTGTACACTTCGGGTAGGAAAGCTCGTCCTTGAATTCTTCTTATAGTTTTTAAATCTTGGGGATTTAAACCCCTTTTTATGGAACCCCGAACTATTCTTCTGCTTCCAGCCCTCACGAGGTTCTGTCTGAGGCCCAAACTGTTCATAACAATATCTCGCCTTCTGGATAGTGTCTTCTAGGGTCTTTGGCTAGTCAAACTCAATTTTGTTCTTGTGGGTCTTAGGTAACCCACTAATGAATCGTTGCACCTTTATCTTTTCTGCTTTTATGTAGGGTACATACCTCAGCAACTCAAGGAATCGATTGACATATTCCTCTATGGTGAGTTGTCCCAGCTTGAGTTCATAGAACTCTTTAGTCTTCTCGTCGAAATATTTTTCCGATAGATACTTCTTCCTGAAGTATTTCTCAATCCGTTCCCAAGATAGGTCCTCTTCATGAATCCCTTTCACATTCTTAAGGTCTTCCCACCAAATGGAATCCTTTCCATTCAGGTTGAAAGTGGCTACTCAGGCCTTCAAGTTTTTAGAGAAATCATGGACTCTGAAATACTTCTTTAGTCCAAGTATCCAAGCCTCCACCTCCTCTCCTTTCTTAATCTCACCGTTGAAATAGGGTGGTTTGGCCTTCCTGAATTCTTCGAGATTATGACTTTTGGAATGCTTTCATTTCTTCCATTTTCTTTGAGAATGTGAACTAGTTCTACTACTAGAAGATCCTTCTAAGTTGCCAATTTCCTTTCCAGAGGATTCATCCGACACTTGTCCCCTATCTCCAGGTTGGACCTTTCTCGAGGTACTCCTCCCAGTGTGGCCACTTAAAGGACCACGTTTATGTATCTCACGTGGACTTCGACTCCTCTTTGTCTGTCATCAGTCCACATGACTGGTGTCAGGTCCTTGTTGTAGTTGTCTTTGTATGTTGGATAAACTCTGTAGCAAGACGACATTAATTTTTGTTTGCTTCTCTTGCTATTTTATCAATCTCTCGTTGTTGGCCTTGCAGCTTTGTAATTCGGCCATGAGACTCCTCACAGTCTCAGCTAGATCCGGAGGGGTCTTTATCGCCCTCCTCTCGTCAGACTCTTCGTCTCTATTGTGGGAGCCATCCCCCACTTCATGGTGCATCACCATTCTATACGATTGTAGTTTACCGCGGTTGATCAACCCCTTGAGTGCAGACAAAACACTTGTTGTTAGCTAACATTATATTAGTTCATAACCAACACATAATTCATATTTTTTAAATACATACACACACATCAGTAAGTTGTCATTCTTTTCTATAATAAGGGCTTAACCAGACTTTTTAGGAAGGGAATAAGGTAGGATGTCACCCTTTAATGTGGTTTCTACGCAACTTGTCCATGAGCCCAAGCAGGCCAAGTGTTGTAACCATGCTCTGATACCAATTTGTAACACACCTGACCACTAAATACTCTTTTAAGGGGGTGGGGCGTCATAATTTTGTTTTCTCCTCAACTATCTCGTCTCGAATCATCTCTCCGAACTTATTTATCCTGTTCCACTTACCCGTATCTTTCTAACGACTTCTACCAGGCACTAATCCAACCCTTGTTTTATATCTTACAGCTTCCCAAAGTTCCTCGATGTTCAATAGTTGAGAATCGCATGACATCTACAGGGATTTCATCCCAAATCATACCCTCTCTAGGGTCCTAGCCCGAGAAGAGAGATCCAGTCAAAAAACCTTCCAACATTTGGCATAATCCTTGTCTAACTCACTGGCTGGTGGAAGCTACAGCGTTTCAGAGTTCGTGGCTACTTTCACTCGCGAACTTTGAACTCATGGATCAGATGGCCGAGGGGAATCCCATGGGATCCCTAGATCCATGGTCCAAGTCACTTCGTAACTTCGGGTTTCGGAAGACTAGGTCATGCTAACACGCAACTCTCCTGATGCGCGAACTTTGAACTCCTAGATCGGATGGTTGAGGTGGATCCCGAAGGATCCATAGATCCACGGTCCAGGTCACTTCGCGACTTTGGGTTTCAGAACACTAGGCCACGCTAACAAGTGTCTCTCTTTATGTGTGAACTCCGAACTTGTAGATCGGATGGTTGAGGTGGATCTTGAAGGATCCATAGATCCACGGTCCAGGTCACTTCGTGACTTCCAAACCAGGCAAAAATCTTCTCTTTCGTTGCTTTCACATGACCATTTTCCCGAGCTTTACCTTGGGCGGGTTATGGACTTGAGTCCAGAAATTCACCCAACAAGGGGGTATAAGAGATGTCCTCTTAAGACGGGTGGTTATAGATTGACACGATGCCTCCTATCTCTACCGTTTAACATCTCACGCCCCTGATATCCTCCAGAGTTAATCTGGGCATACAGTCTATCAATGGAAAGTGTGAATTCATAAGGAGATGGAAGCATACGCATATCATAGACATTTCACACATAAAACGTTTACTAATGCATCTAAATATATTTGTATAACCAAGTAATCCTTCATTGTTCTAATTCAACAATTAAAGCAGGGAAAAGACTTATCAGAACCAGACAATGTGAAGCGACTACTGAAAGGGGTGCTCGTTACCACCCAACCATAGGCTAAGTCACTCCAAACGGATTTACCACTAGCCACCCCCGAGCTGGACCATGATGCTCTGCAACAAAGCCTTTTCTTCTCGCTCAACCACAGTAGGGACAGAGGTTACTCTCCTCTTCCCGTAGGATCCTGGCAATGGTTTACACGATATGAAGCAAGGAGGACTAGCCTTGTTTATCAGCTTGTATCCAAACCTTCTCTACCATTTACTATATCCAGAACTCCTAGTTTTCAAATCTTCCTTGAATGCCCCAAGATTCACTTCCCATCT
>JASDQU010103584.1:570395-580573 GCA_032191745.1 Picea mariana | reverse complement strand
TCCAGTAGTCGCACAACACTTGTCCATTTTCTTAGTAATTAATTAGGTTCACATTCGTTTACCTTTCAAACAAAGGTCCATCGAATCAATATTCACACATTTTAAGTTTTCCATAGTCTCTTGGCCATTTGTAGTTATATTTACAAGCTGGGGGAAATAGGGTGTTACAACTGTGAACTTCGAAAGAATGATTGCCCGACGAGGCGGACCATTCTACTTTACCACCACTGAGAGTGACTACCAAGAAGAAAGATTATCCTAGACCATTCCCCCACACCGGCCACAAGGGGAATCGATGTCTATGGTACATCAACAATCTATCGGACCATTTTCATTACAAAAATGACTGTCCAATCTGGACCATTTTCCGAACTGGAAAATGTCTGTCTGTCATAAATCTCAAACCACTTTTTGAACTGGAAAGGAACTGCTCATCCTGGACAATTTTTCGAACTGAAAAATGACTGTCCATAAATCAATAACACATCGGTGCTCCCTCCCAAACTGGGAGTAATCTCTTCTTTTTCCAATAAGGAAGTCATATCCACGAGCTCTAGCTTGTTTCTTGAGTATGCAAACTTTTTACATCTTGGACAGAGGCTCTACCAAAATATCTGCTATCTGCTCATCTCTGGAGATATATATTGGAGAACCACTTCTCTTTTATGGACTTCATCATGGAGAATGTAATGCTTGATCTCAATGTACTTCGGTCTGTCTGGAACATAGGTTTTCTTTGAAGGCTTCATATAGATCTTGATCATTACATTATATCATGGTTGAATTCAACACTTGTGTTTCTTGCTAGCTCATGACATTGTGGCAAGGCTCAAACTGAAACATATCCAAGTAGCACTTCTTCTGTCATCATGAGAGTTTGTCATGAATTTGCAATCCATCATCCTGAACTTCTGAGTAATCGTTTTGATCTTTGTCATAGAAAATTTTCACCACGCTTCTTGTGTGCATGAGAGGCATTACACCAAGTTGTTTGAATCCATACAAGATCTTCTTCCATCTACATACAAGGGTATCTTTCTGGTATACCTCAAAACCTTGAGGTTGCTCTACATATGCTTCTTGTTCAATTACTTTGGAGAAAAGTCTTTGCATTCATCTGATGTGAACTCCAACCCATCGATATTGCAGAAGATATAATGGCTCGGGTAGAGGTGTGCCTGGCTACTAGAACAAGCTATCATCATAGTCTTCTCCCTCCATTTAGGAGAACCTCTAGTTCTGAATCTCGCGATGCTTCCATACATTGTTCTTCATCACAACTTCCATTTCTTCTGCTTGATTGCTTCTAGTGGTTTCAAACCAAGCTGGTAGTCTTGTGATTCTCGATATAATGACTGCTTGTTCTGGCTTTTCTTTCTCTCTTGGAATCTTCATGTTCTTCCTCATGTTTCTCTTTAGCTCTTGGGTCCATGGAGTTTTGTATAAATTCTATGCCCTGAAGATTCTGACTTCTTTCTTTCATCATAAAATCATGGGCGTGGATGGACAACTAGGGATACTTTAAGGCTTCTTTTCGAAGAAGACTTCTTCTAAAGTCAAACTGAACATGTGCTTCTTTTCATGGTTGCTACCATTGATGGGAACATGGATAGATACTTCATAATCCTCAATGGATCATATTATTTAGGATTAGCTCCCTCTTAATCCTTGCTTCATGCATGAATGCATGCTCTTCTTTTGGAATTATATAATCGACTCCCTCCATCTAGGAGAGTGCATGCTTTCGTCTACATCCTTATTGCCTTTTGCAGAGTGTCACAAGTCTTTTTCAAATTTCCTTTTGATTTTTTTCTTTCTGTTTTTACTTCTTCCATGTTTATTCAAGTTTGATTCTGATTTCGGCTTATCTTGCAATTGCTAGTTATGTTAATATCTTCCACGGGAATTGTTACCAAGGATTGTCAATGTACTTCATATTTTCATGTGTATTACTGGACTTGTAGTCATCATGATAACAATCCTTATCTTGTTATTCTTTCATAGGTATTGTTTCTCTTTGAACATCTTATCTTCTAAGAAATAGATATGCAAGATATGTACAAAAACTATCTAAACATGGTATGTACAAGAATTATGAAGAATATTGTCACCTTGTCTTAGAAGAAGAAGTTTGTTTTTTCCTGCTTAGCCTTCTTTGAGGGTTCCCTTTCTTCGACAATTGATGCTTCGTGTGTTTCCTTCCTTTTATTTAACTCGGTACAATGATTCTTGTAGGGACCATATTTTTGACAGTTGAAGCATTGTATTTTTGACATATCTTTCTCTTGATTTGGTTTCTTCCTTGAGCCAAACTTCTTTTTATTCTTGAAATTCTTAAACCTTGTTGTGAAGGCTTGATCATCATATTTCTTTTGGGGTTTCTGTTTTGCACTAATCGTTGATTCTTCTTGTGCACAACAAGTCCAAAGTTCTTCAAATGTGGGATACTCCTTCCTTGTGTTCATGCTTGTGGCAAATGCATCCCATGTCTTGGGAAAACCATTGACTACTATATTTACCAGCTCCTTCTCTGAAATGATTTCCTCAATAGCTTGTAGTTGATCTCTTAACTGAGAGATTCTCACAGGGTATGATGTTATGATGTCATCATCATTCATTTTCATGTCACGAAGCTCATTCTTTAGACTCGTTACTTGTCCAATGTTTCTAATTGAGAAGAGGTTTGTTAGGGCATCGTACATCTTCTTGGATGAGTCAATATGGGAGATGTAGGGTATCAAGTGGTCTTTTATAGAGTCAATTATGATACTCATGCCATTGATGGCATTGTCTTTGAACTTCTCCATAACTGCAATGTTTTGAGGTTCCTTCTCTTTTCCTTCTTTGAACTATGGTTCCACGATCTTTCCTTTCACAAAATCCAACACTTTATTCTTGGCAAGGATGAGGTCAATCTTTGTCTTTCACGCTCTGAAGTTAGAATCCCTTTCTAACTTGTTTTCTGACTTCATAGAGTAAGTCATAACTGCTTTGAATTGGTCAACCTTTGATTTTGACCAAAAACTCAAACTTGGCGTCTTAGCTTGTTGAGAGTACCAGAAGGTGTGATATGCTAGGGCGCACTAGGCTATCCAAAAATTAGGTCAATATTTCATTTAAGGTGCCCCAACAAGAGGGTTAGGGTTTCGTTGTTGCTGCAAAAACTGGCTGCAACTGTAACTATAACTGAGCAAATCCTCCCAATCTATCTTCCAGCGGTTAGACTATCCGAAGATAGTGTGTGCCCATAACCTATTAGAAATAATAGATGTGCTCGTTTAACCATAGACAATATAGCAATATTGTCACCCAACCATAGGCCGAAGCCACCCTCGAGCACCTTAACCTTGATAGAGAATGATTCTGGAAGCAAACCCTAGGCCTAATAGCCAATTAATGTAGTGCAACTCTCTCTCTCTCTCTCTCTCTCTCTCNAACCAATAGAAAGTTTGAGCCTAAACCGAGAATACATATTGCAGTAGCTGCAACTGCAACTACTCCCCAGACTTGCGCACTTACCCAATTTCTATAGTAGGCACTTCTTCACTGCTAAAATTTCGAGTTGTGTGTGCCAAATGAGATCTGGCTACCTGTATTTATATTGTTTTTCCTAAGCTGTCTGGGTCGACTTCTCATTTTGGAGGCTAAATACTTAATATTAAATATTTTCTTGAGTCGACTTGTCTTCTAGGGTTATGTTCAATGCTTTAAGGTTTCTTCTTGTTTCCCAAAATATTCTATTTTCGCTAGGGTTACACGTGGAGGTAAATACCTCCCGCAGGTACCCTAATATCAACACCCGATTGTAGTCCAACATTGTATTCTTGGGCTCATATTGAATGGATTACGATTCTGGCATATTGATTACAAATTTGGACAATTACAAATATTTGAATAGCATGGTATATGTAGCAATACAGAGATGAAAATTAATTAAAGAAAATTTGATATAGGTGAAATTGATCAAACCATCCATGTGCTATGTTTGATTGACATTGGATTGACTTCACTTTGTTGTTATGATGAATTCTATGGATGAAGTATATCTGACAAAATAGAGTTTGAATTGATATACTTAAAAGGTTTATATATGGCTTTTCTTACATAATTTGTTTTTGGTGGAATTCTCTGTAACATTTGTTAATTTATTTTGATTAAACTCTAAGAAATGAAAAGGAAAATAACTACAGAGTTTCATTTGAGGTCTTGAATTGTTTTCATTGGTTGATGATTGATGAAAAAAATGAGTTATCTGTAGAAAGAGCATTCATCATTTTCATTTCCCGTCCATTATTTCACTTTATGCAAATTATAAAGCCCCTCATTTTCCCCAAAAAATATTATTTTATCCCCTTGCTCTGTTTTTAAAAAGATGTGATTGTGTAAACATTCCCTAACATTTGGAAAGTTTGATAAAGGGAAGATTTTATATAAGAACAATGAACAGTATTGGATGAAATATTCAGTAAAATGAAGATGATGATATTATTAAGGTCAAGCTTGTGCTTATGAATTGGTTTTGTTTTAGAATAGTAACCATTGCTTCCCTCTTGTGAATACCACTTTTCATTCATTACAAATCCAATCATATCCTATATGTCATTGAATTTACCTGTTCTAACTATGAAAGTTATGGACCAAAGTCAACAGATCAATTATGATTGATACATGTAGAGTAATGGATTCATTGAATGCATGCTTGTGCGTGGACTGATAAGAGACAATGTTTTAAATTTGATCGTTGATTACTCCTTCTTGTTTCAAATACTGATTAAGTTTGTTTTTAGACAATGAGTTTCCTCGGCAGAGGAAGCCATGACAGAGGTAGAGGTAGAGGCAGAAATTTTTTTGGCAGAGAGGTAGCAAGAGACCTAGATTCTCCATACATTTTGATGTTGATCCTCTAGAATTGAATCAACTATTTCAAGCCATATTCTTTAACTTAGTGGACCATGGAGTGTTCCAACCACATCCTCGACCAGAAAGGACTCCTTACCAACTTCGCCCAAGTCTTTCTAATGTTCATGTTCCAGCTCATGTGTCCCTCCAGCCAGAGGTTCTTATCAATGATGGATGGTAGGATATTGTTCATCAACCTATAGTCCATCATGATGGCTGGCCCACAATATCTTTACCATTGTCATCTCCGCCTCCACTCAACCAACATGCCCAACAGATTGCCCACATTGCATCCCTTGTCCAATCTTCATATCCAAGCAAGAGACTCAAAATATCCATCCCTAAGCTTAATTCAAGCAAAGACAAAAAAGTGGTCACTCAGTCTAAGTCATCTGATGATTCCTCCCAGTCAGTCACTTCCAATGCTCGCCAAGTTGATACACTCCCAATCCTTTAGTGAAGTGTTGATGTTTTGGTAGTTGTGGGAGGTATTTTCCTCCTAGAAAACTTTTCTTAGAGAAGAAGAAGATTCTAGAAGTCAAAGGAAGACCATTGAACAATTGAAGAACACCACAAAAAGAATAAAGTGAAATAGAAGACCACGGAAAATAAGTCAGCCCACGAGAAATAATTAAAGTGGAAATATAATTTCCAGGAAGAGAAATCGACCCACATATATAATAAAGTAAATATGAAGACCCAGAATAAGAATTCGGCCCCAGATAGGCCCCCAAGATTAGTATAAATATAGGTTTGGATCATTTCATTTGTACAGACACAGAGTTCTTCTTCTCTAGTGCGCACTACGTAGTTGCAGCAGTTTCACTATTTCTAGTTTCTAGTTCTCTTGGAGAGTGTGCCCTAATTGGGAAAGGATATTCTTGGTGGCTCTTGGTGGTTTCTCGTGTGCGCTACCTCTGGAAGAGTTGTGCTAAGGTTGTGTGGTGTTTCCTAGTTGCTTCATGCCAGTTGCAGTTATAGTTGCAGTTGTCAGTTGTGCCATTTATGTGGTGCTACTCAGTGGTCTACCCTCGCTAGGGTTTTACAAGAAGAAGAGATAAGTATTTGTTATCATGGTTTCTTCATTGTTGGTTTGCTATTGTGAATAGAGCTTGTTCATGGTTGTATTGGAAAGATTCTCTCTAAGAAAAGTTGGCTAGGTTTTTTCCCCGAGTTTGGGGTTTTCTGAGGATAAATCTTTGTGTCTTCTTGTGCTTGTTTATCTGTTGCTTATATATTTCAATATATGCTTATTTAATGTTAAAAGAAGATAAAAATGCTATGGTAAATATAATGTTAACAAAACTAATGAAAATATAACATGGTATCAGAGCGAGGTTTCCTTCATAACAGTCTAACCACTGGAAGGTAGATCGTGAGATTTGTCGCTGCAGTTTGTTGCTGCACAGACCTAAACTTATCAATCTCGTTGGGCACTTATTATAAAGTTTTTGAGACAAATTCCATCATAGATTTGCTCGCCTTTCCCTAGAGCACCGACTACATCTCTCATATTGACTTTCCGTCAAAATTGAATTTTTAGGGTCTTAGGCTTGTTGACATTGTCCTAGAATTGGACTTTCTGATTCAGATTTCTAAATTTTTCTTGTTGTTGATGTTATGTCTCAGATTAGTATACAAAGTTGGATGGTGCACTTGTATATAAAATGAGGGTGTTTGCAGGAGACATACACTTGACAAAAGGACATTTATCCAAGCAATGACAGTAGATCCAAAGGGATATTAGATCTAGTGCTCTCAGAGGAAGCCCAAGAGTTCGAGGCAACAGTGACGATGTCTCCTACAGTATATAACAACTCAAATGAGACAAGAAACAACTAGACTCTAGGTTTACATATCAAGTTTGATATTTTATATTGTTGCAACCTAAGTAAGTGTTGTAACTAGAATAACAATCTTTAGAATTCTATTATAGATATTGCTATCAAATGTTTAGTGACACTTGAATATTGTTATTATAATGATCATCGTGTACTATTGTTGGACTTATTTACAAAATGAAATGGATCTCTTCTAGAAGATGTTCTTGGTTGTTGACTTTGTCCCAAGCAGGTTATCTTGTAAATTTCATGGAGGTTACCATGGAGATGTTGTTGTTCTTGTTTCTTGTTCTGAGCAAGTTACTTTGGAGGAATGATTGGTCACAACACTGAAAGATTGTTGAAGAGTGTTGTTCTTATTTCTTGTTATTGTATTTTGTTTTGGCTCTTGTCTCAGGTAGGTCAATGGTGATAGCTTTGAGCAGGAGCTACTATGATGATTGTTCTCGTTCTTGTTTTTTTATTATTGTTCTTATCATAAGAATATTGTTCTTGACTTATATTTACCCTTGTTGTTGCTCTTGTTTCGGGCTGGACACAAGTGATAGCTCTGAGAGGGAGCTATAATGACGGTTGCAGGAAGAAATAGATTAGATGGTCTCTACTTTGAGACATGGATTAGACTATCCAAACAAGAAGTTGTATACATGAAAGTATACATCCATGTACCGAAAAAGAAGAGGACGAAGTCATAACCTTCCGGAAAGAAGCGTACTTTTGTGGGATATAGAGTATCTCATATGGAGATTGATTGTAAAGAGAAGAAGGCTTTGAAGATGACCATACATATCCCTCTAGTTTAGTTGATCACTCTTTAGATCATCGAGAAGAGTCAGTAGAGCCATAAGGGCTTACCAATAATCATTGTAGTGACTAGGAAGAGACCGGCATGGTCCTGTGATACTTTGCAGATATATCCCATTTATGAGCCATATCATGAGGAGGAGCAGATGGCTCCACCAGTGTTGATACAGGTGGCCCCACCAAGTACCAGCTCAAAAGGAGCCAAAGTTTAGAGGGAGTCAGCCCTTAGGATCTAGTAGGAAGGAGCAGCCTCCGAGTAGATTCCATAGGAGATCAAACTTTAGATGAGGTCAGCAAATGAAGATGGAGCAAATGGATACGAAGATTATATAGAATCAGAGGAATTCAATCTTTATAGGGAGCATGCAAACTCAGAGTGAGCCTGATCTCAGAGTTAGTCTATTGACTTAGAGGAAGACTAGATAATTCAAAGGAAGTTCCCCCTCAGATTCAGGAGGGAGAGAGAGACATCTTCCAGGACTGATAGACGGGTGTCATGGGTTGAGGAGGCTAGATTGAAGCTTCAGAGACTTTGAGGAGATATGAGACCTCCTAGGAGGATTCCCTTGTCTTAGTAGACTTTGCTACAGTGACAGAAGAGGCAGTGAGTCAGAAGGTCCGGGATATGGATTTTGCCTTAGTTCGAGAAAGAGCAAGAGACCACACAAGTTTTCTAGCTATGTGGCACTGATAAGGGAGATCATTGATTCAAAACCTTCCACTTATGAGGAAGCTACAAAGCAACAAGTGTGGAAGGATGCTATGATGATGTGTTAAAAGTGGTTCTGGGTGGAAGTTAATGATGACTTCCAAGTGGATCTACAAGATCAAGTATGTTGCATATGGCAACATAAGAAGTACAAAGCGAGATTTCTAGCTAGAAGATTCTCCCAGAAAGAAGGAGAAGATTATGATAAGACATTTGCTCTAGTAGCCGGAAGAAGTGTACATAGAGCAGCCACAAGATACATGAGAAGGAGTCTTGTGTCTACACATTGAAGAAAGCTTTGTACGGGTTTAAGCAGGCACCCAAGGCATGGTATGCCAGAACATATATTTATTTGATGAGCTTGGGGATGGTTTCCCCTTGATATTGGATGACCTGTTTCTTACAGGGGACGAGAAGATGACATATGGGTGAAAGAGGGAACTCACTTCAGAGTTTGAAATGAAGGGTCTAGATTTGATGGGATTAGAGGTGTGGTAGAGACCAGATGAGATTTTCCCTAGCCAAGGAAAATATATAGTTGAGCTCCTGTAGAGATTCAAGATGATGGATTGCAAGTCCATGGCCACACCTATGGTTACAAATCTAAAGCTCTTGAGTGATTTATCTTCAGATTTGGTTGATCCGACATGTACAGACAGTTGATTAGACCCTTGATGTACCTGGCTAATACCAAGCTAGATATATGTTTTGCAGTGAACACATTGATTTAGTGCATGGTTGAGCCTAGACATGTACATTAGATAGTAGCAAAGCATGTGTTGAGGTACCTGCATGGTGCAGTTGGATATGGACTTATATATGTATCGGACGATGCAGTAAAGTTGCAAGGTTATACAGACTATGATTGGGCGAAGAGTGCAGTGGATAGGAAAAACACATCAGGATGTTACTTCAGTTTAGGATCAGGTATGATCCCATGGTTAAGCAAAAAATAGATGTCAGTGGCACTGAGTACAGTAGAGGCAGAGTATATTGCAACCAATGTTGCAAGTCGTGAAGCATTGTAGCTTCGAAAGTTTCTTGTAGGGTTATTTGATCTAGAGTTGGAGGCCACATTGATATATTTTGATAATCAAAGTTGTGTAAAGATTTCAAAGAATCTTCTCTTTCATGACAAGTCGAAGCATATAGAGATCAAATACCATTACATCTGAGACATGGTGCAAAGAGGAGCAATGGAACTCCAGTACATATCCACAGATGAACAAATAGCATATATTCTCACCAAGCCTCTCTCTAGAGTGAAGTATGGGTACTTCAAAGACAAGCTTGGTGTGATGTAGAATGTCCACCCTCGTTGAGAGGGAAGTGTGATGTTTCTCCTCCAGGAGGCTTCCCCTTTGGCCAAGGGTTTCCTAGATCAGTCATGTGAGATGACTAAGGGAGTAATGTGTATCCTAGTACAATTCTAGCCTACTCCATGTGAGGTAGTTAGGTGTGAATAAGACTTGTAGTATGGTCTTGGACCATGGCGTATCCTTAGGGATATGGTCGTAGTCTTTCCCGGTGGATGGGTGTGATTAAGACTACTAGGAGAGGAGAAACATTACAACATAGTCGCGAACACTATGTCAGTAGTTGTGTACTACTGGACAACATGGTAGTAGATGTGTACTACTAGTTGATTGCTACATAGTCATGAGGACTATGGAGGTAGTTGTGTACTACTGGATAGCATGGTAGTAGTTGTGTGCTATTAGTTCATTGCTACATAGTCGTGAGGACTATGGCGATAGTTGTTTACTACTGGACAACATGGTAGTAGTTGTGTGCTACTAGTTGATTGCTACATAGTCGTGAGGAATATGGCGATAGTTGTGTACTACTAGACAACATGCTAGTAGATGTGTGTTGTTAGTTGATTGCTACATAGTCGTGAGGACTATGGTGGTAGTTGTGTACTA
>JASDQU010103584.1:511929-533398 GCA_032191745.1 Picea mariana | reverse complement strand
GAACCTTTTTCATTCAAATTTTATTTTTTAAGTTTTTTACATAAAATTATTTTTTTTTGGTTGTAATTTTAAGGTTTTTTTCGTTAAATTTTGTATTAAAGTTTTTATTTTAGGTTTTATAATTTGGGGTTATTTTATATATGTTTTTAATTTTTATTTTTTTTTCATTTTTTTAAAGTTTTTTTTTGGCATAATTTTATTTTTTTGCCATTTATTATTCTTTTTTACATATTTTTTTTTCAATTATTGTTATCCGAGAAATTTTGAATTTTTTTCATTTATTTATTTATTTTTAATTTGGGTTTTGAATATAAATATTTTTAAATGTGTTTTTGTCTTCATTAAAAGAAAAATTGTGAAGATTTTCTCCTTTCCCTTCATTTATTTTTTAATGTAAATTAAAAATAAATAAAAATTAGTAAATAAATTTTAGGATCCAATTTTTGTTTTTTTTTTATTTGCACAACGATTTGTTGTCAAGGCCACAATTTCAATTAGGTTGTAATTAGTGACAATTTTAATGTTTAAAAAAAAACATTTTGTTTTAGAAAGCGTCACATTTTGATTTAGGTGTTGATTTTAAGGTTTTTCTAAGCAACTATTTTATGTTTTAAGGTCATGCTTGAAAAAAGTTGTAATTTTTTCCCGGTTGTAAAAAGTGGTTCTACCGGTAGCACCACTTTTTGATTTGGCGGTTGATTTTAAAGTTTTTCTGAGCAACCGTTTGATCCTTTAAGCTAATGTTTGAAAAAAGTTGTAATTTTGACCCGGTTACAAAAAATGGTGCTACCAGTAGCATCTTTTTTTATTTGGGGGTTGATTTTCATGTTTTCTATGCAAAAATATGGGTTTTAAGGGATAGAGTTCTCGTTTTGAGGTCACATTTCTCATTAAGTTGGTAACTTTGTTGAAAATCAACATTGCTAAAATAAGAAAAAACTCTCGTGAGTTACAAAGTGAAACTGGACATTGGACAATTCCCAAGACACCATGGGTTAAAAGAATAAAAAAACACTTCCTCTTAGATTTCCCTGCCTATTCCCAAATTAGATCCCAATTTAAAAATATTTTCCACAATACAGACCTTCCTAACCTCCTAAGTCATCAAAACTACGATGATCTTGGAAGGCTTCTCTCAATTCTTTTTGAGCACATAAATACAATTTTAAAGAAATGAAGTAATATATTTTCTTCTTAAGGTTAGATAGACCAATTGGTCTCAGTGGACATTAATAATAATCATCATCATCATAATATAACTGGTTAGTTGTTACATATTATGTAATATAACTCATTATATTATATAATACATAATAATTAACTATGAACTGAGTTATATTTTTATTGGATACATAATATCTAATAATTAATAAGTTTTATTATATATAATAATGATGAATTATTCCTCGGATGGGGTGACATCCAACTACCATGTTCACCATGGCAACTAACACGTCACTCACCCCCTCTCTCCTAGGGTGGCAACTTGGCGGAAAGCATTCAAACCACATGCAACAACACTTGATCCCGCACCTGAAATTGTCCTCCCTTCTGTACAAAAATTGTGTGGATTTGATGGCCCCTCAACCTCCTTTGTAGATTAACCTTATCATGCATCCTCCGCAGATGGACCATTTTGTTCTCTTCTTGGCCCTGCGAGCTCCTCTCCTGGCACCTACTCTTCCTCCCAAGACTGTTCTTCTCCCTTGCTCTCAAGTTCGAACTCTTGCCATGCACACCTCCTGCATCCTCTCTTCCTCGGTGCAACTTTCCCTGCACTCATTTCATGCCTAGAATTCAAGGATGCTCAATCTGAGCAAGCGCACATCATTCACAGAGTGGCCGACCTTCCATTCCTCATTCCTGCTGCACTTGTCCCTGCCACAATATCGTGGCCCAACAACCTTCTCATTCCATTGGTGAAGACACGGACTGTAAACCGCTCGGATCTCCACCCTTGACTTCCACCACTGATTCGCTTCCCCACAATGCAAATGTTGCTTCCAGTTCTTCCCCCACCCCCTTGCCTCATCCTAGTTTCACTGTTGTTCAAAGAGAAACAATTCAGGCTTTGCGTAAGGACAATGCAGAAATGAAATTTCGCCAAGAGCTAATGGAAAAGTGGCTGGATTGGCTTCTGGATTCTAGATCTCAAGACCCTTCTCAATGTCGCACCACAGAGGAGCTACTTCAGGAAATTATGGAGCCTAAATGGCCAGACAAGTCAAAGCATGCTTTCCCACATAGCTACACAAGAAAGTATTTCTTATAGTCTGCTATTTTTTGTTTCTTATAGCCTCCATATGGCCTATCAAGACACAATGCTATCTTTCTTGTTTAAGAAACAAGCTTAGCTTAGATACATTGAATATGCATTATACCAGACTGTTAGAAAACAATAGAATTAGCATAATACTATGGTACTTTTATCTCTGGTAGTGGGGCTGATTTCCTTTTATGGCAGCCTCAACACCAATCTCTTAGACCTTATATGTAAATTCTAATTTTGAAAGGTAATACAGTTCTAGCTTACAAAAAAAAAATGATGAATTATATATTATATAAAATATTTATAAGAAGTATATATATTTGACGTTGTCTAAATGTTCTAAGTTTTGGATTTTTTCCCTGGAATTCGACAACATAAATCTAGACGAAATCACACTTTTCTATTGTTTAAATTGCATTTTTGAATGCATAAATAGATTCATCTTGCTGAAAAACTTTGGGACACTCAAATTATATAGTCTGAGCCACTCAGATTATATATCCAACAATTTCTCACCAGATTTTGGGAAAAATTAAACATAAAATATCCCTGAAAAATAACCGAAAAGTAGAACGTTTAGTTTATGACTATATATTTGCTTGAATATGATTTGTTCTATAGGTTGTGTCTTAGTTGCGTGTTATTTTTAATTTTTTTTTTTTTTTATTGTCATTATAATTATATTATTTAATTATAATTTTACGAGTTTTAATATATATATATATATATATATATCAATTACACTAATGAGACAATAAACATTTATTTTCACTAGATAACACCTTTAATTTAATGTGACATGGCATATGATTAGTGTGATGTGGCATATGCTTCTACTATTTTAATATTTTATTTACGATACCCATTTTAGACCCAAATTTACTCTAATGTTAATTAAGCCTTAGGGGGGATTAACACATGAAGGGATATGTGGTCCCTTCATGCCATGCATTTAAAGTTACCTTTACCATGCAAGCGAACGATTATTGTGATGATTATGATGGTTCAAATTTTGGAAGGTTTGAAGGGGAAAGTTCGAAGGGAGATTGTTGTTTGGTTATCAGACTAGAAATTGGAAATTCACTTGCGAATTGTCCTTCATCTAGAAAATTAGGAAAAATTCCCTAGAGCGAGCTGTTGTGTATACAGACTTCGAACTGTAAAATATACAACTGCAAATTTATAAATAATTGTGGTTGTATGGAATTATATTAGATATTATAATTGAAGAAATTTCTCTATAGCTAATAATTCCCTGGAATCTAATTAGTGTGATCCAGGATCTTTTCGTCAAGTGAATTATTAAAGAATTGTATAAAATGAGCATAAACTAAAGTACACCATAAAGAAGGAAAAACTCAAAAGGAAAGAGACATAAGCATGAAATATGAACACAAAAAATTGATAACAGAGTTCGTCCCTGGTAGACTACGTCTCCGGGTCCTTCTCTCAAATGGGTAGGTCTTTTATTAACTCCACAAAACCATTGGGAAAAATACATAAGTATACCTCATTCTGGAGCTAAGCTACAAAAGATTTGCTTAGATCAGAAAACTAACATCACCACTACGTTCATGGCATCAAATTACCTAAAAATGACTATCTCCACCCCTTGATTCGAGTCTGGCGCTTTCAGGCCCAAGAGACACCTCTACCTCGATTTTCGTGCCCTACCTCTGCAATAAATAATTGGGAAAATATCAAAATGCATGCCTTGTCTTGAAATTCATGCCAAAATCCATACAAATGCACCCTTGGTTCTCCTCTCCATCCCATTTCATACACTGGCGGAGCCCCCTTTAAATAATAAAACTCAGGCGGTTAAACATTAATGAGTGGTTTGGCGCATTGGTTATTGCCGGCTATATTTAGAGCATTTTTTGGCGAACATCCCGGGATCGAATCTTGTAGACTCCCCTTTTAATATATAGTTACAACAAAATTTTGGCGCGCTACTAAACTCATGGCGAAGATTCTGGCAATGGTTAAGTTTGGCCGTTGGCGGAATATGCCACCATATATGGTGGAACCACCAACGGTTATCAGTGTGGACGTATGGTGTGTGGCATGAAACCGTGGGCTGGGGCCTATTCCTGACCCTTTACCCCACTGAAACTACAACCATATGCGATTCAAATGTTTAATATAGATCATAAGGGTTAAGAAACATTGTGGGCGAGATGGTAGCCCAAGCCCTGTCAAAGCACTACCCCCGCCCGGAGGTCGCGGGTTCGAATCCTGTGGAGTCATATAATTTTACCACTTGTCAACTAGACTGGAGGGGTGCCACATGGCACCATAACATTTGCCCACAAAAATGACACTTGTCACAACCTAATTCACCCACGTGTCTACCATCAAACTTGTACGACCTTGCCACATCATTCCATGTCAACTCAACACTCTTCCACGTTAGCTGTATAGACGTGCCATGTGTCACCCTTGCAGTGGTGACACATGTCACCTTGACTTTTTGACCAAGTTTGACCTAAACTTTGATCGCTTATATATTTTGATCCGTAACTCCGTTTGATGAGACGTTTGCGCCATTAGAAATATTGTGACACACTCTTCACGACCATGCCATTTTCACTAAGTTTTGGGAACTTTGAATTTTTTCCCTTTATCTGTCTACTGAAGCCATTATGAGCATTCTGAGTTTTTCTTAGCCTTCTCTGGATTCTTTTTGGATCACGCCTTCCCACTAAGATATTTTTGGACCATCAAAAGATTTTATCAATAAATAGGTAAGTGAGGGAAGAGTCCCCTCACTTGGTCCTTCTCAATCCATTTTTCCTTGCTTGGATGTGTTCCCTTTAAGCCTACTCGAAGATAATCAACATCACCCCTGCGTGAAGTTCTCATTCTTCTGTCCAAGATGATATCTTCCTGTAACTCATCCAAGTACTTAGGTGCAAACTCATCAACTGAAGGTATTGAAAAGTATTCATCCTAATCCATGATCATGGGAGGCTAAAAAAGTTTCAAGTTTTCTACGATCACAATGGAGTAAATATGCATATAAGATGGAAGATCTAATGAAAAACATTAGTGTCACTTTTCTCCAAGGTAGTGAAGGGTCCATATCGGATGGGCTTGAGTTTCTTGCCTTCACCCTTCAATCATTCCTTGTTGATATGAATCCATACCTGGTCTCCAACCTGGAATTGATGATCAACCCTGTGCTTGTCATGCCGAGCTTTATATTGTTCTAGACTCTTCTCCAATAGTTCGTTGACTGCTTGGTGTATCTGTTGGATCCTTTGGATGAACTTGTGGGCTTCTTTCTATGTTCGTTCTTCATTCACATCGACATCTCTCCCATACATCAAGTCCAAAGGAACCTTGGGTAGGTACCCAAAACATGTCTCAAAAGGTGAACTCTAAGTGGATGAATGTAAAGCTCGGTTATAAGCATGTTATACATAGGGTATTTGTTCATCCCATAACTTAGGATTCTTGTTGCAATAGCCTCGAAGGAAAAGTACCGTTGTTTTTTTTACCACCTCTGTCTGTCTGTATGTCTGTGGATGAAAAGCAATGCTCCTCTTCAATTTGGTGTCCATCATTCTCCACAAGCTAGTCCAAAAATCCCCAAGGAATCGAGTATCTCGATCCGAGACAATGGACGTGGGTAACCCAAAGTGAACCCAAACATGTTGAAAGAAGAGATTAGTAGTCTTCTCAGCGATGATCTAGTTTTTACATGGCATCAAGATACACATCTTGCTGAACCTATCCACTACAACATACAAATAATCATGACCCGCTCTGGTCATTGGTAAACCCCCTACAAAATCCATGGAAATGTTTTCCCATGGATGTGATGGAATAGGAAGTGGTGAGTATAGCCCCAATTTTCTATTAGTGAGCTTACGAGTAGAACACATCACACACCCCTTTACATATTTAGTTACAATTGCTTTCATTTGAGGCCAGTAACAATACCTCTGCAAATGAGACATAGTTTTTCCTACCCCAAAATGCCCAGACACAACATAAGTGTGAGATTATTGGATTACATGGACTCGTTCACTTGTAGGAATACATATCTTTCCAAGATGATAGAGTAATTTTCCTTGCAGACAATAGTTCTCTACCTATGCACCATGGGTTAGCTTCTCATATACTTCTTTAAAATATTCATCAATGGCATATTTCTCTACATATATATCATGAGATAAAAAAGTATTCTTCAAAATAATAGAAGCAACAATAGGAGGTCTAGAAAGCATATCGGTTACCTTGTTACTTGTAACGTTCTTGTACTTGATTACCAAATGAAATTCTTGTAGAAAACCCATCCATATGTAGTGTCGATATTGTTGCAGTTTTGTCTGTGCTTGAAGATATTGTAAGAGATGGTGATATGTATGTATGATGGTTTCCTTCCCTAACAAGTAGTTCTTCCATTTCTTTATGCTCTGGACTAATGCATACAACTCTTTATCATATGTAGGATAGTTAACAACAACTTGGTTAAAAGTTTCAGAGTGGTGACATATAGGCTTATGATATTGCATCAATATTGCACCCATAGTGTATCTGCTGGCATCTGTCTCGATCTCAAAAGGCTGTTGAATATTTAGAAGTGCTAATACTGGTGTGGTATTGATCTTCTCCTTCAAAGTGTCGAAAGCTTTTTGTTGCTTTCCTTCCCACTAAAAAGTGTTCTTCACACTGGTTAAGGCATGGAAAGGAGCTGTTATAAAGGAGAAGTTTGAAATGAACCTCCTCCAATACTGGACTGCACACAAGAAGCTCCAGATCTCGGTGACACTTTTTGGCTCAGGCCATTTTACAATTACTTCAATTTTGGAAGGATCAATTTTCAATTTTCCTCCTCCTACAATATGACCTAAGTATATAAGTGTAGTATTGCCAAATTCACATTTCGACATTTTCACATACAAATTTTCCCTTTGCAAAGTATCCAATACTTGCTTTACATGCCCCACATGTTCATCCAAAGTCCCACTAAAAATAAGAATGTCATATAAATACACAATCACAAATTCATCTAGGAAAGGCTTGAATACATCATTCATCACACGCATGAAAGTAGTCAGAGCATTACAAAGCCCAAATGACATAACTAACCACTCAAACAATCCTTGTTTCATTTTAAAGGCAGTCTTCCATGCATCCTGTTCTGAGAACCTGATTTGATGATATCCACTACGCAAATCCAACTTAGTGAAATAAACAACATTCTTCAACTGATCAAGTAAATCATCTATATGAGGAAGAGGCTATCTATTTTTCACCGTGATTTTATTTAAAGCCTGGTAATCGACACACATTCGCCATGTGCCATCCTTCTTTGACACCATCATGATCGGAGAACCACAAGGAGATGAATTGGGCCTGATGACCCCTTGATCCAATAAGCCCTATACCTTCTTCTTGATCTCTGTCATCTCCACAACTGACATCCTGTACATGCCCACATTAGGAAGAGGAGAATCTTGCTGAATATGTATCTCATGTTGGATTTCCCTCTTAGGAGGTAATCCATCTGGTTCCTAAAAAATATCATCATACTTAGAAACAATATCAATTAATTCCTTTTTATGAGATGGATCACACCCTTGGAAAGTGTCAGATGTTCCGACATATTTCTCTTTGACGACCATGCGTACATATCTCTTATTAGTGGTTATGAGTCTTTTCATTTTCCCTGCACTAACAAGTGTTGTATTTACCATCATGCTGTGAGCTCTAACAATATATTCCACTCCCCCTTTAGTAAGGTGGTATTTGTTCTCATCACAAAATAAGACCACTTTTCTATCATAAATATAAGGACTCCCCAACACTACGCCACATATATCAAGTGGTACAACATCCAAATCCACTTCATCAATCAACTTGGAGGAAATAACAAATCCAACCCTACATTGTTTGGTGACATTAAGTTTTTCTTTATCACATACCCAACCAAGAGGATAAGGCTTTGGATGTGGTTTCATATCAAGACCCATATCCTTGAAAAGTGCTTCAGATATTAAGTTTACTTGGGAACTTGGATCAAATAATGTATCTATCTTAGTATGTTTAGATACAACTCTTATATGAAATAAGTCATTCCTCTTTTGTTCATCAACATGAGATTCATCATTGGAACTTGAACTAGCATGAAGAGAATCTTTATCTTGTACGCCAACCGCTATGATATTTCCTTCATCTCCTGATTCAGAACCAATATCTTGCTACATTGTAGCAATGGTATTGTCTTCCCCTTTCCACCAAACTATTTCAGTTTCTTTTCTAGATGTAGTTTCCAACAGTGTACTTCATCGTGACCGCCCTTATTACAATGAGTGCAAGATGGTTTTTCTCCTTCTTTCATTATTGTAGTAGTCTTCTTGTCCTTCCTTTTGAACTTCTTGAAAGTCCTTTATGGGAAATTGGAAGGTTTCTTCGTGGGATCTTCTTGAACATGTTTCCCCCTATTCTCAAGGTGAGTGGCCTGCACACAAACTTCGTCAAGACTAGTGGGGTTAAACAAGAGAAAATTATGACGAATATAACTGTGAAGTGTGCCAATATACTTCATTAAAGTTTCATAAGAATCCAAAGGAATGATCAATGCTAGAGATTTCTTACTAAATTCTTTTGTGAAACTTTGTACAGTCTGATTTTACTCTACCTTAAAGTTTTCCATTCCATCATTGCTTTATGTAAATGCCCTAATGGATAGAATTGCTTCCTTATCTCTGTTTTAAATTCCAACCATGAGGAAAGAAGATTACCACACTTACTTATGTCATGTAGCTTTCTCTCCCACCATACGAGAGCGGTGCCTTCCGACCGAAGAGAAGCCAGTTGCACTTTAACTTCCTCTTCATCAATATGTTGAACGCGACAATATACTTCAACCTGTCAGATCTGATTATCTAGTTTTTCAGGATTGGCATCTCCATTAAACATAGGTAAAGCAAATTTTACATCAATATTTAATAATGGTTTCTTAAAAGAGGCTTTATGGCTAGAATGATGAGAGTGATGAGAATGCTTAGAGGAAGAAGAACTAGAACTTGACGGTGAAGATGGAGGCTCGGGAGGGTCTCCTCCAACCCCTTGGTTTATCGAAGCATCATCATCAAGTGGTGCTTCCTTTTTCTTCCATTTCTTCTTCATCCTCTTCTCGTAATCTCCATACATTCGTTCGACCATTTCTGACATGCGATAAAAGACCATGTGAATTTTTTCCTCCCGTTCATCACGCTTGTCGTCTTCTGCCATCTTCTTCCTTCGGGATGCATGACCAACTTCAGGATTGAAATTATTAAGAGTTCCTTCAACCTTCTTATGCTTGGCCCTAGTAAGCATTCATACTCAACAATTCAATTCAAAGACGACTGCTTGATGAACCCCCATTTTGGCATCTTTTTGTTCCCTATCTCCTATAAATAGACATGCGTTTTGCCCTCCTTTTATGTTTTCCACATACTTATCTCTATAAAGTTCCACCTTTATCATAGAATGCAAGGCCCCAGGTTCTAGCTATATAATGCAAGGTTCCAAGTTCATATGAAGATGTGTATAGATGCAAGGCAAATTATGGAGATTTATAAAGAGGATATTTTAAGAAGATATATTTCCAACATAGAGCCACATTCCATTCTTGCATATACATATCATCACCTACACAGTACGACATGCTTTGAATGGACAACTGACATGTAGAAAAGTGGCAGGGTTGATGGTTATCAATGTGAATGCTACATAGCCATGAGCAGTAACTAAGATGCTCAACATATTTATTTTATCACATGTGATTAATCTAAAAAGGGAACATGCATAACAGTCTACTCAGTGCATCCAAGATGTGAGCAACCAGTGAATAAGTGGATGGATTAGGCACCAATTTGTTTCAACAGTATTTCCTAGAATCTAGGGGATTGGCACTTTGCACAGAGCTATCTTTAGCCAAAGATTTTGTATATATATGTATGCTCGGTTGAGCAAAGACAATTAGCGTGTGAGACATATCATACACTGAGCTGAGCGTATACTATCTTGAATTTCCCAATTTCTTATATATATATATATATATATATATATATATATATATATATATATATATTCTGTTGTGTGTGATCATTTCCTGTTTATAATTAGTGAAGTGTGAATAAGGGAGTACCATGAGCAAGGGCCCACTCATAGGTACAATCAGTGTTATTTCTTTTTTTGTTATATCTTTTGTTGTTAGTTAAACTCATGCATGATAATTAGATATGTATGATGATAAGATTGTTAGTTTATGAGATTTATTTTACAGTTTGTTGAGTAATGGTTATATGTTTCACAATGGCCTTGGATATTTGCTGAATAATGACAGTTAAAGATTATTAGGGTAAATAGATTTCAGCCAGCATCTAAAATCAGACCTATTGTTATCCTAACACCTTATGGTTGAACTCTAGGTATGTGTAGATAAATCGAGGTATGTATAATAGAGCCTAGGTGAAAGAATTTACCATCATAATAAACTTTGGCATCATCCACAGAGCTGAGGACAGGGATCATTAAGTACTTTACCCTTGCTGTTACAACATCATAATTTTTGAGTTTTATAGAACTTAGCATTTCTTTTTATACGTATGCACAGTTGCTACAGAATCATAGTTCTCATGAATCCCAGTCGAGTGAATATTCAAAGATTGAGTTTATGATATTTTAGAGAGCTTAGTTTTCAGAGATACCACCATAAGACTGAAAGGATCAGGGTTTTGTGATTTATTGCTTTTGTAATCATAGTTATAGTAAGATAGTTCTCCTTTCTGTGCAGATTGCACAAGAGTGCCTCGTAAGCACAATAAGCCCTGGGTTGACAAATGAGTGATAGAGTGTAGAGTGACACCAAACAATTGGGAATCATATTTTTACCTCGTCATTTTTGCATTGTTATCGGGGAGGCACTCAAGAAACTAGGACTTTAGCCTTAGGATCACTATAGGAACAATACCAGGATGAAAGAAAACCTTAGGGAGTTCATCACTACCCATAGATATTCCTTGCCCATGATATTGTCCTTACCAATTATCTCAGAATGCGTGACTTGAGGCACTAAGAAACCTCATGGACGTGGTGCAGGGACCACCCGTGACACTAATAAAAAGGTCAGTAAAAGTGAAGAAAAACAAGACCCTACAAAAACTCCAAGTACTCATAGTTACTCAAAAATAGCTTCCAACAATCTAGAAGAGCCTCCCGAAATAGACTCGACTGTTGGGTTAATCATAGAGTCACCTTCTCCTAAATCTCCCAGAAACCAGGATCATCCTATTGAAGGCTCCGAATCAGAAGGACATTGTAACCCCATTAAAGAGCCAAAAATCTCTGTCGCCTCTGAAGAATCCTTGTGGGGAGAAAGACTCTTAAACATGGAAGAATAAATGGAAACACCAAAGTAGAAAGAACCAATTACATTTGAGTTTCCTATTAAAGAGACTGAGGGCATACTTCAAATGAAAAACATTCCACCCTCTGCTTTACCGAATTTTTGTGGATTGCCTAGAGAGGACCCAGATACCTTCCTCTTTGAATTTGATGTCCTTTGCCAATGTTATGACTACTATTATGATGCCCATAAACTTAAATTGTTTCCTGCCACCTTGAAAGAAGCAACTCTTCGCTGGTTCATGGGTCTCGGAGGAAATTCTATCAAAACCTGGGACGAAATGAAACAGAGATTTCTTCATAAGTACCAAGATTACTGCAAGGTAAGGGATATATGAGAAGAAATTTTTAGAATGACACAGAAGGAGGAAGAAACCCTCGAAGATTACATAGAAATATTTCAATACAACTTACAAAGGACCAAGCAAAACACCCTTGATCCTGAAACACTACGTATTATCTTCCTAAGAGGAATCAAGGATGATTGTATGGATGCATTAAATCTCATGGGAGCCGGGGATATCTCCCAGATGACCTATAATGATATCTGTGAACTATGTAGATGTTATCCACGAGGTATTACTAAGTCTGGGAAGATCCCCCGTGATCTAGTCTCTAGGGTCACAAAGCCGTCAGGAGGAGGAGTTACCAGAACTGAAATAGGAAACATGATGGACAACTTTAAAACCGATATCCTTAGTTTGTTTAGTTCCCATTTGGATACCTTTCAAGAAAAGAAAAAGAAAGAAGAAGCCAACCTAGCATTTGCTATCTTTTGTCCAAAATGTAGAAAGAAACACCCCCTGAGGGAGTGTCCTTTGGATAACATAGAAATATGTGGTATCTGCGAACAAAATCATGATACTAAGAATTGCCCTTTCTTGCCTGAACTAAATGCAGTCTACCAAGGGGCCACTGGGGAGACAGAGAAAATCTGTTTTATGGCCCAAAAGAGACCATGGCCACCCAAGGCACCAGGCATGACACAAGAGCAATCCCAATTTCCTCCATACTATACTCAGTATCAGTATCTGCAACAAAATTGGTATGCTTCCATGCCTTAGCAACAAGGGCAACCCCAAATGCAGAATCAGCCTTGGCAACAAGCCTGGAGAGGGCCAAGTCTTCAACAACTTACTCCCCAAACACACCCTCCAATTCAACACCAAAAAAAACTACAATTACCATCCAACCAACCTCCTTCAAGACCTACAAAATTACCGGGCCAACCAATACCAAATCCAAATAATAAAGTAGCTCAACCCGCCTGCAACGCTGAACTACCCTTCTTTCCAACATACGTCATTTATCCTACGGAATTTCAAAACATACATCTATGATCGGGAAGAGTGGTTCAGGATCAGACCTTACCTATCATCTAAGAACAGGATGATGAGGAGAACCCCCCCCCAAGCTAGAAAACCAGGAAGCCAATGCCTCCAAGGAGAAATAAAATATCCCTCAGAAGAACTCCGATGAGCAGGAATTACTTGCAGAACCACCTTATCCGGAAAGGCTAAATATAGAAAAGGCACCTCCACAACCGGGATTTGACCTTTTGGGAGAACTCTAAAATGTATGTGTAAAAATTCCCTTGTTTCAAGCTATCAAGGATGTTCCAATCTATGCTAAATTTGTTCGGGAACTCTGCCTAAAGAAACCAGGGAGGAAGAAGAAAGACCCAGAAACTGTTCATGTCTTCATGTCATAGGAAAGTTAGCAGATCTAATGCTAGGGAAAGTATTTATGGCCAAATACATGGACCCAGGAAGTCCAGTAGTCAAAGTCCACATCAATAACATTTCCATTGCACACACTTTAGTGAACTTAGGAGTGGCCATCAATGTAATGACTAAGGAAACCATGGAGAAACTTCAGCTACCCGATCTTTGGACAAACCCCCACAGTCCTTCAATTAGCAGATAGTTCTACAGTAAAACCTGAGGAGATGCTGGAAGATGTAATTGTTTCTGTAGACTTGTGGGAATATCCAGCTGACTTTATGGTCCTACAACCAAAGGCCAACTTAGGGGGATATCCATTGATTCTGGGGAGACCCTAGTTGGCCACTGCTGACGCATATATCGGCTGCAGATTGGGTAATATGACCATCTCCCATGGAAACTCCACTAAATAATTGACCTAGAGAATTATCCTTGGGCCGAGGATAGCGATGAAGAACCTGCACAGCCTCTGTTAACCCTTGACCAAGCATCAATGTTTAAACAAGCTACTGAAGATGATTTGATTTGTACGTATTTAGCACATCCTCACATAGTCAGTCATCCAACCTTGGAGCACATCCTTGGAGAGAAGTTCCAGGAAGTCTATTCTCCAATTGAACCAACACAAATACTAGATGAATTGGTTCCTATAAAGGCTACCCTTGGAAACCAAATCTTATCTATTGAAATCCACCCAGGAAAGACCTTGAATATCAATGCTAAGCTAGATACTTCTCAACAAAAGAAGCTTATAGAAATACTAAGAAAAAACAGTTCCGCCTTCGCTTGGGACTATACTGACATGAAAGGGATCCACCCTAATCTATGTACCCATCCCATCTATATTAAGGAGGATTCCTGACCTATTCGACAACCTCAGCGGAGGATGAACCCTGCTTTGAAGGACATAGTCAAGGGGGAGCTCCAAAAGCTCCTTGACGTAAATTTCATTTACCCAATCTCCGATAGAAAATGGGTTTTTCCCTTGGTTATTGTGCCAAAGAAGAATGGAAAGTGACATATTTGTGTTGACTACAGGGAGCTGAATAAGGCCACTTTGAAGGATTACTTCCCATTACCATTCATTGATCAAGTTTTAGATACCTTGGCAGGGAAAAAGTACTTCTCTTTTCTTGACGGGTTTAGTGGATATAATCAGATACAGATCACCCCTACAGATCAAGAGAAGACCACTTTTACATGCCCATGGGGAACCTATGCTTACCGAGTACTTCCATTTGGACTATGTAACGCTCCCACTACATTTCAGAGGGCTGTCTTAGGGATATTCTCAGATTTGACCAATGATTGTGTAGAAATCTATATGGATGATTTTACTGTGTATGGAGATAACTTTCAAGAAGCTGTAGAGAATTTAGAAAAGGTCTTGATCAGATGCCAAGAAACCAACCTCTCTCTTAGCCATGAGAAATGCCATATGCTTTGTACTGAGGGGGTTGTGCTAGGACACTACATATCACCTACAAGGATCCAGGTAGATCCTGCGAAGATCAAGGTCATTCGTGACCTTCCAGTTCCCACAACTCAGAAATACGTTCGTAGTTTTTTAAGACACAGAGGATATTATTGAAGATTCATCGAAAATTTCACAAAGATAGCATCTCCCCTATTTTCCTTACTCACAAAAGCTACAGAATTTTCCTAGAATGATCAATGTCAGACTGCCTTTGAAACCTTAAAAGAAATGTTATCCATTGCACCTATTTTGCATGGCCCCAACTGGACCATACCCTTTCATATCTCTACAGATGATTTAGATACCGCCATTGGAGATGTTCTCAGATAAAAAGAGGAACAACGTTCTTATACTATCTACTACATCAGTAAAAACCTTACCCCTGCTAAAAAGAACTATACCGTAACCGAAAAATAATTCCTTGCTATCGTATATGATATTAACAAATTTCGGCATTACATCGCAGGTTATTCGGTTTTCGTACATACTGATCACTCCATCATTTTTTATCTTATGAACAAATCCATCACCAATTGCAGAGTAACCAAGTGGTTTCTATTACTCCAAGAGTTCGACTTTTCAATCATTGATAGACCAGGGAAGGAAAATGTCGTTGCTGACTTTCTCTCTCGACTCACCAACGATGGAGAAACCATTCCAGTGGAAGATAACTTCCCCGATGAACACTTATTCGCTTTATCTATTAACACACCTTGGTTTGCAGATGTCGCTAACTACTTGGCTGCAGGTAGACTCCAGCAACATCTCTCCCCAAAAGAACGTCAAAGGGTTATCCGACAAAGTGCAACATATTCTTGGATCGAAGGATATCTCTTCCGTACCGGACATGATCATATTATACGACACTGTGTTCAAGAGGATGGGATGTATGACATCTTAAAAGCATTCCATGATGAACCTTGCAGAGGTCACTTCGCAGATAAAAGAACTGCAAATAAAGTACTACATCTGGGGTATTATTGGCCAACCATCTTTAGAGATGCCAAACAATACATCAGGAGTTGCGACAAGTGTCAAAGAATGGGATGACCTGTGAAGTCAGATGAGATGCCACTTCAACCTCAACTTCAAATAGAACCCTTCGAGAAGTGGGCCCTGGATTTTGTGGGACCTATTAACCCACCATCAAGGTAGAAGGTGCAAATTCTAGTATGTACAGACTATGTAACCAAATGGGTCGAAGCCAAAGCACTTCCAAAGGCCATAGAGGATGTAGTGGCTAACTTCTTATACGAAGATATATTCATCTTCTTTGGGGTTCCCCAGGAGATTGTCACTGATCAAGGAGCCCAGTTTACTTCATGACTCATTGAGTCCATCATCGAGCAATTCAATATTAAGCACCGGATGTCAACTCCATACCATCCTCAGGCAAATGGCCAAATAGAAGTCACAAACAGAGTGTTAGAAGCTATTCTGACTAAAACAGTCCAGCATCATCATAAAGATTGGGCTGACAGGCTCCTAGAGGCCCTATGGGCCTATAGAACCACATGGAGGAACACCATAGGGTTTACTCCTTACGAATTAGTGTATGGAAAGTGTGTGGTTCTCCCCATCGAGTTTTAGATTAAAACATTGAGAATTGCACTACAAGTGAGTTTGGATCTCTTAGAATCCCAACAACATAGGCTTGAGTAGATTAATGAGCTTGATGAGATTCACCAAGCTGCAATACATCAAACTACTCTAGTTCAACAACAGAGAGCTAAATGGAACGATGAATTCATCAAGGAAAAGAAATTTAAAGTGGGGGATTGGGCCCTCCTGTTTGATTCATGGTATAAGGATTTTAAAGGCAAGTTCCACACTCGATGGCTCGGACCATACGAGGTAGATACAATCTATGAGAATGGCTCTGTTAAACTCCGTACTATTGATAAAGTAGGGACATCACTCATGGAAAATGGCCATCGACATAGGCTATGTCAGAAGCCCAAGACCAAGGAGGAATTCGTTCGGGAAGTAGTAAAACATATTGATCTCAATATAATGGGCACAGTGGCATCGCCACCTGTGCTTGTTGTTCCATAATCTATTTCTACATTGATCAACCTCCAAAAAAAAAAAATCGGTTGTGAAAACCCCTCGGGGTGCAACGGAATGAACTCTTGTTTGAAAACCAGATGACCGACAGACAAATTTTGTTAAAAAAAATTTAATAAAAAAAACATAAAAAAAAAAAAAAATTAATAATATTCTATCTCGGGGGATGATCTCATAGTCTACATTTTTCATTTTCTTAAGTTACAAAGATGTGTTCAAACTACAAATAATGCATTGATCCTGGAGGGTTACGAAGGGGCATGTCATGACCAATAGAAGTCAACAAGACAACCAGGAGCGCTTGCACTCTCTCAACTAATTGGTTTAGGTTTTTCTAAAAACTCATTCTTTTCTCTTTTATGAATTAAAAATTGAGAGATTAATTGGCAAGTCATAATACCCTTAACCCCATATCTCACTATGCCTTACATCTAAGAACTATCCACTATCCATACAAATCCTATCTAGTTATGCTACATAATAAAATAATACATGACGCATAATGACCTTGCCTAACCACATCACCCAATCTACTACCCCTTGGCAGCTACACACTTGACTATTATACCCGTTGTTCATACTTTGCATACCTTTAGTTTTTTCCATTATGTAGCTAATAATCATCACCCTTGACAACCATTAAGTAGCGATCATTCCAACAACCGACGATTTATTTCCCTCTGTATGCACACAATCATGATTTCAAATAGACCATATCCTTTTTGAAATGAAATACTTGGCATCAACGACTACCCCCAACACATCACCTGCCATAACACATGCTAATGTACCACCACAATCCTCGCTACTTGGCCTGATAAACTTATTATGTGTTTAGTCCTTAACCACCATACGAAGAGTAGAATCGGGATCTCCCACAGAGCAAATATAGAATAGTCTTTGTCGAGTTGGGTTATTACAATGCTTATATAGCATAGTTGGGTTCTTACAATGCTTATATAGCAAAGTCGGTCTATATTACAGTGATTCCATAGGATATTTACCAAGTCGGTTCGCCACAAAGAAGCATATACAACATGAAGCTTACAGTGATTATCCAGCATAAGGTTGAGCCGAGTAAGCTATATAACCGTGATTACACAACATATTTGTCGAGTCGAGTTGGCTACAATGTAAGGATTATGGTGATTATCCAACATAAAATCAGGTTAGGTTAGCTACATTACAGTGATTGTCCAACATAAAATTGAAGTCGGGTTAGCTACCTTATAGTGGTTATATAGCATAAAATTGAGTTAGCTCAACATCCAGAGCATAGTGTGTAACTACACAGGTGAGACACAAGCATAGGGTGACATCGAGGTTACTTCCAAACAGAGTCGGGTTAGCATTGGCTCCTGATCGAAGGTCGCTCCATTGGATGTTGATTGAGTCCGGTTAGACCATTCGCAAATGTTGTAGACAGAATCAGCTCCTATTTATAAAAGGCTAAAGAGTAAGTTGTTGTTTATAAGGAGTCTGTCCAGAAGCTCAATACAAACTGACAGGGGCTGTGTTAACAAGCTATAACGTGATTCTAAGGTAAGCAGGAGTTCATCCATCATTTTGTAGCATTTTTCTTTCTGAACAGATTGTTCTTCTTTGAAAAATGGGAGGGGCAGTAAATCGAAATGATCCCAATAATGTAGATAGTATTAGAAAACACCCAACAATGATGCAAATATTTGAGCAGGCTGGATGGCTCCAATTCTTAGAAAAATTCCAGGGGTTTGATCTTGATCTCACTATGAAATTTGCCCAGAGTTTTGATGGCAGCCAAGCCACTGTAAGAAGGCTGGATATCCTTGTGTCCGAAGAATCCTTGAGCAGAGTTGCAGGGTTGTCATTGCAAGGAGAGAAATGGTATAAGAATTTTAAAGTGGCCCCTGAAAGTTGGATCCCATTCCTTAAGGCACCTTCCCCACTTCCAGATTTGAGAAGAGGGATAGCCAGGGACGCACTAAGCTCTCCTTGGGATGAGGTGGTATTCCACCTACAAAAATTTGTCACCTGTGAAGATATAATTTGGTTCATCATTACCATATCAGAATCTTGCTACATTTGAAAGGAGACAAACAACTCGCATGCCTTACATTTTACACAGAAGTTTATCTAAGATGGTTGAGTTTTTGAGAAAAAAGCAAAACCCCGAAACTGATTTATATCATAGAGGTCTCATCATGATGATTATAAATGAAGAACTAAATAGAATTGGTATTTCCTGGAACACTTTCATGGGCTCAACATTATCCAAGCCGAAGATGAGAACTTTACCACCTAAAAAGAGGACCGAGAAGATCACTACAGGATGTAGGAAATCAACGAGGATTTCTCGGAAAGTCTTAAGCCCAGTCATTGTTGAGACAGAAGATATGGGGTCTGAACAAGAAACATCAGATGTATAGCTCATTGAAGATTCAGAAACATGAAAAGAACAAGATGAGTTGATGATAGATATTGAGGCTGAACCAGAAGGGGTAGAACCCCCACTTTTAGATATAGAGCAGAATTGGATAGGATGCGACATTTCCCCTTCTTCGATCGAGATGATAGATAAATCCCGAGATATGGAAGTCACTTCACACTTCATCCCTGGGCATAAGGGACATGGTAAGAAGAAGAAAAAGGGAAAGAGCCATGTTGAACCCAAGCCTTTCCGGTTCTGTAGCCCTAGCTACCAAACCTTACTTAAACAAAATCGAAGATTATTGCTGCAAAATAAGAAGCTCAAAAGTAAATTGAGATATCATAAAATTCCAAACAATGCAGTAGACCTAATGGAGGATATACAAGGGGGAGATATATCAGAAGAAAGAGTGGCAAGTTATGCCAGAGTCCATGCAGAGGAAGCTCAACAGATGTTTAATACCTTCCTGGATGATATCATCACCAACACTCATAATTTTATGCAATTGAAACCCGACCTTCCCCAGTGGAGAAACAAGGATGAACTCTTTGACTTGGAGATCATCAATAAAGAATCCCACAGACAAGTCATAGAAAATCTTAAGGCGAGATAATGCTCCATGTACCTGCAACAAGAACGAAAATGGACAAAAAAGATTAAACAATATAAACAACAAATAGATGGTACAATGAAGCTAGTACAACAATCTACTGAAATTGATTTTGAAGGAATTTTTAGTAGAGAGTCACCAAAGTCTTATCCTCTTTATTTTCATGATCGGTGGGCAGCCTTTAGACTAAAATAGTTGGCAGCAGGACAACCTCATGAGATAAACCAACCGGATGATTTTGTTAGTATTTACGTCTCTGCGGAAATGAAAGATCAATACTTGTTGTGTGAATTATATCTTTATAACTTCATTCTTCCTAAAAATGCCCGCTAGAATCCTAACCCCGGAGTTGAAGATGTTTAGTTGAGGGCATTTACCTCTCACATCCTTTGTCTATCTCAGTGGAAGAAGGATGCATAATTCTATAGGAGGATGGAGGCTGAGGCAAGCCTAAATGTAAGGGATGAGTATCCATTGCCTCATGTTATGAAAGAAGATCTACAGAGGTTGAGGGTAGATGTGGTAGATGTAGTAAACATTCGTCAGCACTAGCAGTTTTCCATAGCAGACTTCATGCAGGTGTCCAGGGCACATTCAGTTGAGGCACTGTTGATCTCTCATGATATTTGGGAAGTTCTTCCTAAATATCTAAAGGACCAGAACCCCATAGGATATCCATATTTTGGTTTGGCACTCAATCATGATTCATTTTATGCTAACTCCTTACTCAAGTATCATAGTCAATGGCTAGGACTAAGGTTCCACTTTCCTATTATTTGGTGCCCCAACAGGTTCTACAAAGCCACTACTACATGGGATGAGGAAGAGGAATGGATTCAGTGGTTACAGATGGAGAGGGCCCCTGGATATTATAATACAGGTGATTTTGGGCACCCAGCTTATGACTGGGGGGCAGTTCATGCCGGTACAACAGAGGAGGAATAGGTTGCATGAAGACATGCAACCAGATCAACAAGGGGGAGATGATGAACCCCCATTTTGGCATCTTTTTGTTCCCTATCTCCTATAAATAGACATGCATTTTTCCCTCCTTTTATGTTTTCCACATACTTATCTCTATAAAGTTCCACCTTTATCACAGAATGCAAGGCCCCAGGTTCTAGCTACATAATGCAAGGTTCCAAGTTCATATGAAGATGTGTATAGATGCAAGGCAAATTATGGATATTTATAAAGAGGATATTTTAAGAAGATATATTTCCAGCATAGAGCCACATTCCATTCTTGCATATACATATCAGCACCTACACAGTATGACATGCTTTGAATGGACAACTGACATGTAGACAAGTGGCAGGGTTGATGGTTATCAATGTGAATGCTACATAGTCGTGAGTACTAACTAACATGCTCAACATATTTATTTTATCATATGTGATTAATCTAAAAAGGGAACATGCATAACAGTCTACTCAGCGCATCCAGGACGTGAGCAGCCAGTGAATACGTGGATGGATTAGGCACCAATTTGTTTCAACAGTATTTC
>JASDQU010103584.1:473022-506467 GCA_032191745.1 Picea mariana | reverse complement strand
GAGGAATGTGCAGACACCAATGGCCCCGAGCGGCACGAGTCAGGGGACTAGGACCTTCTTAGCCTCCTCTTCGAGGTACGACAGCTGGTGGGGGATCAGGTCTTCCGCATGGCACGCCTGGAGCAACGAATTGACATGTTTTATGCAGCCCATTCGAGAGCAGCCCAGAAGAAACAATGTCCAACCTGCGCTAGAGTTTACGCCTTCCCGGCACGCTGGCGGCACACAGCAATGGACGACGACTCACACCAGGGTTCAGAGGTCATATGATTGCAGTTCTAGTCTTTGTTTCTGTTTCATCTCTTTCAGTTTAAATGTCCAGCTAGGAAACTATAGTCGTCTCTTAGTCTTAGACAGTAATGGTAGTTTTCCAACTTTGAATGCGCGTCCCGGTTTCCTTCGGGCGGGACGTTGCAGAGACATGATCAATGTTTTGTTTACTCTGTAAGCATGGATAACACGTGGACTAGAGTGCCCAACTGTCCCGGTTTCCTATGTAGGCGGGACAGCTGGCCTCCCATGCATTTTTGGTTTTTGCCTATCTGAATATAACAGGACCCACCCCCTTTATTTACAAAAAAAAAAAAAGTATAGGAATTTTAATGAGAAGATATTTTCATGGGTCCATTAATTAGTATTCTCTCATGATTTGTTTTTCCTCTTCAATTTTTTTTTAATTTAGCAGATTTTGGGGCACAACTATGTTTGAATTTCCCACGTGAATAAGCATGATTTTCTCAAATGCCTTCAAGAGGGAGATTTGGGTATTAACTTGTTACATAAAAATAATCCACTCTCTTCTATCTCAAGATTTTATAAGAAAATGTGCTAATTGATCCAAATCAAGATCATAAGAAATGAATTCAAACCTTTTTAAAGTCAAATAATGGATTTGGATCTATATTTAAAGTCATATTTTACAAATATCAATGAATATTAATGAAAAATAATTTGAAGTGAAAACCATTACCAAAAATCAATCAACCCATTTATCATATCTCAAAAACTTTGTATTTGACATTTAAATGAGATTCAAACAAATTAAATATAATTAAATTAAGAAAAATTAGTTATTAAATAAAAATAACACACTTGTTTCAATACATTACCTAAATAGTATTTAGGATTTAAAACTTTTGAGGATATGATTCACTTATTAAATTATTGGTTAAAATTAGTATGCTCCTAATCCCTGATTCTGGTTTATATTTAACAATAATATTAAATATTAAATGTTACAAAATTAATCAAACAATAATTAAATATTTTTTAGTAATTTTAAAAATATATAAAATAAACTAAGTAAAATTAGTTAAATGTTTAAATTTTAAGAAGAAAATTCACCAAATCACTAATTTTGAAAAATCCAAAATCTTACAACCTTAAACCCCTTAAAACTTTCTACATAGTCAATTCCAAAAATCCAACAACAATAAAAAGTCTTCTAATTTGGGAAGAATAAACATAAAACTAATTTGTATTTTTTAGGCTTTCTAATTGGAAATAAGCTTAATTCATGCTGGCAACAACATGATAATGAAGGACTCTTAAATTCTCATTCAAAGGAATCTTCTTCATATAATCAGGATCGATTACAAAGATGGCGGACACATATACAAAGGACAAACTCAAACGGTATATGTTTGCGGTATCTTCAATAGAAAGCCTAATCTGGATGTTAACAGCATTCTAACCAAACACACATTTATACTCTAACTATTAGACGGCGTAGACCTAATCCTAAGCCAATAGTAGCTATACTCAACTTTAAAAAATCAGTATGAAAAACCTAACGACACATTCATGCGTTTAATATTTTCTGGCCGAAGACCGTCTTTTCATCGTTGTTCCCGGTGGTGGCGCAGGCGCAGCAATCACCTTTGGTTCTATTTCCTCCTCCTCCTCGATGCCTTTGGGAAGTTTCTCACAGCCACCGGATTGAGAAACAGGAGCTGTGAGAAACGATGATATTTTCTTTGGCTTCCTGCCTGATGACCGGCTTTTCGTCGTTGTTCCAGGTGGTGGCGCATACTTAGGCGCTACAGTCGCTCTTGGCACTATTTTCTCCTCCTCAGTGCCTTTGGGAAGTTTCACACAACCACCAGCTTGAGAAACAGGAGCTGTGAGAAAAGATGATATTTTCCTTGGCTTCCTGCCTGAAGACCGCCTTTTCGTCGTTCTTCCCACTGGTGGCGCTGCGGTTGCCTTCGGCACTATTTTCTCCTCCTCAATGCCTTTGGAAAGTTTGTCACAACTACCGGCTTGACAAACAGGAGATGTGACAGAAGACTGGTTTTTCCTCGTTGTTCCTCCCCCTTTGGCAGGAAGTTTCTTACAACCACCAACTTCAGAATCAGAAGACGACGAAAAAATGTATTCCTCGGGCGCAAATGTTATCCCTCTGGAAATTGGACTTGTTCCACAGAATTCATTGAATAAATTTATTTGGTCGAGGGCCAAAACATCATCGATAAACTTCTCTTCATGTCCTCCGGAAATTGGACTTGTTCCACAGAATTCATTGAATAAATTTATTTGGTCGAGGGCCAAAACATCATCGATAAACTTCTTTTCATGTCCACATAGGGAGCGTTGTCGATTCTTCAGACGATCACGAAGTTCAGACTTTCGATATTCCGCCATTGTAACTTCGAGATAGATATCGGAACTCCTTGACCTAATGCTCACCTCACCAACAGACAAGATCTCTACTGATCAGAAAGAAATTGAAATGAGAACACAAGGCAACGAGGAATAGCTATGGCTGTAGGGGCGCGTTCTTCAGCTATTTAAAGAAAAGGAATGGCAATGACACCTTAGTGCAATAGATTAATTTTAGTGGTCAACAAAGCCAAACTTTGTATTCCAAGGTATTTGAAATTGTATCAGTGACAGCTAGTTGAAGTTGTTTGAACTTATTTAAAGCTGCATCATTAAATGTAATTAATTAGCATAGCCATTAATATAGGAGTTGGATAATGTGGAAAGGTATTGGTTGGTAAAGAATTTATTAAATTTTATTATTGATTAACAAATAAATGGTCGCGCTTCATTTATCTCGTGTTAATATTTTAATTTCTGTAAATCATTTACCTGGCAATCACTTAGCTATCAAAGTAAATTTTAAATATGGTTAGGTAAATGTAAAAAAGTAAACACATAAACGGATGTCTTAATAATAGCTAGGAAGTTAATGATTGAAATCACAACGATTTATTTTGTGTGACTACTAAGAATATTTCAGCCATATTTAATCCTGTCCATAGAAAACTTATTAAGCACTAAACCCCTATTAAATCTGCCCATTATCAATAAATGTACACCTTTCAACTTAAATATAGTTATATAATTTCATCTCACTATGTAATTTCAAATATAACCTCCATTGCATTTATGAATTTGCACATTTTTTATTATTTTTTTGTTTTTCAAACATTAAAAAAATTAAACAAACTATTTAACATTAATGTGAACCATTTCTTTCAACTATATATATATATATATATATATATATATATAATTTAAATAATTATATCATAAAAGCAACTCCAAAAAATATTCTTTCAATAAAAGTTATATAATTTTTTTTTAAATACTTATATTATAAAAACAACTCCAAAAAATATAGTTATTAAACTACTAACCATTTATCATAATACACCACATCTTTTTAACTAAAATTTATTAAAATAATAATAATAATAATACTAATAATAATGTATTGAAATTAATTCTCATCTTAAACTTTCTTTTCCATTAAGAAATATCCCTTGGACAACCCTCACACCCATTAAACTTCATCTTATTAGAATTGATGGGTTAGTCAATCTTTTAATCAAAAATTTTGATATCATGACCACAAATTGAATATGCTCTAATATTCTCATCATAGTCTCCAAATCAAAGAATAAGATTGTGAACATTAATTCCCTTGCATTTATGAATTTGCACCTTTTGTATTATTTTTATTTTACCTTTTTAGTTTTACATAACGATATAAATATTTTACTATGTTAGCTTATCAATTGAGAGAAAGCATTAAAAAAAACATAACAAACTATTTAACATCAATGTGAACCACTTCTTTAAACTAAAATAATATAATATTTTTTTATAAAAATAATTATATTATAAAAACAACTCCAAGAAATATAGTTGTGAAAGCAGTAACCATTTATCATAATACACCACATCTTTTTAACTAAATCTATTAAAATAAAAATAAAAATCATTATTCATTAAAATTAAATATCATCTTAACCTCCTTTTCCCTTAAGAAATACTCGTTAAACCAAATCCTTCACCCCATACACATATAAAGTAAGACTAATGTAACACTTTATATTAATAAAAATATATAAACAAAATACAATCATTAATTATATATATGTGTAATACTATATAGAAAATCCTCACACATATATAAAGTAAGAATAATGTAACACTTTATATTAATAAAGATATATAAACAAAATATAATCATTAATTATATGTTTGTAATACTATGTAGAAAGGAAATAAAAGTAAAACTAATTAAGAAACATACACCATAATCATTTAACTATATATTATGATAATTTATTACACCATAATCATTTAACTATTAATAATTTATCATAATTTATGTTAAGTATTTATCATAATAAATTCCACTTCTTTTTAACTAAATCTATTAAAATAAAAATAAAAATCATAATACATTTGAATTATATATTATCTTAAACCCGTTTTTTTTGTTATCATTATTTCTTAAACTAAGTACCCACATAACTATCTATTATAATAAAATAAAAAAACCATGCACTTAACTCAATACATAATTATTTTATATAATAAATTAAAAAATGGGTTCACGGTTGTACATAAATCAATATATACTTTAAATAGTTGGATAAATAACTCAATATATACATTTTAAATAGTTGGATAAAGGATCAATATGCTTAAAGAGTCATAACAAGAAACCAATGGGATGCAATTATTTTTCACTCTCTATTATAAATAAATTAACCATATTTCACAAATATATTTGATTTATAACTAACCATATTTTACAATTATATTTGATTTCTAATTAACCACATTTTACAATTATAATTGAAATTTAAAATATGAAATATTTGAAATATTTGTTGTACAAGATGTTATACTTAACTAGGTAAGAGAACATATGTAACACCAACATATGTGTGAATTACGCATCAAGAAGATTTCATCACACGTGAAAAAAGATAAAAAGATATATAACACCAACATATGATAGAGAAGATTTCTTATAGATGTCTTATCCTTGCAATTAAATTTTTCCCCTATGGATTCATGGTCAGGATAGGGGTTGATCAGGACAAGTGATGATGGTTGCCTTATTTCTATGGTTGGGAGGAATGTGGTTGTTCCATTTGTTTTCTCAGTATCGATTGTTCACATATGTATCTTAACAATGTACTTTCATTTTCTGAACTGTTATATGGTTGATGATATATGGTTGAGGTTATATATATATATATATATATATATATAAGAGGGCCTTATAGCCATGATATATTTGTTGATTTCCATTGTTTAAATATACATGTTAGCATTGATTTTCTGAAGTATTATATGTTTAGTGTGTGTGTGTATAGGTAGTAATCTATGTGGGTGCGCCACTTGGCCATAGTACATTTATTGATTTGTCTGTTGCAAAATTACCACATACAAAACAAACTACTTCAGAAAAGAAACAAGTGGAACCACAGCAAATTGAATCTCATGCATCATAAGTGAGTATAGATAGAAAGGAATTAATATTCCCATAAATATGTACATTTATATATTAACGAATAGAGTCATTTGCAACATTAAATCATAGATTTTTATGATAAAATATAATTATACAATCAATAGGTTGTTGAATAAGAAAATATTAATACTCTTGGGGCTTTATATACCCAAGAATTTATGTAGCAAGTTTAAGCATAATCTAAATAATCTACATCAATTGTATGTAACATAAGAGATTGAGCGCATTGATTGGTGGAAGGAAGCCATGGAACTTGAGTACCTTTTGATTTCAGGATGCCTCCCTTCGTAGAGTCAAATTTATGATTTCAACCTGAAAAGGGGGAAGATGAAAATATTAATACTAGATCTCAATTAATTAAAAGAATGAGATAATAAAATAAGATGAAGGCGTAACTTATCTTCTGTCTCGATTGAATTCTAGTTATCCTTTTATGCCCTAGAAAAGTAATAGATCTGCAAATCGGGATGAGGAGTGGGCTCATAGAAGACTGATGGGTTCCCTCACAAGAAAATGGACCCATCATAAAAAAAAAATATCTATATGCATAATCATTTATGAATAAAAAGGAGAAACAAAGATAAGAGTAGAGTTCTGGTACATTCGTCGGTCCTGTACTTTTTATATAAATTATTTAAAATACAGAGAGTAATCACAAAGGGAATTACATAGTGTAATCATAGAAAATAAGTATTTGTAATGAATAATTACCTAGAGTAATTACATAAACAATATAGAGTCTACTTATCGAGAGTAATTACTAAGAAAAATTGCAGATGCTCACTAACTAATTTTTATAGAGATTAATAACTGCGAAATAATTACAGAGAACCACTTGCAATGAGTATTATAGAAAAGTAAATGACAATAAGTATTTCTTATAGAGAGAAGTAATTAGAGTAAGAAAACAAAATATGAGAAGTAATTACACAGACGCAAAAGGTTGGAATCTGGGCACATGGATTATTCCTGAAAAAACATAATTTCTCGTTAGATCATGTAAATGAAAAATGCACAAACCTTTGGAAACCCTTTTTATTGTGCATATAATGAGAGGTTATTTGAATAATGGAATGTAGTTTTAATGTTCATCGAAGAAATAACAAGTTGATCCATTTAATATAGCTTACATGAGATTCGACTTAAGTTCCATTTTATGGAAAAATGTTTATGCAGGGAAATTTCTAATGAAAACTTGATCTCCCACATAATAACTTCGGTTAGTCCTATGTGCATCAACATAACTTTTCTATCTATTCAGTGCTTCCTTTAGTATCTACCTAATATGAACCACCTAATCCTCAATCTCTTGAATCAATTATGGCCCAACTGTCTCTCAGTCTTCTAACCTTTCCCAACTCAATGATGTTCTGCATGGCCTTCCATAAAGACATTCGTAGGGTGGCATTCCAATGGAGCTATGAAAATTGTTATTGTAGGCGAACTCTACCAAGGGTAGGTACTTCTCCCAATGGGTTTAATTATGCATAACATACATCCTAAGCATGTACTCCATAACCTAATTTAATCTCTCAGTTTTCCCATCTATTTTAGGATGATAAGTTGTTCTTAAGTTCAATTGAGTCCCCAACATTGACTGCAAACTTGTCCAAAACCTAGAAGTGAATCTAGAGTCCATATCTAAAATAATTTTCTTGGGTATTCTGTGAAAATGGATGACCTGACTTACAAACACACGTGCCACATCATTGACATCATAGGTGTCTCTAACCGGAATAAAATGAGAACTCTTGGTAAACTTATCAACTATCACACAAATGACATTATGTCTATGCAATGTGAGAGACAATCCCACAAAACAATCCGTAGAAATGACTTCCCACTTGGACATAGGGACATCATGCAGTTGTAGGAGACCAACTATCTCCAAGGAGTTGCCCCAACACCTTCTCCCTAATATTGACTTTTAAGGGTACCAAAGAGAAGAGACGTAGTCTTCTACTCAAGGCATCTACGACCACGTTATCCTTTCCCTTGATGTACAAAATTCAAAAATTGTTATCACTCATAAACTCACTCCATCGCCTCTACCTCACATTGAGATCCCTTTGAGTGAAGAGATGTTTTAAAATTTCATGGTCTATTTTGAGCTCGAAGTTTCACCCCACTAGATAATGCCACCAAAGTTTCAGAGCTAGCATTAAAACTACCAACCCTAAATCATGAGTAGTGTAAATCTCGTCATGTTTCATCAACTTCCTTGATGCGTGCGCTATCACTCCTCCATCCTTCATTAGCATAGCCCCCAACTCTTGATTTGAGGTATCCGTGTAGACTGTGAAGTATTTTCCATATCTGACACTCATAGAATTTGTTCACTAATTAGTAACTCTTAATCTCAATGAATGCACTATCAAATTCTTTTTTCCTTTCATACCTGACCCCCTTGCATTGTGGACTGGTGATGGGTTTCTCTATTTTAGAGAACCATTCCACAAATCTCTGGTAATAACCTGCTAGCCCCATGAAGCTTCTCACCTCATAAGCATTTTTAGGCACTGGCCATTCCATAATGGCGTTTACCTTTTCTGGGTCCAAAAAGATTCCTTCATGTAATGAACCTCCTCATTACACCGACCAACCTCTTATAACAAGTGCAATTTTTTTTATTTTTTTCTTTTTGTGTGTGCGTGTGTACAAAGGTATCAAGACATTATACTATGTGCCTCCACATGACGATACATCATGATGCATGCAACAACGATATTAACATAAAGATCTAAGATGCACATCAACATCTTCTAGTAAAGAACAACAATCAATCGACAAAATAAAGAGACTGACTACCCACCCGTCCTACCCTGCAAGGTTAGGACCTCCAAGACACATAAGCAATGCTTAAGCCCAGGTTCCCATCAATTTTAAATATTTAAGGTATCAGCGCTAGCGACTGTTCTGAATGGCATGGAGGTGTCTACAATCTGCCCAACACAAGCAGACCAAGCCATTAAAGATTACAACCAAGTACAACAATAATTAAGTTCGACAATAGTTAAATGCAAAACCACGTCCTCTACAAAAGACGCAAGTCAGAACGACTTCGACATCGACCAACCATTATTAAGACTCAATGGCATTAATTATAGACTGAATACTCCATTTGATTTCCATTAATCGGTGAGTTACCAACCCAACCTTAAATGATGTACATTTAGTTAATTGCAAATCCCCGTTTACTGAATCATAATAATTGATTGCACTTAGATTCAAGGACCCTACATTTTATAGGTTATCAATCATAATGAAATTACCATAACATCACCATAACATAACCATATCTTTGATTTCTAGATTACAATAACATTGCAGTTAAAATAACGAGGACTTTACCTTTTATTTTTTATCATCAACAATGAAACTACAAAAACCTGACCATAAATAACCATATCGTTACTTTTATATTATGATAGAATTGCAATTTAAATAATAATAAATTTACACTTTATTTGTTATCATCAACAATGGAACTACAATATCATTACCATAAAACGACAGCCCGTTACATTTTAAACTACCATCACTTTGCAATAAAAAGAATCACCTTACAAGACAATGACAACTATACAACCAATAAGGTAATTAACTCAGTCTATTCCGACATCCAACATGAGCCCAACCTTGCATGTCTAAGGTACATAATGACATTATGCTAAAATCTAAATTAGTCTTAAACCAACTCATTGAGCCATTTTAAATTACAAACAGGGCATCCAGATACTATTTAATTCATATTGCCTTAAATATTAATGGTTGCTATGAGTGTTTGTTTTAAGGTTGATAGCTAATAATCATGTAGGTATATGACAATGTCCCAAGAAGAGATTCATGTACATCTCAACAATCTTTGCCCAAAATTCTCATTCCACTAATAATAATAGAGAAAACACTTCATGACTCTAACTATACTAATAAAAAAAAAGTTAACAGTTTCATTACCAGGTAAAGATATCTAATTAAAATTGCGAGGATATAAAATAATATTATTAACGGTTTCATTACTAATAATAATATTCCATATAATGTTATAAAATTACCATATAGGATAAATAATTAAAATTTCCAAGACATAAAATAATATTACTAACAGTTTCGCTACTACTAATAATAAATCATAAAAAGATATTAAATTACCATATGAAGATATCTAATTAAAATTGCGAGGATATAAATTATATTACTAACAGTTTCACTACTACTACTAATAATTCATATAAAGATATAAAATTACCATATAAGGATATCTATTAAAATTGTTAGGATATAAAATAATATTACTAATAGGTTCACTACTGATAATAATATTTCATATAAAGATATAAAATTACCATATAAAGATATCTAATTAAAATTGCCTTTTGGGAGCAAGGGAGATAACACAGGTTGTAACTACAGGCGACGACCATTTCATCAACTGATCATCGACAAATAGGATTCGATAAATCTGTAGGCGATTAAATCCAAGGTGGTCAGAAAAATGCAAGTGACCGTGGTCCGATTCGATTGCAAACTTGAGGTTGTTCTGCAATTACAATGAGAACCAGATCTTCCCTAAATCAAGCAACTTTTCTTCTAAAAAGTGGTTAAATAATTACTATCAGGTAAGGGTGAAGGTAAGGGGAGATAGCTCACTGTTGTCAGAGGAAAAATCAAAGCCATGCATCCTGTTTCACTCGTTGTACGAGAATCTGGCAACGTTGTACAGATTGTCTCTGGAAAGTCGCCCAATCCAACACGACGAGTAGTTTTGAAAGGAGGGAAAACACCAGTGTAATACATCGTAGAGAAAGAAATTGATACACAAGGTTATGAACACAGGAGGTGGCTTCGTGGACGCAGGAAACAGTAAACACAACTTAGAGCAGACCCACTGAATTGGTTTCGAACCTAAACTCTAAACTTGATTTCCCAATCAAGTCTCACAGATTTTCTACCTACAAGGAGCACTGAGGGAGCTCAATGGTCTGGTCAACAGCTAAAAAATTCAACCCAAGACACTAGATGGGAAGGCCATGGTTCACGATTGTGCACAGCGCGTCCATCTATGAGGAAAAATAAAGGAAGGGGCAGAACTCAGCCACACCCTCACGAGACAATAGGAATGCAACCCTTCGAGCACCAACAAATACGCCTCACTCCCCAATAGAATCAAACAGACTCACAGGCAAGAACACAGTCCAAACGCAGGAAGAAATTTGATTTGGGCATAAAAATTCAAGCAAAAATTATCCAACCGACTAGAGGGACGGATTTCCTGTGCAAACGAAACAAGTTACAGTCACATAAAATCCCACCATTACCTAAGATCTGAAAAAAATTCATGAAACGAGGCAGGTAAAACTATTTTGGAGAGGTGAAAACAAAACCCAGAGTGCAAACACAATGGATCGTAGTAAGCGCTCAACCAACTAGCCCGGAAACCATTTAAACGCAGAGTCAATTTCTCCATGCATGCATAAAATGCAGTAAATAAAGTAAAAATTGAGTATTGTCCAGTGAAACAAAAAGACGAAGTAAAACAAGATAAAAAGAGGTATAAACATGCCAATTTCATTTAGAATCAATACTCATATCCAAGAATAAATACAAATGCATTCTACTCTACAAAATAAAAGCGCATACCATTACCTCATCGCCTTCCTCGATTGACGCCCTGCAGTTCGAGCTCTCCCGCTTGTCAACCATCGAGACCTCACCAGTACCTCCCAGCCAACGCTAGTGGTACTCTGCTTCCCCCTTACTCCCTCGAGCCATAAAAGGGCCACACACTATCTAGATGGTATGTCTAGCTCCTAGCTCACCTCGTCAGGCCGAGCTACCACTCCTATCCGAGCTAGTAAATCCCAACTCCTCACAAGTAAATCAATAAAATCACAAATCCGACAGTGTAACATTATGCTAACAATTGATTCCTTTCTTCCTCCTCCTTCCTCTCTTTTATAGAGTTTTAGAGATTTCCACTTTCCCCAAATTTCATTTACTTTAAGTTTGAATAAAATCTTCTGAAATCCTCTTTAGTACAAGTGTCATTCATCCCCCACATTTCTCCATTAACTATTTTCTTTAATTTATCAAATTGTCTTATTTCCCTCACCCACCTAGAGTTACTCCTATTTTTACTCCTAGGAAAAATTTTAATTAGTGAAGTTGTTTTAAAATTTCTTAATGAGATATTAGTCTTAGGACCATCTAGGTTTGTTCCTTTACTATCATCAACGCGACATGCCCTTCAGGATCCACTACGTGCTCCAAGGGTGCCACTCGTCTCTAGTGTTTATTTTTCGTGACGTGCCCCTCAAGACGCACCACGTTCTCCAAGGGTGCCACTCACCTCTAGTGTTTCTTTGCGCGACGTGCCTTTTAGGATGCACTACGTGCTCCAAGGGTGCCACTCGTCTCTTGACTGATTGGTAGACATCAATAACCCCTAGATTCAACACTCTGCCAGGTGAACTTGTGGGAGACTAAGGGCTTCTAATGAATAAGGCCCTCGCCTTATTGCGCACCCCTTAGAATCATCGTGAGCGACCGTCATAGTCTACCCTCACGACATCGTGGATCCTCTCAAACTAGGTAATCATTAACCTAGAGTTTGAGCCACAGAGGGAGTGCTAGTAAGTTGTGGCAGGGCTGCTGTCCACACCTCTCCCTCAACCTCTCTGGTAGTCGTGTGTGGCCCCTTTACTCCATATGTGATTCTGGTAAGAAAGCTATCGTCAGCCTGCATCATCAAAAATCATGTCAGACATGTCCACATTATATCATCTAATCAAATGTACAAAAATCACAGTAAAACAATCAAACTCCAATAGCACACTCCTTGACTCGTTCCAGAGTCCAAGGGTTTGGTTGATGCCATTGCATCCTCAAGGTCCAAAACCCTTCACACTCAGTAAGACCGAGTCAATAGCACCTGTCTATGTCAAAGCAGAAAAACATCATATCATCTATCATAATGCATCATAATCAAGGACAAATGTTTTAATATCATAATAGTCTGGATCAGTTGTGAGCAAGTGTCCTCAAAGAATAATTTTTCTCAGTGTGTGAGAGCGAGATGTTACACTTCACTAGAAATGATATGACCCAATTAGTGAATTTATTTCTGGAATAAAGAACCCTTCAACAACTTTTCATACAATTGGTTCCTTCTAAGGCAAGATAACACCACTCGCAAGTGTTCTTCGTGCTCTCTTTTGTTCTTGGAAGAGATGAGAATATCATCTAGAAATAAATGTACAATGTGGTCTATGTACTTCCAGAATACACTGAGTTTGAAATGCAGTTTTGGGATTATCGCCTTCCTTAATCCTTAACTGGTGATACCATGATGACAAATCAATTTTTGAGAACACTACTAATCCTTTAATTTGATCAAAGAGATCATCTATATTTGGCATTGGGTACCTATTTTTCACTGTAGTACAGTTCAAATCCCTATAATCTATACACAATCTTAAGGAACCATCCTTCTTCTTCACAAAAATTACTAGTGCACCCTAAGGTGAGACACTAGGCCTTATTAGCCCTAGTTCGAGTAGTTCTTTCAACTACATATGTAAATCACAAAGTTTTGGCGTTGTCATCCTATATTGAGTCTTGGAAATTGGCTTTTGCCCAGGTTTTAGCTCAATAGTAAAATCAAGCTCCCTCTCAGGAGGTAACCCTAGCAACTCTTTCAGAAAAACATCCTTAAACTCTGACAATACTGGGTACTGATCCAAAGAGGGTCCTTTCCTTTGATTGACTTCTTCCACTACATAAAGTCAACACCCTTGCCTCATGCAACATTTAACCTTCATGGTCGAGATAAAGCATAGAGACACCTTCCTTTGTACACTGTGGATCTCTACTAGCCTTCCTTCATCGTCAATACAAAGCACCCTTTTCACGAAACAATCTAACATAGCTTGATGGGCTTCTAACCAATCCATTCCAATGATTAGGTCCTACATCCTCAGAGTAGTGACGTATACCTTCAAACTAGTAGTACACACTCCCAAGTCTACTACACAATTATCAGCGTTAGGTCATACCACTTGTTTTTCCCCCAAAGCCATCTCGACTTGTTTAAATTCATCATGCTCGTAGGCTTCCAACCCACACTTTTCTAATGTAGATGGTGAAATGAAACTATCTGTAGCACTAGAATCAAATAAATTTTTTAACATTGACATGATTTAGTGCACCTGACGACTCCACCACTGTGGATTGATGTTCTTCCTAGTGATTATTAACCGCTACATAAATATTGTAGTTACTACTCGCTCTTCCCATCGAGTCTTTTCTTTCTCTATGCACAAATCCTTCTTGCAATTATGGGCAGTCACACTGGTAATGGGTTCCTCCACATCCTGAACATGTAACATGAGATGGAACTTGTGTACTGGCCTGTGACAGTCTCAGAAATGAATTCCTTCCCTTGGAGCCCCTGCCCCTATCTGCTTCTCCCTGAGATGGTCATGGACATACTTGCATCATTAGTGATGAGTGGGATGTTGCACTTCCTGCCATTGAAATACTTGTAGAAACTATCCTAGGTGTGACTTTATTACCATAAGGAGGCGGTGTAGATCTCCCTCCCCTGGAGAAGGTCATAGGGGCCTTCCCCACAAATCCAATATGTTGCGAAAAGGTCGATCTTATATCTCTATTTAAGCTCATATCCTCCTCTACATAACGTGCATTTTCAACTTCTTTCGTTACTGACGATGGTTTCCACATCCGTACCATGGTCCTTGTCTTAGGGTTTAACCCATACACAAAATGTTCTTCTTGTCGTTGATCAATATCCATGTACGAGACATATTTTATCAACTCCATGAGCCTGATCTCATACTCTTCCACATTGATGTTTCCTTGTACTAGAGCATGAAATGCTCCCACATGTTGTTCCTAGTAGTAAGCCGACAAATATTTCCTCTGGAACCTTTCCTCAAAAACTTCCCATGAGATGGTGTCTGGGGTAAGGTGCAACTGCCTCTCCAAGTTACCCCACCAGTTCAAGGCACCATTCCTCAATTGAAAGATATTTATTTTTACCTTTGATGTGGAAGCATAGTCTCTTAAAGAGAAACATTGCATCATTCCTTCCATCCATGCCTCTGCATGTTCACTGGCACGACCCCCAACAAACTTTGGGAGTTTGATATTTTGTAGTTCTTGAATGATGTCCCTGGTTTGAGGTGCTCCCTATGAATCCCGCAATTCTTTAGGGTTACCCACTCTAGATGGTGGTGGTTTCACTTTGACATCTTCTAGTTGACGTGCCTTTAAAGTGTCATTAATAGCCTCCATAGAGCGCAAAATGATAGTTAATTCAGGTGTTGGTGGTGGCATCACCGCCATTGGCGGTCCTTGCAATGATGCCCTTCGGACTCGATTTCCTTGATTCCTAACCATCTTGAATAATTGAATCTACATCGAACTAAATGCTTGTCAATGAAGAGTCTAAGGCAGTTCACGTTCTCTCAACTTATACTTGTAAACATACAGCTAGGTGTAAGTTTTTTTTTTACTTATCTGTAAACAAATGTTACTCTATTTAGGGTAAGTGGCTAAGGATTCGGGTTGAAAGCCTCTAAGCTTGGTAACTTTATTCAGAATAGTTGCTAACTCCCCTGTCTTGCCAACTATGTTAGCAATATTAGGTACTCACAAATAAGTGTCACTTACCTCTTTAAGTCCTTACAAATTTGAAAACTAATTAAAGTGTGTTAAATACAATGTTGATTAATCATTATAACCCAATAACATAGACTAAACTTTAACCTAAGTTTCAATAGTCTTAATCAACACATTTAATCTAATCCATAAAATTAATATTATTATTAGTATCCTTATTAAGTACATAATAACATTAATTAGTCACTTACTTAATTAATCTGTTGGACACACCTACCACACTTAGAGGGGGGGTGAATGAGTGTGGGGCTCTTTTTCCCAAAACATCCCTCTTGCACAAAAACTCATCAACTAGAATTCAACATTTATTCATTACCCATTGTTGTCATTTATAACCATTTAGATGTGAGCACATATTAGCAACATATATCAACAATATATCATCAACAAGTCATCACCACAATGAACACAAAGAACACAAGATGTATATATGATTTTCTTTTTATTATGGACTACAATCCTTGGGGTTTATCAGCAACAAATGAATAGAGTACAAATCTACATGAGCACCAGATATATATGCAAGACTGATCTTTCATTATCAACACCAACTGAGATGAGGCAACAATCCTCAACAGATATCAATCTGTACCATAAATAAGAGCATCAACCATGCACCAACCTGTGCCAAACAACCTGTAATCAACTTTTACCATAAACAAGTGCATCCAACCATGTACCAAGTATATAACAATAATGTTTCAAATAATCGTCAACAATTAATCATCAATATTTAAAAACATCATCAATTATACACCTCATGTATGTGCCAACTCATCAACTCCTTGTCTCAGCCATGACTAGTTTTGGATTAGTCAACAACCCTAATTTGAAATGATCATAACTTTGGACCTGTACTAAATGAATATCTGAAACTGATACACAATGTTCTTCAATGTATCTTATGCAATTTCTCCAAGTGGAACTACTTGGAACCTCTCATAAGAGGAGTTATAGAAAAAATGACATACCTTGCTGAATTCTGTCTTATTCTAGAGAGCGACTTTGTAGAGCGTGCCCCACACAAAATATTTGATGAAATGATCTAAATATTTTACAGAGAATATTAAAGAATATAATATAACCAACACAATTGGTCTCACTAAATTTGGATCTGTTATGAAGAAGTTATGATGTTTTTACCTGAAACACCTGATTTTGACTAGTTTCAAGACTAGCCACAAACCCTATATCCCACGAAGTGTAACTCCCAAACTACAACTAAACATCAGTTTAATTTTTAGCCACAGATACTTGGCTATGTTTTCTCACTTTCATAGCAATTTCAGGATCTGAATCATTATAGAAAAAAATTTATAGCAAAAATGGTGAGATGACCTACAAATAACATACCTTAGAAAGCACCATCAAAAGAATTTATCCTTCCTTGCATTTTGGCCTTATTTTCTTCACTTTCCTCAGCATTTCAGCTTAGATATCCTTGGTTACCTCAGTCACCTATAGATATTCAATATCCTCAAGCGTTCCCAACCAAAAATGCTCAAGAAGCTCTCCATCTATACTCCAAAATATATTCCCACAAGAAGCTCTCCATTGATCCGCAAAAAGGATGATCTATACGAGACCATTTCTATCTTATTTATAATTTCATCCTTTAGGTTAGTTAACCCATTTTTAGGTCACTTAACCCATTTCTAGGTCACTTAACCTATTTTCCTTATTTTAGGGTTAACCATTTTCCATAAATAAAAAGTTCTCCAATACTTTAACATTTAAATATTCCTTCTTGATTTTGTCACCTTACTTTATCATTTCTTGATTTTGTCACCTTACTTTATCATTTCCTGATTTTGTCACTTCTCTTAATTATTTAAATAATCCACCTTGAATAAATAATATTAACCCATTTCTAGGTCACTTAACCTATTTTCCTTATTTTTAGGGTTAACCACTTTCCATAAATATTCCTTCTTGATTTTGTCACCTTATTTTATCATTTCTTCTTTTAGGTCACTTTGACTTCTGTGACTTTGGGGGCTTCAAGTCTTCATGTGGGGGTCCTTCATCTTTGTAAGGCCATAAATCTCAAAACAAGAGGAGTTATGTGACATTCCACATACCACCAGAAATGGCATGAAAAGCATTATCCATCTAGGATAGTTTCACAAACAATTTCCTTGATCTTCATCTCGTTATTCCTCATACAAGCATGGGTCCTCAAACCATTCTTCTAGGATAACTCAATCCGCAAATCGTCTTCCCGTGAGGGATTTCACCATAAGGGGACCACTTTGGAGTCCATCCATTTGTGCACCTTATCAATCATGATAAGACAATAATAAGTCTTCTATACATTTTTCCAACAATGCATCATATACAAATGGAACCACATTGATCCATCTTCATCATGTATCAATGACAACTCATTGATCCATCTTCATCTATGCATTCTCATTTAGGACAATACATATTATATTACATAAATCATCAATAAATCAATCCTTTGACATCAATCAATCACTTGACATCAATCAATGACATCAATCAATAAAACCATTGGCATCAATGACAACATGATCCAACAATCTCCCCCTTTGGCATTGATGGCAATACCAACATTGATGTCAACACCAATTACTAAGTATTGATGTCAACATGTAGATACGGCATGTTATGCATTAATAGTCAATGCGACTATCTCTCCACATAAATCTCTGCCATCAATAGACATCAATCATAGCAATGTGATTATCTCTCCCCATTTGACATCAATGGTAAAGGGCCATTCTCCTCTTGGGGTTGCTCCCCTTGCATGAACTCTCCTTGGGGTTGCTCCCCCTATCTGAATGCCTTTGATCTTCCTCTAAATAATCTCTCCCCTTATGAACAAGGGATATCACTCTGATGTAATTCTGAAAATACATTGAACATACTCCCCATGTGACCATCGCTCCCCCTGGAATTATGCCTCTGTGATCTTTCTTCAAATATATGTCTATTTTCTAGGTATGCATCAGATAAATATCTCCTCCTAGAATCATGGGAAGAAGAATGAATCCCCCTAAGGGTATGCCTCCCCCTATCTTCTATGCAAGATGAACAATATGCTACCATATGATGATCCTTGGACCTATTCATGAATCAAATTTGTGCTATACCATTCATCATAAAAAAAAATATATGTCAACAATGAAATAGAGAATCATGAACAATATATCCACCAAGTGCATCATGTACCAAAATGTGCCCACCATGCACAACATCTATGTACATAAACCATGTACATCAACAATGTGCCAAAAGATATCATCCATGAAATGTATCCACCATATGCCAACATGTGCATCCATAAATATGCTAAAATGTTCATCTACCAACATGCCAAACAATGTGCATCTATCAATATTATAAACAAATACCATCCATGAGTGTACCATCATACATCATTACTTGCACCAAGCAAGTATATCAACCATGTGTCAATAAGCTAACATTCCACAATGATGTACAAAATGACTATCAATCTACATGTCTCAATGTGTAGCCCATCCACATGAAAAATGCATGCACCATGATATCCAACAATACCATATTCTTCCAATAATACATCATAAGATATATCAATGAAACTTCAAAAAGTACCAGCCATGTACTCTAACAAATCAACATCAAACCATACTCATGGGTTAGTTCCATGCACCCAAGATTTTATTTTACATAATCCAATAGATGAACACTTAAACCTGCAACACATAGTGTTAGAACCTACAAAAAACAATGTCAGACCCTACAACAGAGTTATACCATCACATCAAACTCCAAGCCATGTGCATTCAATTTTTCCCAAGGCTTTACAACACACACACGGCCTGTTGTACAAATGAGTGCATGTGTACACGACCTATTAAAGGTCAGAATGTGTGAACACGCGACTATCACCACTGTTAATTGCATGTACCTTAGTAAATGGCACATTTGAACTTCCCTTTAATCTTTCATTCTAATTTGGCTACTCTGTCCTTTTCATCAACTTCTATAGATGACCCTTCTCTTCATAACTTAATCTCTGCGTATCCATATTTTCAAATATGTCTCCCTTTCTTACTTCATTCCTTCTTCTAGTCATTCTATGTGAAGTCCTCATCATGGAATTTCTTCTTGTGTTGCAGCACTCCTGGGATTTGTGGCCATATCCACTACAACTGTAGCATCTTATAGAGTTAAAGTGAACAGAAATATGTCCTATTTGATCATATCTCCAACATTTTATGGTGTTATAGAATCCATTTGTGTGTCTATCGATCTCCTTCAAGCTTGTTAAGGCTTGTAGTGAAGGTCTACTCTGATACCAATTGTTGGACACACCTACCACACTTAGAGGGGGGGTGAATGAGTGTGGGGCTCTTTTTACCAAAACTTCCCTCTTTCACAAAAACTCATCAATTAGCATTCAACATTTATTCATTACCCATTGTTTTCATTTATAACCAGTTAGTTGTGAGCAAATATCAGCAACATATATCAACAATATATCATCAAGAATTCATCACTGCAATGAACACAAAGAACACAAGATGTATGTATGGTTTTCTTTTTTTTACAGATTACCATCCTTGGGGTTTATCAGCAACAACTGAATAGAGTACAAATCCACAAGATCACCATATCTATATGCAATAATAATCTTTCATTCTCAGCACCAACTGAGATGAAGCAACAATCCTCAACAGATACCAATCTGTACCATAAACAAGAGCATCAACCATGCACCAACCTATGCTAAACAACCTGTAATCAACTTGTACCATAAACAAGTGAATCCAACCATGTACCAAGTATATACCAATCATGTGTCAACTAATCATCAACAATGACTCATCAATATGTATCAAAATCATCAACTATATACCTCATGTATGTGCCAACTCATCAACTGCTTGTCTCAACCATGACTAGTTTTGGATTAGTCAACAACCCTTAATTGAAATAATCATAACTTTGTACCTGTACTGAATAAAGATACGAAACTAATACAAAATGTTATTTAGTTTGTTTTATGCAATTATTCCAAGTGGCACTACTTGGAACCTCTCAGAAAAGGAGTTATAGCAAAAGTGGCATACCTTGCTGAATTCTGGCTTATTCTAGAGAGCGATGTTGTAGAGCGTGCCCCGCACAAAATATTTGATGAAATGATCTGAAACTTTTACAAAACATACTAAAAAGTGTAATCTAACCAAAACAATTGATCCCACTAAATTTTCATCTGTTATGATGAGGTTATGACATTGTTACCCGAAACACTTGATTTTGACTAGTTTCAGGACTAGCCACAAACCCTATTTTCCACGTAGTGTAACTCCCAAAATACAATGAAACACAAGATGAATTTTTAACCATATATACTTGGCTATGTTTTCTCACTTTCATATAAATTTCAAGATCTGAATCATTATAGAAAAAAAGGTTATAGCGAAAATGGTGAGATGACCTGTAAATAACATACCTTACAAAGCACCATCAAAAGAATTTATCCTTCCTTGGATTTCGGCCTTATTTTCTTCACTTTCCTCAGCATTTAGTCTTATATATCCTTGGTTACCTCAGTATCCTATATATCTTCAATATCCTCAAGTGTTCCACACCAAAGATGCTGAAGAATCTCTCCATCAATACTCTGACATATATTCCCACAAGAATCTCTCCATTGATCCACAAAAAGGATGATCTACAAGAGACCATTGCTATATTATTTATGCATTCATCATTTAGGTCACTTAACCCATTTTTTGGTCACTTAACCCATTTCTAGGTCACTTAACCTATTTTCCTTATTTTATGGTTAACCACTTTCCATAAATAGAAAGTTCTCCAACACTTTAACATTTAAATATTCTTTCTTGATTTTGTCAGCTTACTTTATCATTTCTTGATTTTTTCACTTCCCTTGATTATTTAAACAATCCACCTTGAATTTGTCACTTTAATTTATCATTTAAATAATATTAACCCATTTTTAGGTCACTTAACCCATTTTCCTTATTTTTAGGCTTAAGGACTTTCCATAAATATTCCTTCTTGATTTTGTCACCTTACTTTATCATTTCTTGATTTTGTCACTTCTCTTGATTAGTGTGTATAAAAATGATCACTCCTATACATGTATAATCCCTCTTCAATTTCCTTTTGAATTTTTAATAGATTTCCTTCTATTCTTTTCATGGGATAAATACCATCAAATTTTGCAAAAACTATATCTACATCTTCTTCTTCAGTTGTAGAGAAAAATTCATCACTATCATCATTGCATTCAAGGGCTTCAGAGTGTTCTTTATCTTCATTTGAAATATCCTCATGATCTTTCTTTTTGCCAATATCAATACATACTTCTTTGCTTTTATTTGAAATTTCTTCAAGATCTTCCTTTGTGCTATTATCAGTTGATTCTTTATCTTCACTTGAAATGTTTTCAAAATCACATTTAGAAATAATGCATTCGGGAGTTTTTGATGATTCTTTACCTTTGATGATCTTGATAGAGTGGTCTTCAATTTCTGCTTTCTCTTCTTTGCTTTAATATGTCTCCTCTAGCTTTAGCCATAGATCCTTGGCAGAAGTGCATTGTCCCATGCACTCTTTGATAGGGCTTCAGAGTCCACTAAGAATTGTATTGAGAGCCAATGCATCATTCTTCTTTCCTTCCCTTTGAGCTGCAAAATTTGACTTTTTCTTCAATGAAACATATCCACTGATGGTTGCCTTCCAAATAGTTGCTCCCATTGTCTTCAAATACACTCTCATCTCTATTCTCCAAGTAGAATAGTTTTCCTCATCAAGGATTGGAACTTTATCATCCATTTGTGTGTCTATGGATCTCCTTCAATCTTGTTAAGGCTTGTAGTGAAGGCCCACTCTGATACCAATTGTTGGACACACCTACCACAGTTAGAGGGGGGTTGAATGAGTGTGGGGCTCTTTTTCCCAAAATTTCCCTCTTGCACAAAAACTCATCAATTAGCATTCAACATTTATTCATTACCCATTGTTGTCATTTATAACTAGTTAGATGTGAGCACATATCAACAACATATATCAGCAATATATCATCAACAAGTCATCACCACAATGAGCACAAAGAACACAAGATGTATGTACGATTTTCTTTTTATTACAGACTACAATCCTTGGGGTTTATCAGCAACAACTGAATAGAGTACAACTCTACAAGAGAACCAACTCTATATGCAAGTCTCAGCTTGCATTCTCAACACCAACTGAGATGAGACAACAATACTCAACAGATCTCAATCTGTACCATAAACAAGAGCATCAACCATGCACCAACCTGTGCCAAACAACATGTAATCAACCTGTACCATAAACAAATGCATCCAACCATGTACCAAGTATATACCAATCATGTGTCAACTACTCATCAACAATGACTCATCAATATGCACCAACATCATCAACTATACACCTCATGTATGTGCGAACTCATCAACTGCTTGTCTCAACCATGACTAGTTTTGGACTAGTCAACAACACTAAATTGAAATAATCATAACTTTGTACCTATACTAAATAAATATCTGAAACTGATACACAATGTTATTCAATTTTTTTTATGCAATTCCTCCAATTTTCGCTACTTGGAACCTCTCAGAAAAGGAGTTATAGCAAAAATGGCATACCTTTATGAATTATGGCTTATTCTAGAGAGCGACTTTGTAGAGCGTGCCCCGAACAAAATATTTGATGAAATGATACGAAACTTTTCCAGAGAGTACTAAAGACTGTAATATAACCAACACAATTGGTCTCATTAAATTTGGATCTGTTATGAAGAAGTTATGGCATTTTTACCCAAAACACCTGATTTTGACTAGTTTTAGGACTAGCCACAAACCCCATTTTACATGGAGTGTAAATCCAAAACTAAAACAAACCACAATATGAATTTTTAACCACAAATACTTGGATATGTTTTATCACTTTCATAGAAATTTCAAGATCTGAATCATTATAGAAAAAACATTATAACGAAAATGGTGAGATGACCTGAAAATAACATACCTTAGAAAGCACCATCAAAAGAATTTATTCTTCCTTGCATTTAAGCTTTCTTTTCTTCACTTTCCTCAACATTTTAGCTTATATATCATTGGTTACATCAATCACCTATATATCTTCAATATCCTAAAGTGTTCCACACCAAAAATGCTCAAGAAGCTCTCCATCAATACTCCAAAATCTATTCCCACAAGAAGCTCTCCATTGATCCACAAAAAGGATGATCTACAAGAGACCATTGCTATCTTATTTATAATCTCATCCTTTAGGTCACTTAACCCATTTCTAAGTCACTTAACATATTTTCCTTATTTTAGGTTTAACCAATTTCCATGAATAGAAAGTTCTCTAATAATTTAACATTTAAATATTCCTTCTTGATTTTGTCACCTTACTTTATCATTTCTTGATCTTGTCACTTCTCTTGATTATTTAAATAATCCACCTTTAATTTTTCACTTTAATTTATCATTTAAATTATATTAACCCATTTCTAGGTCACTTAACCTATTTTCCTTATTTTTAGGGTTAACCACTTTCCATAAATATTCCTTCTTGATTTTGTCACCTTACTTTATCATTTCTTTATTTTGTCACTTCTCTTGATTATTTAAATAATCCACCTTGAATAAATAATATCAATCCATTTCTAGGTCACTTAACCTATTTTCCTTATTTTTAGGGTTAACCACTTTCCATAAATATTGCTTCTTGATTTTGTCACCTTATTTTATCATTTCTTCTTTTAGGTCACTTTCACTTGATTGACTTTGGGTGCTTCAAGCCTTCATAAAAGGGTCCCTCATCTTTGTAAGGCCATACCTCTCAAACCAGAAGGACTTATGTGACATTCGACATACCACCAGAAATGGCATGACAATAACTATCCATTTAGGATAGTTTTAGCAACAATTTACTTCATCTTCATCTCGTTATTCCTCATACAAGCATGGGTCCTCCAACCATTCTTCTAGGATAACTCAATCCGTAAAGCCTCTTCCCATGAGGGATTTCACCATAAGGGGACCACTTTAGAGTTCATCCATTTGTACACCTTATCAATCATGATAAGACAATAATGAAAGCATGCGTTCTCCAACCATTCTTTTAGGATAACTCAATCTGCAAAGCGTCTTCCTGTGAGGGCTTTCACCATAAGGGGACCACTTTGGAGTTCATCCATTTGAGCTACTTATCAATCATGATAAGACAATAATGAGTCATCTATACATTTTTCAAACAATGCATCATATACCAATGGAACCGCATTGATCCATCTTCATTATGTATCAATGACAACTCATTGATCCATCTTCATCTATGCATTCTCATTTAGGACAATACATATTATATTACATAAATCATCAGTCAATCAATCCTTTGTCATCAATCAATCACTTGACATAAATCAATGAAATCAATCAATCAAACCATTGGCATCAATGAAAACATGATCCAACAATCTCCCCCTTTGGCATTGATGGCAATACCAACACTGATGTCGACACCAATTACCAATTATTGATTTTAACATGTAGATACTGCATTTTATACATCAATAGTCAATGCGGCTATCTCTCCAAATCAATCTCTCCCATAAATAGACATCAATCACATCAAAGTGATTATCTCTCCCCCTTTGACATCAATGGCAAAGGGCCATTCTCCTCTTGGGTTTTCTCCCCTTGCTTGAACTCTCCTTGGGGCTGCTCCACCTATCTAAATGCATTTGATCTTCCTATGAATAATCTCTCCCCTTTTCAACAAGGGATATATCACTTTGATGTAATGTAGAAAATACATCGAACATACTCCCCCTGTGACCATCACTCCCACTGGAATTATGCCACTGTGCTCTTTCTTCAAATATAGGTCTCTTTTCTAGGTATGCATCTAATAAATATCTCCTCCTAGAATCATGGAAGAAGAATGAATCCCCCTAAGGGTATGTCTCCCCCTATCTTCTCTGCAAGATGAACAATATGCTACCATATGACGATCCTTGGACCTGGTCATGCATCAAACTTGTGCTATACCATTCATCATAAAATAAAATATATGTCAACAATGAAATAGAGAATCATGAACAATATATCCACCAAGTGCATCATGTACCAAAACGTTCCCACCATTCACAACATCCATGTACATCAACCATGTACATCAACAATGTGCCAAAAGATATCATCCATGAAATGTATCCACCATATGCCAACATGTGCATCTACTAATATGCCAACATGTGCATCCACCAACATGCCAAACAATGTCGATCTATCAATATGCTAAACAAATACCATCCATTAGTGTACCATCATACATCATTACTTGCACCAAGCAAGTATATCAACCATGCGACAATAAGCTAAGATTCCCCAATGATGTACAAAATGACTATCAATCTACATGTGTCAATGTGTAGCCCATCCACATGAAAAATGCATGTACCATGATATCCAACAATAACATATGCCTCCAATAATACATCATAATATATATCAATGAAACTTCAAAAAGTACCAGCCATGTACTCCAACAGATCAACATCAAACCATACTCATGGGTTAGTGCCATGCACCCAAGATTTTATTTTACATAATCCAATAGATGAACACTTAAACCTGCAAAAAATAGTGTCAGAACCTGCAGAAAACAATGTCAGACCCTACAACAGAGTTATACCATCACATCAAACTCCAAGCCATGTGCATTGCCTTTTTCCCAAGGCTTTACAAAAGACAAACGACATGTTGCACAAATGAGTGCATGTGTACATGACCTATTGAAGGTCAGAACACATGGACACGTGACTATCACCACTATTACCTGCATGTGCCTTAGTAAATGGCACATTTGAACTTCCCTTTAATCTTTCATTCTAATTTGGCTACTCTATATTCTTCACCCACTTCTGCAGATGACCCTTCTCTTTAGAACTTGAGCTCTGAGTATCCATATTTTCAAAGATGTCTCCCTTTCTTACTTCATTCCTTCTTCTATCCATGCTATGTGAAGTCCAAATCATGGACTTTCTTCTTGTGTTCCAGCACTCCTGGGATTTGTGGCCAAATCCACTACTGTTGTAGCATCTCATAGAGTTACAGTGAATAGAAATATGTCCTATTTGATCACATCTCCAACATTTTGTGGTGTTATAGAATCTTCCATTATATATTCTTTCATAAGATCTACATTCAAAATCTTTGTGACCATATCCATTACATGAATAACAATGCCCATGAAAAATACTTTCATACCTTTGCTTTGTTGTCCCATGAATAGCTTCTTGATGTCTTCCTTGCTTTATTCTTTTGAAATTTTATTTTCCTTGTGTAGATGGTTGCTTTGAAACATTGTCTTCCTTATTTGATATATTTACCTCATGCTTCTTTGAGGTTCTTGCTTCACCATGTGTATCTTCTCCATTGTATCCAAGACCTGATTTATCACATGATGATCTTTGACTTTCCAAGATCTCATCCAAGATTCCTGAGCTATTCAATAATTTATTTGAATTTTTCTTGACGGGCGAAAATGTTCGTCCGTCAATTGAGAGAGTGGAACTGGTCTGGGGTTGTCTAAATAACCCAAGTTGTTTGGAATGAACCACCCTGACGAGTTTAATGGCTCCGTTGGCCGCTCTAAGGTCTCCTAAGAAAACCAAAGAGAAAACTGATCTGAATTAACTAATCTAACTAAACTAATAAGCAAATTAAACTATCTAGAACAAACTAAAAGAAACTAAACAACTAACGAAGAAAGCTAAACTAACTAACTAATATACTAATCTAACTAAAACAAATTACTTAAATTAAATTAAAACTAAATCTAACTATTCTAACTACTACATACAATCGACTAACTACAATTATAATAATTCAAACCAGCTATCTAATTATCAGTTATAATATTTCTTATTCACAAATGTACACTATAAACAACCTACAGATTTAGTTAAAACCTGCAAAACTCATGTATTCGCTGCCTTAAGACAACCAAGAACTTCTTTTTTTGACTTTTATATTTTATGAAAAAGAAATAAAAACTACTGAAATTAAACGATCTAATATATTTACTGAAATTAAACAATGTAATATAAATCTAATTAAACTCACATCTATATTAAACTACTTAATGAAAACAGTAAACAAAATACTAATTGACCTGGATACGCTCCAAGTCTGTCCTGTCTAAGATTGCTTCTAAGCTATTCGGAGGAGGGAAACTCACACCGTTTAGTCCTTAAGCTTTTCGTAAATGATCAGCTATGCTGCTTCTTGAAGTATGTTACAGGACAAACAAGACATAAAAGAAAATCATAACAATCTTATGATTATAAATTCTTGCAATAGGCGAAACCTATTATGCAGAAAACTTATATATTACAGTTCGATTTATGAAGAAGATAAAACTATCATTCACAAACTGAACTAACAATTGTTATGTCTTTTATCTATTTGGAAGAAACAAGATATGGATAACAGTAATAAAATTATATCATCTGCATTTGATTTAGATAGCAAAAGTAATACTAAACCATAAGCAAACTGATATACACAACATAAAACAAAACATTGATATATTGAAAAGCAAAAGCTATGACAAAACATCAAATTCTGCTCCAGTCAATATTATAACTCCATATCCTTGTTCTCCCACAACTGAGGATGAACATTATTACAAAAATCATAAGTCTATATAGGTTTCTTCACAAGGTAAAACTTCCTTGTGGATAATATCAAATAGTTTTACACAATCTGGGAGATATCCCAAAATCACCTAAACTAAGGAAATAAAATGCAAGTAGAATCTGTAAAACATCCCCTAACTGCTCATCATATCTATTGCCAATTCGAATTTACCTGCAATAGAACACAAAGATCAAATTAGAAGGATATTTCTTTAAGAAAACAATAAAAAATCGACTCCACAGACTTAGCTACAGAATCATCTGATTCTGTAGCTAGTCAAAAATAGCAAACATGACCAAATATCAATCAAATAAAATCAAATAAAATCATCTTTTAATAATCCTTAAAAATGAATTACTAATAATTCAAGTGAAATTATCATTTAAATTAAATCATATCAAAATAAATGCACTTGAAACAGAGTAAAGAATGCTCTGTTTTTAGTTACCATAAAATATGGTCAAAACTTTGACAGGCCTGTTTCATATCAAAACGAAATTGATAGCAAATCATATCATATGGGATACAATCTAATCCAACACAACCATCATTCACTCGTTATAGTTGTCATGATATAACAACAGATTTGTATTGTTCAATTAAATGCACAGGTGGAAAGACTGTTATGATTATATGTAAAACGAAATCATATGCAATTAGCATCAACCCAGCCAAATTCATGATTAATTTCTAGCATAGTCCATAGACAGGATCGTAATAGAATCAACAAATATTACAATTGTAAATTGGGCAAATAATCAAAGCGAATCACAACTGAGTTTAATTATAAGAATAAATCGTGAATTTGATACAGTCAATTTCGTTTTTTAAATCGAATTCAAACAACGTATTCATTGCAAACGAATTGATAACATGGTGGAATAATCCAATGCGAATTAACCTGTTGAGTATAACTATTATGAATTGAATCCATATCAAAAATGTTGCTAATCATGGCATATACATCATAACAAAATCGAATTGAAATGTGATTGCGTTTCAAAATTGACATATGAGAAACAACCTGTGTCTAAAATAGATACAACTAATTCCACTTGACAACAGAGTATCTATTTTGGATAAATAAATCAAATCAAATCCACACCACTAACCATTACAATCTAATAAAAATCTATGAACAAATCAAATCGAAAATCTTTCTATTTTTATCAAAACGAAACTATTATATCAATCCTGGTGACTCACAAAACTAGAAATGATGTTGAGATACATACCAGGGTAGAAAGAAAATGCTTCTTCTGACAGACTAATTGATAAATCTGTAGATTGATCAAGGGTTTCAACAAGAAGTTGAAGCACAAGTTTGAACAGGCAGAAGGGATTTGACGCACAGGTATGGAGAAATGATAAGCATTCTGGCAAATGCTCACAGACTCAAAACGCATGTTCCAGCCACTGAAAAATTGACCTGGAAAAAGAGAGCTAGATCTCTTTATCCACTCAATTTCTAAGGAATCCTCTCATGGTGAGGGTAAAGGGGCTAAAAACGGTTCTGGGTTTTCAACCGTTCGATCGTATTCAACACCGTTTTCCCAGAATCGCTCACGCAAAAACGTGACTCTGGGGGCAATTACGGGGAAGTTTTCTCTGGGAAAATGAAAACACAACTGACTCTAAAAACCATGAGGGTTCAATTCAACCTTCAGGAGCAAAGAGATAACACACAGTGAGCTGGTCTAAGGGACAAGGGTTTGAACAGAGTAGGCTTAAAGATTTTCCCAAAAATTAACAGAGGTAACCCTGGTAAGGAGGCAAGCATTAATGCAAAGTGTGTGAGGGTGGTAGAGCTTACTTCTGCCATGGATAAGAGTTATTATGAAAGTACAACCGCCATTTTACATAGTATTTCAACCCAATATAGCATAGTTTGACAATGATGCGAATTAGCCGACCAATAAATCAACCGGCAAGTGTATAAACCAACGCGCAATCGATCATTGTGCCAAAGCTTTAAACCATAAATCATTCCAATTGAAACCGAAATCAAACATTAACCATGCATCAATGTGCATTCATATAATCAACCAGCCAATAGTTATGAAAACATTAACATAGGAATTATATTTAAAAATATATGTATGAAAGATTTAAACATAATACCCATATATCTTATGAAACCAAAGGTTGAGTAGGTCAAATAAAAAGACAATCCAAATACCAATGCATTACACACTTAATGAAATCAAGTCACATAATCAATCTAAAATGTCCGATGAGTATAGTTCGAAAGTTTTTCCATGATGCACAATGATAAGTGAAATGTAAGCGCAAAGGGCATATCAATCGGAAGGATGACAACAATTCAAACAACGATTCTAATGTGACTCTTAAGGACTAATTTTTCACGCTTACATTCATGAAAATAAAATGAAGATAGGCGTGTGGAAAGGCGCAAAGAATAAAATCATCGTTCATTTGAAAATTGCGACGGAAAAATCGATGTTTGTGAAACATTGGTGTAGGCAACTTATGAGACAATGAAAAATGTGAATTGGCTGCCAGCAATGGCGACACACTGGTAGAAGCAGTTATCTCTGCCGAAAGGAAAAAATTCAGATTAGGACAGCCAAAAAAAATTCAACTCAAAAATAACAACCAGAAAATCGTACTAACATCATCATTAATCATTTTTTCCAGCAGTGTTCTAAAAGATGAAAACCAATAACAATATTAAGATTAGCAAGTCACGATCTTAAAGATAAAATATTCAATATTGTTGGCATGGCCACTGCTGCCAGCAGGCGTCCATAGCCTCGACAGGGTTGTCATTTAACCCACTCTGACATTTGTATCCTGTCAAGAAGTTCTAGATTAGAATAAAGGACTTTAAAAGAGGTTTCTCATAATTTTTACAGATTTTCATGTACCCGACATTGCTTCGCTGCCAGCAGGCCTGTTCAGTACCCCGGCGAAGTTGTCCTGGCGCCATGCTTGCATTTACCCGCTACCAGCGGACCTGTTCAGTATCCCGGTGGGTTTACAAACACTTCCCACAGCTCTTATTAATATTTTTATTTTGTTTTTCTTTTATGGATAGCTGAGTGGGGTGATGCTGAAAAACCTTGATATTTTATCATATATATATATATATATATATATAGATATATAGATATATATATATATAGATTAGACCTTATCAGAACTTTTATTTTTTTTGATACTGTCCTTTATTCAGCACCAGAAATGTTTTATTTCTAAAACAACTTGCTATGACAGGGAGACATCCTTTTGAGTCATTCCTTTATAGAAAAGAGACAGCATAAAAAGATAAAGATGATCATGACAAACTTCACTCAGAGATTGAAATTAGTAAACTTCTTTCAAACAACAAAATTTTTCCAACATAGATATCGATTTAGCAATACATCACTAATGTTTGTACAAACTTTCAGAAGTTATTTCAGGGAAGAAATTTTCTATCGTCTTTGTCTGAATAGCTTAGTGATGCAGGTAGGTGTATTTCTAAAAGCAAAAACGGGTAAGCATAAGGGAGAAATCCAAACACACCAGCAAAGAAAAAAAAATGGAAAGCAAAGAAATCCAAACAACAAAAAAAAAAACAATACACACAGAAGGTGCACCTGAAAACCTCATACGACAATCCCCTGGGAAAGTGAAAGAAAGTAGGAAAATCATGAATGATGGGAAAGCAGTCCTACTCATGGTATTTTGGGTCAGGGTTGATTTAGATTCATTTATCTCTTTACCTTCAATTTAAGATTTTCATTATGATATTGCATTTTTGAAAATAAATGTTCAACTAGAAGTAAAGAGAAAAAGGGTCAAGAGGACTTCCCTGACAATAGTCGTATTATGATTCTCGTGGTGCGCCCACTTGCGTTCATGACTGGATTTATTAAAAACAAAAATAGTGAGAAATCAAACTGAAAGAAAAACCTATTTCTAAACCTACCCTAACTACTAAATAAACTAGAATACTATGTGAAGTCATGTTTCCAATGTAGCCGGCGGAGTAACTCTAATCCTGCAATGAAAAGAAGATCAAGCATTATTAAAAAGAGTGGTAATATATCAACAAATAACAGAAACATATCACGCTTACCTTCATAATCAACATCTAGAAACAAAGCAAGCATGATCTTACCATTTCCTCGGATATTCTTGTTGCACGAATCCTCTAGCCATTGTGCAATCTTGTCGTGATAAGGGTCGTAATGGCATGGGTGAGTGTAAGTAGTTTTGAAAAACTTGTCAGGATTATAAGGAAATGGAATAACCATCAGCGAAGGCTGAAACACCCCATCCTCTTGACAGTTTTCTAAGTACTCATTAATTTCTTCACATGCAGAATCTAAAAGAAATATATCACACCTACTTCGAAGATACTTAGGTAAAAAGAAAGCAAGCATAAATTTATCTTTATTGTGAAATTTTTTTATATATGAATATTCAAGCCACTCTAAGATCCTATCACGAAAATGGGGATGCAAGCCATGAATTTGATGAAATGAATATATCAATGGAAAGATCATCATAGGAGGATTCGTGAAATCAATCAGATCATTGGTTTGAATGTTTCCTTGGGTAAGATTGATCATTTCAAAATGTGGAGCATAAACATTAAGATTCGCGTTAATTAAAGAACGAATATGCAACTTAGAATGTTTGATTCCCATAAGATGTAATGCATCATCCTTTTCAACAAGAAAATGTGTAAAATCATCTCACAACATGTCCTTTTCCCCTGTGAGTGATGAAAGTGAACAAGCATCAAATTTAGTTTTATCAATGTTATGCTCGGAATTAATTTCACCAAAATTTAGCATATCGAAAGGATATGATTGTGGTGGAAAAGAGTAGGATGTTGTAGGTAAGATTTCAAGTCCACCAGAATCTAGGAATAGATCAGGATATAAAGAATAAAATGAATCAGAAATAAGCAGATAAAAAGAATCTCTTGAACTATGATAATCAACAATGGTATTCTCAAGACAATTCTCTTCACTTTCTTTAAAACCCTTACTCTGATTTGGTGACGAATTCCTAAACATAATATGATCATCCAGATTTGCCTTTTTAGATAATTCAAAATTTATGTGACCAACATCTAGTCTTTCCTGTGAACAAAGTGCATTTTGAGGATGAAGGTTTAAAGTTTCTTCTTCTAGTTGCGTAACTTCTTCTCTAATCAGATTCATGGGAGTACTAGAACATTCAAGAAGATTTTCGTTGCTTAAGTGTTCTTCAATGACTG
>JASDQU010103584.1:458289-472972 GCA_032191745.1 Picea mariana | reverse complement strand
CCTAGGTTGTTCAACATTATCGAAAGAATTTTCCTCTTCTTGCAAAGGAGATTGTTCTAGCAGTTGAGTGATAGGATTTGCAATTGGTTCTTCGTTCATGATTGAACATGACTGAATGGAAGGGATGGAAGAATCATAGAAGAGATTTAATGCCAATGACATGTCATCAAGATTAAATTTACAGAGGATATGATAGACTTTTGTCAAAAAGCCTTCTGAAGATGGATCGTCGTTGATTAGCGAAGTATGAAATTCTTCACATAATTGATCAAAATCATAAATTTCAAAGGAATCTAGAAACTCATCTACAAATGGAAACCAATCAAAGATGTGACATGCTGGAAAGGATTCAAACCATTGTTTGATTCGACCTTTAAAAGTAAAAACGAAAAGTCTGCATAAAACTCCTAAATCCGATATGGCATGTTTGATGCACTTGCACCAAAACTTGTTAAGGTGGTCTTTAGCAGATGTATTACCTTCACCATCAAAGGTGAGTTTGGACAAGCGAGAGACTGTCTCGCTGGGAACATCGGGTAATGAGAAGTTGAAAGCATGTTCCAACACAGTGATTTGGGGAGCCATGAGGGAAAATGAACACATTAAAAATAAAGGATCTTACAAGGCCAGCTTGTCACTCAGCCCTCCTTCTAGCGCCATTTCTTGACGGGCGAAAATTTCCGTCTGTCAATCGAGAGAGTGGAATCGATCTGGGGTTGTCTAAATAACCCAAGCCGTTTGGAATGAACCACCCTGACGAGTTTAACGGCTCCATTGGCCGCTCTAAGGTCTCCTAAGAAAACCAAAGAGAAAACTGATCTGAATTAACTAATATAACTAAACTAATAAGCAAATTAAACTATCTAAAACAAACTAAAAGATACTAAACAACTAACAAAAAAAACTAAACTAACTAACTAATATACTAATCTAACTAAAACAAATTACTTAAATTAAATTAAAACTAAATCTAACTATTCTAACTACTACATACAATCGACTAACTACAATTATAATAATTCAAACCAGCTATCTAATTATCAGTTATAATATTTCTTATTCACAAATGTACACTATAAACAACCTACAGATTTAGTCAAAACATACAAAACTCATGTATTCGCTGCCTTAAGACAACCAAGAACTTCTTTTTTTGACTTTTATATTTTATGAAAAAGAAATAAAAACTACTGAAATTAAACGATCTAATATATTTACTGAAATTAAACAATGTAATATAAATCTAATTAAACTCACATCTATATTAAACTACTTAATGAAAACAGTAAACAAAATACTAATTGACCTGGAAACGCTCCAAGTCTGTCCTGTGTAAGATTGATTCTAAGCTGTTCGGAGGAGGCAAACTCACACCGTTTAGCCCTCAACCTTTTCGTAAACAATCAGCTATGCTACTACTTGAAGTATGTTACAGGACAAAGAAGACATAAAAGAAAATCATAACAATCTTATGATTATAAATTCCTGCAATAAGGGAAACCTATTATACAGAAAACTTATATATTACAGTTCGATTTATGAAGAAGATAAAAATATCATTCACAAACTGAACTAACAATTGTTATGTCTTTTATCTATTTGGAAGAAACAAGATATGGATAACAGTAATAAAATTATATCATCTGCATTTGATTTAGATAGCAAAAGTAATACTAAACCATAAGAAAACTAATATACACAACATAAAACAAAACATTGATATATTGAAAAGCAAAAGCTATGACAAAACATCAAATTCTTCTCCAGTCAGTATTATAACTCCATATCCTTGTTCTCCCACAACTGAGGATGAACATTATTACAAAAATCATAAGTATATATAGGCTTCTTCACAAGGTAAAACTTCCTTGTGGATAATATCAAATAGTTTTACACAATCTGGGAGATATCCCATAATCACCTAAACTAAGGAAATAAAATGCAAGTAGAATCTGTAAAACATCCCCTAACTGCTCATCATATCTATTGCCAATTCGAATTTACCTGCAATAGAACACAAAGATCAAATTAGAAGGATATTTCTTTAAGAAAACAATAAAAAATTGACTCCACAGACTTAGCTACAGAATCATTTGATTCTATAGCTAGTCAAAAATAGCAAACAGGACCAGATATCAATCAAATAAAATCAAATCGAATCATCTTTTAATAATCCTTAAAAATGAATTACTAATAATTCAAGTGAAATTATCATTTAAATTAAATCATATCAAAATAAATGCACTTGAAACAAAGTAAAGAATGCTCTGTTTTTAGTTACCATAAAATATGGTCAAAACTTTGATAGGCATGTTTCATATCAAAACGAAATTGATAGAAAATCATATCATATAGGATACAATCTAATGCAACACAACCATCATTCACTCGTTATATCTGTCATGATATAACAACAGATTTGTATTGTTCAATTAAATGCACAGGTGGAAAGACTGTTATGATTATATGTAAAACGAAATCATATGCAATCAGCATCAACCCAGCCAAATTCGTGATTAATTTCTAGCACAGTCCATAGATAGGATCGTAATAGAATCAACAAATATTACAATTGTAAACTATGCAAATAATCAAAGCGAATCACAACTGAGTTTAATTATAGGAATAAATCATGAATCTGATACAGTCAATTTTGTTTTTCAAATTGAATTCAAATAGCATATTCATTGCACACGAATTGATAACATGGTGGAATAATCCAATGTGAATTAACCTGCTGAGTATAACTGTTATGAATTGAATCCATATCAAAACTGTTGCTAATCATGGCATATACATCATAACAAAATCGAATTGAAATGTGATTGCATTTCAAAATTGACATATGAGAAACGACCTCTGTCTAAAATAGATACAACAAATTCCACTTGACAGCAGAGTATCTATTTTGGCTAAATAAATCAAATCAAATCCACACCACTAACCATTACAATCTAATCAAAATCTATGAACAAATCAAATCAAAAATCTTTCTATTTTTATCAAAATGAAACTATTATATCAATCCTGGTGACTCACAAAACTAGAAATGATGTTGAGATACATACCAGGGTAGAAAGAAAATGCTTCTTCTGATAGAGTAATTGATGAATCTGTAGATTGATCAAGGGTTTCAACAAGAAGTTGAAGCACAAGGTTGAACAGGCAGAAGGGATTTGAAGCACAGGTCTGGAGAAATGATAAGCATTCTGGCAAATGCTCACAGACTCAAAACGCATGTTCCAGCCACTGAAAAATTGACCTGGAAAATGAGAGCTAGATCTCTATATCCACTCAATTTCTAAGGAAACCTCTTGTGATGAGGGTAAAGGGGCTAAAAACGGTTCTGGGTTTTCAACCATTCGATCCGATTCAACACCATTTTCCCAGAATCGCTCACGCAACAACGTGACTCTAGGGGCAATTACGGGGCAGTTTTCTCTGGCAAAATGAAAACACAACCGACTCTGAAAACCATGAGGGTTCAATTCTCCCTTCAGGAGCCAAGAGATAACACACAGTGAGTTGGGCTAAGGGACAAGGGTTTGAACAAAGTAGGCTTAGAGATTTTCCAAAAAATTAACAGAGGTAACCCTGGTAAGGAGGCAAGCATTAAGGCAAAGTGTGCGAGGGTGGTAGAGCTTACTTCTACCATGCATAAGAGTTATTATGAAAGTACAACTGCCATTTTACATAGTAGTTCAACCCATTATAGCATAGTTTGACAATGATACGAATTAGCCAACCAATAAATCAAGCGGCAAGTGTATAAACCAACGTGCAATCGATCGTTGTGCCAAAGCTTTAAACCATAAATCATTCCAATTGAAACCAAAATCAAACATTAACCATGCGCCAATGTGCATTCATATAATCAACCAACCAATAGTTATGAAAACATTAACATAGGAATTATATTTAAAAATATATGTATGAAAGATTTAAACATAATACCCATATATCTTATGAAGCCAAAGGTTGAGTAGGTCAAATAAGAAGCCAATCCAAATACCAATGCATTACACACTTAATGAAATCAAGTCACATAATCAATCTAAAATGTCCGATGAGTATAGTTCGAAAGTTTTTCCATGATGCACAATGATAAGTGAAATGTAAGTGCAAAGGGCATATCAATCGGAAGGATGACAACAGTTCAAACAACGATTATAATGTGAATTTGAAGGACTAATTTTTCACGCTTACATTCATGAAAAAAAAACGAAGATAGGCATGTGGAAAGGCGCAAAGAATAAAATCGTCGTTCATTTGAAAATTCCGACGGAAAAATCGATGTTTGTGAAACATTGGTGTAGGCAGCTTATGAGACAATGAAAAATTTGAATTGGCTGCCAACAATGGTGACACACTGGTAGAAGCAGTTATCTCTGCCGAAAGGGACAAATTCAGATTAGGACAACCAAAAAAATTTCAACTCAAAAATAACAACCAGAAAATCATACTAACATCATCATTAATCATTTTTTCCAGCAGTGTTCTAAAAGATGAAAACCAATAACAATCTTAAGATTAGCAGGTCACGATATTAAAGATAAAATATTCAATACTGTTGGCATGGCCACTGCTTCCAGCAGGCATACATAGCCTCGACAGGGTTGCCATTTAACCCACTCTGACATCTGTATCCTGTCAAGAAGTTCTAGATTAGAATAAAGGACTTGAAAAGAGGTTTCTCATAATTTTTACAGATTTTCATGTACCCGACATTGCTTCGCTGCCAGCAGGCCTGTTCAGTACCCCGACAAAGTTGTCTTGGCGCCATGCTTGCATTTACCCGCTGCTAGCAGACCTGTTCAGTATCCTGGCGGGTTTACAAACACTTCCCACAACTCTTATTAATATTTTTATTTTGTTTTTCTTTGATGGATAGCTAAGCGGGGTGACAATGAAAAATCTTGATATTTTATCACATATATATATATATATAAATCATAAATCATTCCAATTGAAACCAAAATCAAACATTAACCATGCGCCAATGTGCATTCATATAATCAACCAACGAATAGTTATGAAAACATTAACATAGGAATTATATTTAAAAATATATGTATGAAAGATTTAAACATAATACCCATATATCTTATGAAACCAAAGGTTGAGTAGGTCAAATAAGAAGCCAATCCAAATACCAATGCATTACACACTTAATGAAATCAAGTCACATAATCAATCTAAAATGTCCGATGAGTATAGTTCGAAAGTTTTTCCATGATGCACAATGATAAGTGAAATGTAAGCGCAAAGGGCATATCAATCGGAAGGATGACAACAATTCAAACAACGATTCTAATGTGACTTTGAAGGACTAATTTTTCACGCTTACATTCATGAAAACAAAATGAAGATAGGCATGTGGAAAGGCGCAAAGAATAAAATCGTCGTTCATTTGAAAATTCCGACGGAAAAATCGATGTTTGTGAAACATTGGTGTAGGCAGCTTATGAGACAATGAAAAATTTGAATTGGCTGCCAACAATGGTGACACAATGGTAGAAGTAGTTATCTCTGCCGAAAGGAACAAATTCAGATTAGGACAACCAAAAAAATTTCAACTCAAAAATAACAACCAGAAAATCATACTAACATCATCATTAATCATTTTTTCCAGCAGTGTTCTAAAAGATGAAAACCAATAACAATCTTAAGATTAGCAAGTCACGATATTAAAGATAAAATCTTCAATACTGTTGGCATGGCCACTACTGCCAGCAGGCGTCCATAGCCTCGACAGGGTTGCCATTTAACCCACTCTGACATCTGTATCCTGTCAAGAAGTTCTAGATTAGAATAAAGGACTTGAAAAGAGGTTTCTCATAATTTTTACAGATTTTCATGTACCCGACATTGCTTCGCTGCCAGCAGGCTTGCTCAGTACCCCGACAAAGTTGTCTTTGCACCATCCTTGCATTTACCCGCTGCTAGCAGACCTGTTCAGTATCCTGGCGGGTTTATAAACACTTCCCACAACTCTTATTAATATTTTTATTTTGTTTTTCTTTTATGGATATCTGAGCGGGGTGACGCTGAAAAATATTGATATTTTATCACATATATATATATATATATATAGACCTCATCAGAATTTTTTTTTTTTTTTGATAATGTCCTTTATTCAGCACCAGAAATGTTTTATTTCCAAAACAACTTGCTATGACAGGGAGACATCCTTTTGAGTCATTCCTTTACGAAAAAGGGATAGTGTAAAAAGATAAAGATGATCATGACAAACTTCTCTCAGAGATTGAAATTAGTAAACTTCTTTCAAACAACAAAATTTTTCCAACATAGATATCGATTTAGCAATACATCACTGATGTTTGTACAAACTTTCAGAAGTTATTTTAGGGAAGAAATTTTCTATCGTCTTTGTCTGAATAGCTCAGTGATGTAGGTAGGTGTATTTCTAAAAGAAAAAACTGGTAAGCATAAGGGAGAAATCCAAACACACCAGCAAAGAAAAAAAAATGGAAAGCAAAGAAATCCAAACAACAAAAACAAAAAACAATACACACAGAAGGTGCATCTGAAAACCTCATACGACAATCCCCTGGGAAAGTGAAAGAAAGTAGGAAAATCCTGAATGATGGGAAAGCAGTCCTACTCATGGTATTTTGGGTCAGGGTTGATTTAGATTCATTTATCTCTTTACCTTCAATTTAATATTTTCATGATGATATTGCGTTTTTGAAAATAAATGTTCAACTAGAAGTAAAGAGAAAAAGGGTCAAGAGGACTTCCCTGACAATAGTCGTATTATGGTTCTCGTGGTGCACCCACTTGCATTCATGACTGCATTTATTAAAAACAAAACTAGTGAGAAATCAAACTGAAAGAAAAACCTATTCCTAAACCTACCCTAACTACTAAATAAACCAGAATACTATGTGAAGTCATGTTTCCAATATAGCTGGTGGAGTAACTCTAATCCTACAATGAAAACAAGATCAAGCATTATTAAAAAGAATGGTAATATATCAACAAATAATAGAAACATATCACGCTTACCTTCATAATCAACATCTAGAAACAAAGCAAGCATGATCTTACCATTTCCTCGAATATTCTTGTTGTACGAATCCTCCAGCCATTGTGCAATCTTGTCGTGATAAGGGTCATAATGGCATGGGTGAGTGTAAGTAGTTTTGAAAAACTCGTCAGGATTATGAGGAAATGGAATAACCATCAGCGAAGGCTGAAACACCCGATCCTCTTGATAGTTTTCTAAGTACTCATTAATTTCTTCACATGGAGAATCTAAAAGAAATATATCACGCCTACTTCCAAGATACTTAGGTAAAAAGAAAGCAAGCATAAATTTATCTTTATTGTGAAATTTTTTCATATATGAATATTCAAGCCACTCTAAGATCCTATCACGAAAATGGGGATGCAAGCCATGAATTTGATGAAATGAATATATCAATGGAAAGCTCATCATAGGAGGATTTGTGCAATCAATCAGATCATTGGTTTGAATGTTTCCTTGGGTAAGATTGATCATTTCAAAAGGTGGAGAATAAACATTAAGATTCATGTTAATTAAAGAACGAATATGCAACTTAGAATGTTTGATTCCCATAAGATGTAATGCATCATCCTTTTCAACAAGAAACTGTGTAAAATCATCTCGCAACATGTCCTTTTCCCCTGTGAGTGATGAAAGTGAACAAGCATCAAATTTAGTTTTATCAATGTTATTCTCGAAATTAATTTCACCAAAATTTAGCATATCGAAAGGATATGATTGTGGTGGAAAAGAGTAGGATGTTGTAGGTAAGATGTCAAGTCCACCAGAATCTAGGAATAGATCAGGATATAAAGAATAAAATGAATCAGAAATAAGCAGATAAAAAGAATCTCTTGAACTATGATAATCAACAATGGTATTCTCAAGACAATTCTCTTCACTTTCTTTAAAACCTTTACTCTGATTTGGTGACGAATTCCTAAACATAATATGATCATCCGGATTTGCCTTTTTAGATAATTCAAAATTTATGTGACCAACATCTAGTCTTTCCTGTGAACAAAGTGCATTTTGAGGATGAAGGTTTAAAGTTTCTTCTTCTAGTTGTGTAACTTCTTCTCTAATCAGATTCATGGGAGTACTAGAACATTCAAGAAGATTTTTGTTGCTTAAGTGTTCTTCAATGACTGATTTTAAATGTTGATTAGAGCATGAGTTACAAGAACGAGGGTATTCACCTTGAGCCAGAAAAAAATCATCTTCCATACTAGTCTTAGACTGAAAATACAATGATTCAAAGGAAAAACCAATTTGGTTGTCAATAAGAGCCTGATCAATAGATTCTACCTCCCTAGGTTGTTCAACATTATCGAAAGAATTTTCCTCTTCTTGCGAAGGAGATTGTTCTAGCAGTTGAGTGATAGGATTTGCAACTGGTTCTTCATTCATGATTGAACATGACTGAATGGAAGGGAAGGAAGAATCATAGAAGAGATTTAATGCCAATGACATGTCATCGAGATTAAATTTACAGAGGATATGATAGACTTTTTTCAAAAAGCCTTCTGAAGATGGATCGTCGTTGATTAGCGAAGTATGAAATTCTTCACATAATTGATCAAAATCATAAATTTCAAAGGCATCTACAAACTCATCTACAAATTGAAACCGATCAAAGATGTGACATGCTGGAAAGGATTGAAACCATTGTTTGATTCGACCTCTAAAAGTAAAAATGAAAAGTCTGCATAAAACTCCTAAATCCGAGATGTCATGTTTGATGCACATGCACCAAAACTTATTAAGGTGGTCTTTAGTAGATGTATTGCCTTCACCATCAAAGGTGAGTTTGGACAAGCGAGAGACTGTCTTGTTGGGAACATCGGGTAATGAGAAGTTGAAAGCATGTTCCAACACAGTGATTTGGGGAGCCATGAGGTAAAATGAACACATTAAAAATAAAGGCTCCTACAAGGCCATCTTGTCACTCGGCCCTCCTTCTAGCGCCATTTCTTGACGGGCGAAAATGTCCGTCCGTCAATTGAGAGAGTGGAACCCGTCCGGGGTTGTCTAAATAACCCAAGCCGTTTGGAATGAACCACCCTGACGAGTTTAACGGCTCTGTTGGCCGCTCTAAGGGCTCCTAAGAAAACCAAAGAGAAAACTGATCTGAATTAACTAATCTAACTAAACTAATAAGCAAATTAAATTATCTAAAACAAACTAAAAGAAACTAAACAACTAACGAAACAAACAAAACTAACTAACTAATATACTAATCTAACTAAAATAAATTACTTAAATTAAATTAAAACTAAATCTAACTATTCTAACTACTACATACAATCGACTAACTACAATTATAATAATTCAAACCAGCTATCTAATTATCAGTTATAATATTTCTTATTCACAAATGTACACTATAACCAGCCTACAGATTTAGTCAAAACCTGCAAAAATCATGTATTCGCTGCCTTAAGATAGCCAAGAACTTCTTTTTTTGACTTTTATATTTTATGAAAAAGAAATAAAAACTACTGAAATTAAACGATCTAATATATTTACTGAAATTAAACAATGTAATATAAATCTAATTAAACTCACATCTATATTAAACTACTTAATGAAAACAGTAAACAAAATACTAATTGACCTGGAAACGCTCCAAGTCTGTCCTGTGTAAGATTGCTTCTAAGCTGTTCGGAGGAGGAAAACTCACACCGTTTAAACCTTAAGCTTTTCATAAACGATCAGCTATGCTACTACTTGAAGTATGTTACAAGACAAACAAGACATAAAAGAAAATCATAACAATCTTATGATTATAAATTCCTGCAATAAGGGAAACCTATTATGCAGAAAACTTATATATTACAGTTCGATTTATGAAGAAGATAAAACTATCATTCACAAACTGAACTAACAATTGTTATGTCTTTTATCTATTTGGAAGAAACAAGATATGGATAACAGTGATAAAATTATATCATCTGCATTTGATTTAGATAGCAAAAGTAATACTAAACCATAAGCAAACTGATATACACAACATAAAACAAAACATTGATATATTGAAAAGCAAAAGCTATGACAAAACATCAAAGTCTGCTCCAGTCAGTATTATAACTCCATATCCTTGTTCTCCCACAACTGAGGATGAACATTATTACAAAAATCATAAGTATTCTAGGTTTCTTCACAAGGTAAAACGTCCTTGTGAATAATATCAAATAGTTTTACACAATCTGGGAGATATCCCAAAATCACCTAAACTAAGGAAATAAAATGCAAGTAGAATCTGTAAAACATCCCCTAACTGCTCATCATATCTATTGCCAATTCGAATTTACTTGCAATAGAACACAAAGATCAAATTAGAAGGATATTTCTTTAAGAAAACAGTAAAAAATTGACTCCACAGACTTAGCTACAGAATCATTTGATTCTGTAGCTAGTAAAAAATGGCAAACAGGACCAGATATCAATCAAATCAAATCAAATCGAATCATCTTTTAATAATCCTTAAAAAAAAATTACTAATAATTCAAGTGAAATTATAATTTAAATTAAATCATATCAAAATAAATGCACTTGAAATAGAGTAAAGAATGCTCTGTTTTTAGTTACCATAAAATATGGTCAAAACTTTGACAGGCCTGTTTCATATCAAAACGAAATTGATAGCAAATCATATCATATGGGATACAATGTAATCCAACACAACCATCATTCACTCGTTATAGCTGTCATGATATAACAACAGATTTGTATTGTTCAATTAAATGCACAGGTGGAAAGACTGTTATGATTATATGTAAAACGAAATTATATGCAATCAGCATCAACCCAGCCAAATTCGTGATAAATTTCTAGCACAGTCCACAGACAGGATCATAATAGAATCAACAAATATTACAATTGTAAACTGGGAAAATAATCAAAGCGAATCACAACTGAGTTTAATTATAGGAATAAATCGTGAATCTGGTAGAGTCAATTTCCTTTTTCAAATCGAATTCAAACAGCATATTCATTGCAAACGAATTGATAACATGGTGGAATAATCCAATGCGAATTAACCTGCTGAGTATAACTGTTATGAATTGAATCCATATCAAAACTGTTGCTAGTCATGGCATATACATCATAACAAAATCGAATTGAAATGTGATTGCGTTTCAAAACTGACATATGAGAAACGGCCTCTGTCTAAAATAGATACAATGAATTCCACTTGACAGCAAAGTATCTATTTTGGCTAAATAAATCAAATCAAATCCACACCACTAAACATTACAATCTAATCAAAATCTATGAACAAATCAAATCGAAAATCTTTCTATTTTTATCAAAACAAAACTATTATATCAATCCTAGTGACTCACAAAACTAGAAATGATGTTGAGATACATACCAGGGTAGAAAGAAAATTCTTCTTCTGACAGACTAATTGATGAATCTGTAGATTGATCAAGGGTTTCAACAATAATTTGAAGAAAAAGGTTGAACAGGTAGAAGGGATTTGAAGCACAGGTCTAGAGAAATGATAAGCATTCTGGCAAATGCTCACAGACTCAAAATGCATGTTCCAGCCACTGAAAAATTGACCTGGAAAACGAGAGCTAGATCTTTGTATCCACTCAATTTCTGAGGAAACCGTCGATAGTGAGGGTAAAGGGGATAAAAGAGTTTCTGGGTTTTCAACCATTCGATCTGATTCAACACCGTTTTCCCAGAATCGCTAATGCAAAAACGTGACTCTGGGGTCAATTATAGGGCAGTTTTCTCTGGCAAAATGAAAACACAACCGACTTTGAAAACCATGAGGGTTCAATTCGCCCTTCAGGAGCCAAGAGATAACACACAGTGAGCTGGGCTAAGGGACAGGGGTTTAAAAAGAGTAGGCTTAGAGATTTTCCCAAAAATTAACAGAGGTAAGCCTGGTAAGGAGGCAAGCATTAATGCAAAGTGTGCGAGGGTGGTAGAGATTACTTCTGCCATGCATAAGAGTTATTATGAAAGTACAACCACCAGTTTACATAGTAGTTCAGCCCATTATAGCATAGTTTGACAATGATGCGAATTAGCCTACCAATAAATCAACCGGCAAGTGTATAAACCAACACACAATCGATCGTTTTGCCAAAGCTTTAAACCATAAATCATTCCAATTGAAACAAAAATCAAACATTAACCATGCGCCAATGTGCATTCATATAATCAACCAGACAATAGTTATGAAAACATTAACATAGGAAATATATTTAAAAATATATGTATGAAAGATTTAAACATAATACCCATATATCTTATGAAACCAAAGGTTGAGTAGGTCAAATAAGAAGCCAATCCAAATACCAGTACATTACACACATAATCAAATCATGTCACATAATCAGTCTAAAATGTCCGATGAGTATAGTTTGAAAGTTTTTCCATGATGCACAATGATAAGTGAAATGTAAGCGCAAAGGGAATATCAATCGGAAGGATGACAATAGTTCAAACAATGATTCTAATGTGACTTTGAAGGACTAATTTTTCACACTTACATTCATGAAAACAAAATGAAGATAGGCGTGCGGAAAGGCGCAAAGAATAAAATCGTCGTTCATTTGAAAATTGCGACGGAAAAATCGATGTTTGTGAAACATTGGTGTAGGCAGCGTATGAGACAATGAAAATGTGAATTGGATGCCAACAATTTTCCACCTTATTTCTAAGGTCAACAATTTCATCTTCTAAATTACAACATGACTCTTCCTTTTCATTTATTTGAATCTTCAATAGTTCCTCTATTCTTTTGGCTTCTTCAATTTGTGTCTTGATATGGACAATAGTTTCAAAACTTTTACTAATCTCATCATCTATATTCATGTCTTCTTTTCCATTCTTTAGTTTTGTGATCTCTTCTTTCTTTTCATCTAATTTAGAACTCTCTTCTTGTTCTTTGAGCATTCCCTTTAACTTCAACATGTGCCTTTGAATCCGCCTAAAAAACTTCTTAGTGTTATAAGAAAGATAGTTATAGTGTGTATAAAAATGATCACTCCTATTCTCCAAGTAGAATAGTTTTCCTCATCAAGGATTGCAACTTCATCATCCATTTGTGTGTCTATGGATCTCCTTCAAGCTTTTTAAGGATTGTAGTGAAGGCCCTCTCTGATACCAATTTTTTGGACACACGTACCACACTTAGAGGGGGGGTGAATGAGTGTGGGGCTCTTTTTCCCAAAATTTCCCTCTTGCACAAAAACTCATCAATTAACATTCAACATTTATTCATTACCCATTGTTGTCATTTATAACCAGTTAGATGTGAGCACATATCAGCAACATATATCAGCAATATATCATCAACAAGTCATCACCACAATGAACACAAATAACACAAGATGTATGTACGATTTTCTTTTTATTACGGACTACAATCCTTGGGGTTTATTAGCAACAACTTAATACAGTACAAATCTTCAAGAGAACCAGATCCATATGCAAGACTCAACTTGCATTGTCAACACAAACTGAGATGAGGCAACAATCCTCAACAGATATCAATCTGTACCATAAACAAGAGCATCAACCATGCACCAACCTGTGCCAAACAACCTGTAATCAACCTGCACCATAAACAAGTGCATTCAACCATGTACCNATGCAAGACTCAACTTGCATTGTCAACACAAACTGAGATGAGGCAACAATCCTCAACAGATATCAATCTGTACCATAAACAAGAGCATCAACCATGCACCAACCTGTGCCAAACAACCTGTAATCAACCTGCACCATAAACAAGTGCATCCAACCATGTACCAAGTATATACCAATCATGTGTCAACTACTCATCAACAATGACTCATCAATACGTACCAACATCATCAACTATACACCTCATGTATGTGCGAACTCATCAACTGCTTGTCTCAACCATGACTAGTTTTGGATTAGCTAACAACCCTAAATTGAAATAATCATAACGTTGTACCTGTACTGAATAAATATTCGAAACTGATATACAATGTTCTTTAGTGTGTTTTATGCAATTCCTCCATGTTTCACTACTTGGAACCTCTCAGAAAAGGAGTTATAGAAAAAATTCCATACCTTGCTGAATTCTGGATTATTCTAGAGAGCGACTTTGTAGAGCATGCCCCGCACAAAATATTTGATGAAATGATACGAAAATTTTACAGAGAGTACTAAAGACTGTAATATTGTTGGACACACCTACCACACTTAGAGGGGGGGCTGAATGAGTGTGGGGCTCTTTTTCCCAAAACTGCCCTCTTGCACAAAAACTCATCAATTAGCATTCAACATTTATTCATTACCCATTGTTGTCATTTATAACCAGTTAGATGTGAGCACATATCAGCAACATATATTAGCGATATGTCATCAACAATTCATCACCGCAATGAACACAAAGAACACAAGATGTATGTACAATTTTCTTTTTATTACGGACTACAATCCTTGGGGTTTATCAGCAACAACTGAATAGAGTACAACTCTACAAGAGCACCAGCTCTATATGCAAGACTCAGCTTGCATTCTTAGCATCAACTAAGATGAGGCAACAGTCCTCAACAGATATCAATCTGTACCATAAACAAGAGCATCAACCATGCACCAACTTGTGCCATAAACAAGCGCATCAACCATGCACCAACCTATAATCAACCT
>JASDQU010103584.1:440608-456327 GCA_032191745.1 Picea mariana | reverse complement strand
CATCGATTGGTTTCCACTTGGACATGGGTCCTCCAACCATTCTCATCAAGGGAATCATATCAATCAATTACTTGACATCAACCAATGACATCAATCAAACCAAACCATTTACATCAATGACATATGATCCAACAATCTCCCAAGTAATCAAACCATTGGCATCAATGACAAACCAATGACATCAATGACAACATGATCCAACAAATATAAGAAACATAATTGGTCTCACTAAATTTGGATCTGTTATGAAGAAGTTATGGTGTTTTTACCTGAAACACCTAATTTTGACTAGCTTCAGGACTAGCCACAAACCCCATTTTCCACGGAGTGTAACTCCCAAACTAAAATGAACCAAAAAATGAGTTTTTAACCACAAATATTTGGCTATGTTTTGTCACTTGCATATAAATTTCAGGATCTGAATCATTATAGAAAAAACATTATAGCGAAAATGGTGAGATGACCTGTAAATAACATACCTTAGAAAGCACCATCAAAAGAATTTATCTTTCCTTGCATTTCGGCCTTTTTTTTTTCACTTTCCTCAACATTTAGGCTTAGATATCCTTGGTTACCTCAGTCGCCTATAGATCTTCAATATTTTCAAGTGTTCCATAAATATTCCTTCTTGATTTTGTCACCTTACTTTATAATTTCTTGATTTTGTCACTTCTCTTGATTATTTAAATAATCCACCTTGAATAGATAATATTAACCCATTTCTAGGTAACTTAACCTATTTTCCTTATTTTTAGGGTTAACCACTTTTCATAAATATTCCTTCTTGATTTTGTCACCTTATTTTATCATTTCTTATGTTAGGTCACTTTGACCTGTTTGACTTTGGGGGCTTCAAGCCTTCATGTGAGAGTCCTTCATCTTCATAAGGCCATAACTCTCGAACCAGAAGGAGTTATGTGACATTCCACATACCACCAAAAATGGCATGAAAATCACTATCCATGTAGGATAGTTTCACCAACAATTTCTCTGATCTTTATCTCGTTATTCCTCATACAACCATGGGTCATCCAACCATTCTTCTAGGATAACTCAATCTGTAAAGTGTCTTCCCATGAGGTATTTCACCATAAGGGGACCACTTTGGAGTTCATCCATTTTTACACCTTATCAATCATGATAAGACAATAATGAGAGAATGCGTCCTCCAACCATTCTTCTAGGATAACTCAATCTACAAAGCGTCTTCCTTTGAGGGCTTTCACAATAAGGGGACCACTTTGGAGTTCATCCATTTGTGCACCTTATCAATAATGATAAGACAATAATGAGTCATCTTTACATTTTTCAAACAATGCATCATATACCAATGGAACCGCATCGATCCATCTTCATCATGTATCAATGACAACTCATTGACCCATCTTCATTTATGCATTCTCATTTAGGACAATACATATTATATTACATAAATTATCAATCAATAAATCCTTTGTCATCAATCAATCACTTGACATCAGTCAATGACATCAATCAATCAAACCATTGGCATTAATGACAACATGATCCAACAATCTCCCCCTTTGGCATTGATGGCAATACCAACATTGATGTCAACACTAATTACCAATTATTGATGTCAACATGTAGATACAGCATGTTATACATCAATAGTCAATGCAACCATCTCTCCACATCAATCTCTCCCATCAATAGACATCAATCACATCAATTTGATTATCTCTCCCCCTTTGACATCAATGGAAAGGGCCATTCTTCTCTTGGGGTTGCTTCCCTTGCTTGAACTCTTCTTGGGGTTGGTCCCCCTATCTGAAAGCCTTTGATCTTCCTCCGAATAATATCTCCCCTTTTGAACAAGGGATATCACTCTGATGTAATGTTGAAAATACATCAAACATACTCCCCCTGTGACCATCAGCCCCCCTGGAATTATGCCTCTGTGCTCTTTCTTCAAATATAGGTCTCTTTTCTAGTTATTCATCTAATAAATATCTCCTCCTAGAATCATGGGAAGAAGAATGAGCCCCCTAAGGGTATGTCTCCTCCTATCTTCTCTGCAATATGAACAATATGATACCATATGACGATACATGGACCTGTTCATGCATCAAACTTGTGCTATACCATTCATCATAAAACAAAATATATTTCAACAATGAAATAGAGAATCATGAACAATCTATCCACTAAGTGCATCATGTACAAAAATATGCCCACCATGCACGACATCCATGTACATCAACCATGTACATCAACAATGTGCCAAAAGATATCATCCATGAAATATATCCACCATATGCCAACATGTGCATCTACCAATATGCCAACATGTGCATCTACCAACATGCTAAACAATGTCCATCTATCAATATTATAAACAAATACCATCCATGAGTGTACCATCATACATCATTACTTTCACCAAGAAAGTATATCAATCATGCGTCAATAAGATAAGATTCCCCAATGATGTACAAAATGAAAATCAATCTACATGTCTCAATGTGTAGCCCATCCACATGAAAAATGGATGCACCATGATATCCAAGAATACCATATGCTTACAATAATACATCATAAGATATATCAATGAAACTTCAAAAAGTACTAGCCTTGTACTCCAATGGATCAACATCAAACCATACTCATGGGTTAGTGCCATGCACCCAAGATTTTATTTTACATAATCCAATAGATGAACACTTAAACCTGTAACAAATAGTGTCAGAACCTGCAACAAACAATGTCAGACCCTGCAACAAAGTTATACCATCACATCAAACTCCAATCCATGTGCATTGCCTTTTTCCCAAGGCTTTACAACAGACACAGGGCCTGTTGCACAAATGAGTGCATGTGTACACGACCTATTCAAGGTCAGAACACGTGGACATGCGACTATCACCACTACTACCTTCATGTGCCTTAGTAAATAACACATTTGAACTTCCCTTTAATATTTCATTCTGATCTAGCTACTCTGTCTTCTTCACCCACTTTTGTAGATGACCCTTCTCTTCAGAGCTTGAGCTTTGAGTATCCATATTTTCAAATATGTCTCTCTTTCTTACTTCATTCCTTCTTCTAGCCACGCTATGTGAAGTCTTCATCATGGACTTTCTTCTTGTGTTCCATCATTCCTGGGATTTGTGGCCAAATCTACTACAGTTGCAGCATCTCATAGAGTTACAGTGAATAGAAATATGTCTTATTTGATCACATCTCCAACATTTTGTGGTGTTATAGAATCTTCCATTATATATTCTTTCATAAGATCTACATTCAAAATCTTTGTGACCATATCCATTACATGAATAATAATGCCCATGAAAAATACTTTCATACCTTTGCTTTGGTGTCCCAAGAATAGCTTCTTGATGTCTTCCTTGCTTTATTCTTTTTTAATTTTCTTTTCCTTGTGTAGATGGCTGCTTTGCAACATTGTCTTCCTTCTTTGATATATTTACCTCATGCTTCTTTAAGGTTCTTTCTTCACCATGTGTATCTTCTCCTTTGTATCCAAGACCTGATTTATCACATGATGATCTTTGACTTTCCAAGATCTCGTCCAAGATTCCTGAGCTATTCAAGAATTTGTTTGAATTTTCCACCTTCTTTCTAAGGTCAACAACTTCATATTCTAAATTACAACATTGACGCAACCTCCCTTCGGCGGGTGTTTGCGCCACCAGGACCTTATCTTTCACCCAGGCCTGAAGAGTTAAATCTCTTCCAACTCCCTCGGGAGTTCTTTTACCCACAGAACATCTCTCGGCGATCTTCCCTTCGTGTATCGGAAGATCGGATCTCGCGATATCGCGAGACTCGTAACACTGCTTCTTTCCATTCAGATGTCGAGTCCCGAATGCTGATAGTCAACGTTCAACCCTCGGGGTATCACCACTGGTGATTTCAATCACCTGACTTCCCAGACCCTGAGCGCCGAGGTGTCGATTTCTCGACGCGATGCCACCTATATTCCATTGTACCTCATGGCCCAACACTGTCCCGTCACTTTAGGATTTCACGGGTCGCAGATCCCCGATACAAGCGCTCCTTGGTGTTGAACTCTGAACGCTGATCTCCGATTCTCTGACCCTGTAGGATCTCCTGCCACCTGTCCCCACTTTAACCGATGGTTCCCGTTGAATCGGGAAATCGCTACTTGCGATTTCAAAGGGTAAGCTCCTACCTTACTAAACGCCGAACGCCGATATGCGATGGCCTACCTCTTTGGTCGATTGCAAGTTAACTCCCTCGTAGCTCTTCCCAGATCCAATGGTCAGTGGGAACTCATGATCCCGTTCGACGATTTCAAGTCGTCGATTCTCTTCCTCTTGAAGAATCTTTTGTTCCGTCACCTTTAATCTGCATGAACTTTGCTGGGGTCTATTCCCACAATGAATCAAAGGAACTATCCCTCATGAAATTTTCCAACCCTGACTCCTTCATAGGTCTCTCAAGCACATTCTCTGTACTCGACTTTCAGCCACTCTCAACAGTGCTGAAGTTTTCCCAAGTCCAGTGCACTCACAGTCATAGCAACCCGACTTTTCACTTCTGGGACATCCAGATTTCAATTCTTCCATAAGATCACATACACATCGTATGAAATAAATACATAACAAGAAGTAAATATGCAAAGGCATAATGCCAGCAACACACAGAGAATAAACACATCCATGGGAATTGAATTTAAGTGTTCTCTGTTCTCCTTTCCCAGAATCACCTCTGAGACTTAAATTCGACGTGTTCTCCACCTGCATGGTTCAAATAATCCAACACCCTTCCGATAGAAGAGAATAAGAGTTTAACTGTAGAGCCCCTCAACGCACTCTATGCGGAGGAATTCAACTGCACTCTATGCAGGAATCTCCTGGCTCATACAGAGAAACAATTGAAACTCATTCTCGTCTCTCTCCCAGATTTCTAATCAGCCATGAGATTACATATGCAGCATATATGGCGAAAGCATAAAAAGACGCAATCATGCAACAGCATAATATCAAGAACACACAGAGAATAATCACAGCCATGAAATTGAATAAAAGCTTTCTATTAATTCAATATCTGTACATGGGGATTCTTCACAGGCTCTCTGTGCTTCTTTTCTTGCTTCTCAATGCTAATTCTCTGCCTAATCTGAATGTTGCTCATGTTACAGTGATACAAAGGAGGGTGTCTATACTCCGTTTCCCCCCTCAAGGCCAAAACTGTCTAATCTAGACTTAATTATCTTATCTACCTGCACTAAATCTTATCTACCTGCACTAAATATAATAAGTGCCTCTGCTACCTAAGGACGAGATCTTATCTTCTCAAGGTCCATTACAATGTACAAGTACACTTTATTTTGAATTCTTTCATTCAAATGGTGGCGCAACAGATATCAAGGTGATTCAAAATTTTGGTGCTGGCGTCATCTAGTTATCTTTCCTTTCTCCACGCGCTGACTCGCTTGATGAGGTGTGAATGCTCCTGCATCATACTCCTCGGCTCAAAAAGATTTCATGGGCTCCTATCCATGAGCTGCTATACAGTGTGTCCATGCTTCTGTATGACTGCCTTTGTCTCCCAGCTGGCATCCTCCACTGGATGATTCTTCCATTTCACCAGGTATTCAAAATACTGCTTCCTCCTGGTCTTCCTGCCTACTCTTTTATCCAGTATACACTCCATCCAAGGCTTATGTGCAACTGGTAACTATTTCTGCCACTGTATTAGTGGTTCCTCATCATTTCCATCTCTTACAACTTCGGCCCTATATGGGTATAAATCCAAAATGTTGAATATCGGAGATATCCCGATGCCCTCTGGCAATTCAAGCTCATATGCATTTTCGCCAAACTTCTTCAGGACTTTGCATGGCCCGATCTTCTTCATCTTAAGCTTGTTGTATGTTCCCCTTGGCAACCTTTATCTCCTTAAGTGCACCAGAACCATGTCCCCAACTTCAAACTGACGCTGCCTTTTCTTTTGATCAGCCCTGCGCTTGTACTCTTGGTTCGACTTCTGCAGTCGCTGCTTCACCTCCGCGTGAAGTTCTTTCATCGCCTCAGTGAACTCTTCATCCCTTGCACTGCTAGTCTCAGCCTGTTCTGACTCCCTGAGTTCAGAAACTCCTCTCGGCTGTGTCCCATACAAAATTTGGAATGGACTCTTACCTGTACTTCGATTCATCGAATCGTTGTACACAAATTCTGCCTGTGGCAAAATCTGATCCCAACTGGTGTGATGCTCTGTCACCATGCTTCTCAACAAATCTCCAAGGCTTCTATTGACCACTTCGTTCTACCCATCTGTCTGCGGATGGTATGCCGAACTAAATTCCAAGTCAGTCCCCAGCTTCTTCCATAGTGTCCTCCAAAAATGACCTATGAACTTCGTATCCCGATCCGAGACTATGCTTCTCGGTAGTCCATGCAATCTCACAATTTCTTTGAAAAATAAATTGGCGATGTGGGTTGCATCCCTCGTTTTATGACACGGGATGAAGTGTGCCATCTTGGAGAACCTTTCCACCACCACAAAGATGGAATCCACTCCTCTCTGCGTTCTCGGCAATCCCAAAAAAAAAATCATACTAATGGCTTCCCATGGCCTCTCAGGTATGGGCAACGAATGATAGAAACCTGTGTTCTTTTTTCGGCCCTTTGCATGTTGACATATTCTGCACCTGTCAACAAACCTTTTAACATCTGCACGCATGCCTGGCCAGAAATATGATTTTCTCAGCTTGGCGAAAGTCTTGTCATGCCCGAAATGACCGGCTAGGCCGTTGTTGTGCTTTTCCTTCACCAAATTCTCTCTCATAGAGCAATATGGAATGCACAGTTGATTGCCCTTGAAGAGCAATCCATCTTGGATTAGATATTCCAGCCACGGGCTCCTATCCCTAAGCACCGGATTCTCAGCTGCCTCATATGCTTCGCTGAAATCAACATCACCTGCATACATCTCTTTCAGGTTATCAAAACCCAGCGTTTTGACTCTGAACTCCTGCAGCATCAAACATTTTCTTCTCAAGGTGTCAGCTACCTTATTAGCAGTCCCCAAAATGTGCTTTATCACGAATGTGAAATTTTGCACGTATTCCACCCATTTCGCATGCTTCTGGTTTAGCTTCTCCTGCTGACTTACGAACTGCAATGCGTGATTATCGCTGTACAAAATGAATTCCTTGGGTATGAGGTAATGCCTCCACTTCTTCAATGCCTGTATGATGGCATAGAACTCTTTATCGTATGTGGAGTATTTCACTTTCGCATCATCCAGCTTTTCGCTGTAGTACGCTACAGGTCTGTCATCCTGACTCAATACCCCTCCAACATCATACCCACTAGAATCACACTTCACCTGGAAGGTCTTCTAAAAATCAAGTAGCACCAAAATTGGATGCTCTGTAATCTTGCGCTTCAACAGATTGAAGCTCTTTTCAGCCTCGGCTGTCTAGTGAAAAACCTTATGCCGCTTTTCCACATTGTCCATCATTGCGGCGCTAATTCCACTAAAGTTTCGAATGAACTTTCTGTAGAAACTAGCGACTCCATGAAAGCTCCTTACCTCAAAAATATTCCTCAGTGATGGCCAATTCCTGATTACTTCAACTTTCTCAGGATCCATCTTCAATTCATTCACCGAAATTACAAAACCCAAGTAAATGAGTTCTGTCTGCATGAATGAGCACTTCTTCAAATTTATCAGCAGCTTTTCCTGCTGTAGCCTTCTCATCATGATAGCTAAATGCCTCAAATGCTCAGCCTTCATTTTGCTGAAAATCAAAATATCATCCAGGTATACCACCACAAATTTGCCAATGAATTCCCGCAGGACTTCATTCATCAGCCTCATAAATGTGCTTGGCGCATTTGTCAGCCCAAACGGCATGACCAACCACTCGTACAAACCTTCGTTTGTCTTGAAAGTTGTCTTCCATTCATCTCCCTCACTCATACAGATCTGATGATATCCGCTCTTGAGATCAATCTTGGAAAAGTAATTTGCCCCACTCAGGCAATCCATCAAGTCGTCCATTCTCAGCAGTGGAAATCTGTACCTGATGGTGATCTTATTAATCACCCTGGAGTCTATACACATCCTCCAGCCTCCATCCTTCTTCGGACTCAGTACTGTCGGAACATCACATGGACTAAGACTTTCTATCACCAGTCCTTTGTCTAGCAGATCCTGTACCTGTCTTTTGACTTCCTCGTTCTCCTGAGGTGTCAACCTGTATGTGGCCTTATTCGGCAAACTTGCTCCAGGTATGAGGTCAATGTGATGACCCACACTCCGCACCGGCGACAACGAATGAGGTAGTTTGTCCACGATGATGTCAGCAAACTCTCCCAGTAGTTGCTAAATCTCCTCTGGCAGTTCATCCACTCTTGTACTTGTCAGGACAATTCTCGACTTCCTGACAATGAAGAACTGTGGATCTTCGTTCTTCTCCAGCTCTGTGAGAATCTCTTTCCCACTCATAAGAAGTATCATGCTGCTAACTTCTGGCTTCACTTCCTTATCTTTTATTGGCAGTAGCTTATGGATTCTCCCATCCTTCTCCAAGGTGTAGGTGTTCATCCTCCCGTCATGAACAACATTCCGATCATACTGCCATGGTCTTCCCAACAGTATATGACACACGTCCATGGGAATAACATCGCACAAAATCTCATCATGATAATTTCCAATTTTAAATTTAACTAATCATTGTTTAGTGACACTTACCCAGTGTCCTTTCTGTAACCACGAGACTTTATACGGACTTGGTTGCTTAGTTGTCTCTAGCTCCAATTTCTCCACCATCTCGATCGAAATGAGATTGTCAGTGCTCCCACTGTCAATTATGACTTTGCATTTCCTGTCCTTGGCTGTACAAGCCATTCTGAATAGTCTGCTCCTCTGCACTGAGCTTTCCACCTCCTTTTCAGGCTTTAAAAGAATTTTATGCATCCCCAGCAATCTTCCGCTTTCTGCATCTTCTCTCTCAACATCACGCTTCTACGCCTCAGCGATGTGAGTTTTCCCTCTGTCCATTTTCCTATCTGGACAGTCAATGGATTTATGTCCATCTTTTCCACACGCGAAACATGTGATAATTCCTCCTCGACCTCTACCTCGACCTCGAGTACAAGGAAATGTATTTTCGTCAGCATATCCTTCGTGCTGATCATCTTGCTGTCTCCTCGGCTCAGCATTTTCCTGCCTCTGCTGTGAGGTTCCACCTTTCTCAGCTTTTCCCTGGGGTCGCTTCCAATCCTCCTTGGGTTTTTGACTTTTTTCCTGGGCAACTGCTTTGCCTTTGGGTTGACTCCTGCCTCGCCCTCGTTGTCCTTGCTTGCGGCTCAGCTTCTCCTCGACTTTTAAAGCCATCTGGTATGCATCCTCAATGGTTCGGATGGTAACCATGCTTAGTTCGTCCTGAATGTCATACCTCATTCCATTCAGGTACCTCGCCACATTTTCGTCATCACTCTCCCAGTGACTAGCTCGAATGTTGAGCCTATAGAACTCCTCGGTGTACTCCTTCACTGTCATCAACTTCTGTCTCAGGTTCTGCATACGCCTGAACAGAGTGATCTGGTAGTCTCTCGGGATAAATTTCGCTTTCATCTTAGCGATCATTCGATCCCAACTCTTTATCTTCTGTTTTCCTTTGCTGCGTCTATCCACCTGTAGCTCATCCCACCATAAGGCTGCATGCCCTTTCAACTTAGTGACAGCATGTCTCACTTTCTTGTCCTCTTCGATATCTTCGTAATCGAAGTAGGTGTTGAGTGCTCGGATCCAATCCAACAACTCTTCTGCATTCAGGCTTCCCTCATAGACAGGGATGTCCATCTTCGTCTTCAAGCTCATCCTCGAAATGGCTCTGATCAACCTCTCGGTTGACGCGTCTTCTACAGTGACTTCTTCACCACCGTGTCCAGCTTCCTCTTCCATCTCAGAATCGCTGAACTCCACGGAACCAGCTCCACACCTTTGAGTGGTCTCCATTTCCTCAAGTCTCGCTCTGAGATCTCGTATTTGACGCTCCATCTCCGGGTTCTCTGCTTGTCTACCCCTTCTTTGCATGTCCCTGTCTTCAGGATCAGGTGACTGTCATTCCCTTCTCGGCAGCATGGTGAATCTCTCCTCTGCTTCAAAAAGCAAGAGTCTTCCGGCTCTGATACCACTTTGACGCAACCTCCCTTTGGCGGGCGGTCACTCCACCAGGACCTTCTCTTTCACCCAGGCCCGAAGAGTTAAATCTCTTCCAACTCCCTCGGGAGTTCTTTTACCAATAGAAAATCTCTCGACGATCTTCCCTTCGCATATCGGAAGATCGGATCTCGCGATATCGCGAGACTCGTAACACTGCTTCTTTTCATTCAGACACCGAGTCCCGAATGCCGATAGTCAATGTTCAACCCTCAGGGTATCGCCACTGGTGATGTCAATCACCTGACTTCCCAGACCCCGAACGTTGAGGTGTCGATTTCCCGATGCGATGCCACCTGTATTCCACTATACCTCGTGGCCCAACACTATCCCATCACTTCAGGATTTCACGGGTCGCGGATCCCTGATACAAGCGCTCCTTGGTGTTGAACTCCGAACGTCTATCTAGGATTCTCCGACCCCGTAGGATCTCCTGCCACCTGTCCCCGCTTTAACCGACGGTTCCCGTTGAATCGGGAAATCGCTACTCATGATTTCAAAGGGTAAGCTCCTACCTTACCAAACATCGAACGCCGATATGCGATGGCCTGCCTCTTTGGTCGCTTGCAAGATAACTCCCTCGCAGCTCTTCCCAGATCCAATGGTCAGCGGGAACTCGTGATCCTGTTCGACGATTTCAAGTCGTCGATTCTCTTCCTCTTGAAGAATCTTTTGTTCCGTCACCTTCAATCTGGATGAACTGCACTGGGGTCTGTTCCCACAATGAATCAAAGGAACTATCCCTCCTGAACTTTTCCAACCCTAAATCCTTCAGAGGTCTCCCGAGCATGTTCTCTGTACTTGACTTTCAGCCACTCTCAACAGTGCTGAAGTTTTTCCAAGTCCAGTGCACTCACAGTCATAGCAACCCGACTTTTCACTTCTGGGATATCTAGATTTCAATTCTTCCATAAGATCACATACACAACGTATGAAAGAAATACATAACAAGAAGTAAATATGCAAAGGCATAATGCCAGTAGTACACAGAGAATAAACACATCAATGGGAATTGAATTTAAGTCTTCTCTGTTCTCCTTTCCCAGACTCGCCTCTGAGACTTAAATTCAACGTGTTCTCCACCTGCATGGTTCGAATAATCCAACACCCTTCCGATAGAAGAGAATAAGAGTTTAACTGTAGAGCCCCTCAACGCACTCTATGCAGGAATCTCCTGGCTCATACAGAGAAACAATTGAAACTCATTCTCGTCTCTCTCCCAGATTTCTAATCAGCCATGAGATTACATATGCAGCATATATGGCGAAAGCATAAAAACACGCAATCATGCAACAGCATAATATCAACAACACACAGAGAATAATCACAGCCATGAAATTGAATCAAAGCTTTCTATTAATTCAATATCTGTACATGGGGATTCTTCACAAGCTCTCTGCGCTTCTCTTCTTGCTCCTCAATGCTAATTCTCTGCCTAATCTGAATGTTGCTCATGTTACAATGATACAAAGGAGGGTGTCTATACTCTGTTTCCCCCCTCGAGACCAAAACTGTCTAATCTAGACTTAATTATCTTATCTACCTGCACTAAATCTAATAAGTGCCTCTACTACCTAAGGATGAGAGCTTATCTGCTCAAGGTCCATTACAATGTACAAGTACGCTTTATTTTGAATGCTTTCATTCAAATGGCGGCGCAACAGATATCAAGGTGATTCAAAATTCTGGTGTTGGCATCATCCAGTTATCTTTTCTTTCTCCACGCGCTGACTCGCTTGATGAGGTGTGAATGCTCCTGCATCAAACATCACTCTAAATTTTCATTTATTTGAATCTTCAATAGTTCCTCTATTCTTTTGGCTTCTTCAATTTGTGTCTTGATATGGACAATAGTTTCAAAACTTTTACTAATCTCATCATCTATATTCATGTCTTCTTTTCCATTATTTAGTCTTGTGATCTCTTCTTCATNTAAATTTTCATTTATTTGAATCTTCAATAGTTCCTCTATTCTTTTGGCTTCTTCAATTTGTGTCTTGATATGGACAATAGTTTCAAAACTTTTACTAATCTCATCATCTATATTCATGTCTTCTTTTCCATTCTTTAGTCTTGTGATCTCTTCTTCATTTTCTTATAATTTAGAACTCTCTTCTTTTTCTTTGAGCATTCCCTTTAAATTCAATATGTGCCTTTCACTCATCCTAAGAAACTTCTTAGTGTTATCCGAAAGATAGTTATAGTGTGTATAAAAATGATCACTCCTATTCTTCAAGTAGAATAGTTTTCCTCATCAAGGATTGGAAACTCATCATCCATTTGTATGTCTATGGATATCCTTCAAGATTTTTAAGGCTTGTAGTAAATCCCCGCTCTAATACCAATTGTTGGACACACCTACCACACTTAGAGGGGGGGTGAATGAGTGTGGGGCTCTTTTTCCCAAAATTTCCCTTTTGCACAAAAACTCATCAATTAGCATTCAACATTTATTCATTACCCATTGTTCTCATTTATAACCATTTATATGTGAGAACATATCAGCAACATATATTAGAAATATATCATCAACAATTCATCACCACAATGAACACAAATAACACAAGATGTATGAACAATTTTCTTTTTATTACAGACTACAATCATTGGGGTTTATCAACAACAACTGAATAGAGTACAACTCTACAAGAGCACCAGATCTATATGCAAGAATCATTTTGCATTCTCAACACCAACTGAGATGAGGCAAAAATCCTCAACAAATATCAATATGTACCATAAACAAGAGCATCAACCATGCACCAACCTGTGCCAAACAACCTGTAATCAACCTGTACCATAAACAAGTGCATCCAACCATGTACCAAGTATATACCAATCATTTGTCAACTACTCATCCAAAATGACTCATCAATATGTACCAACATCATCAACGATACACCTCATGCATGTGCCAACTCATCAACTGCTTGTCTCAACCATGACTAGTTTTGGATTAGTCAACAACCCTAAATTGAATTAATCATAACTTTGTACCTGTAATAAATAAAGATCTGAAACTGATACACAATGTTATTCAGTGTGGTTTATGCAATTCCTCCAAGTTTCACTATTTGGAACCTCTCAGAAAAGGAGTTATAGCAAAAATGGCATACCTTGCTGAATTCTGGCTTATTCTAGAGAGTGACTTTGTAGAGCATGCCCCGCACAAAATATTTGATGAAATTATCTGAAACTTTTACAGAGTACTGCAGACTATAATCTAAACAACACAATTTGTCTCACTAAATTTGGATCGGTTATGAAGAAGTTATGGAATTTTTATCTGAAACACATGATTTTGACTAGTTTTAGGACTAGCCACAAACCCCATTTTCCACGAAGTGTAACTCCCAAAATAAATAAAAAACACAAGATGAATTTTTAACCATGGATACTTGGCTATGTTTTCTCACTTGCATAGAAATTTCAGGATCTGAATCATTATAGAAAAAACATTATAGCGAAAATGGTGAGATGACCTGTAAATAACATACCTTAGAAGGCACCATCAAATGAATTTATCCTTCCTTGCATTTCGGCCTTCTTTTATTCACTTTCTTCAACATTTAGGCTTATATATCCTTTTTTACCTCAGTTGCCTATACATCTTCAATATCCTCAAGTGTTCCACACCAAAAATGCTCAAGAAACTCTCCATCAATACTCCAAAATCTATTCCCACAAGAAGCTCTCCATTGATCCACAAAAAGGATGATCTACAAGAGACCATTACTATATTATTTATAATTTCATCCTTTAGGTCACTTAACCCATTTCTAAGTCAGTTAACATATTTTCCTTATTTTAGGTTTAACCACTTTTCATAAATAGAAAGTTCTCCAATACTTCAACATTTAAATATTCCTTCTTGATTTTGTCACCTTACTTTATCATTTCTTGATTTTGTCACTTCTCTTGATTATTTAAATAATCCACCTTGAATTTGTCACCTTAATTTATCATTTAAATAATACTAAACCATTTCTAGGTCACTTAACCTATTTTCCTTATTTTTAGGGTTAACCACTTTCCATAAATATTCCTTCTTGATTTTGTCACCTTATTTTATCATTTTTTCTTTTAGGTCACTTTGACTTGTTTGACTTTGGGGGATTCAAGCCTTCATGTGAGGGTCCTTCATCTTCGTAAGGCCATAGTTTCACCAACAATTTCCTTGATCTTCATCTCGTTATTCCTCATACAAGCATGGGTCTTCCAACCATTCTTCTAGGATAACTCAATCCATAAAGCATCTTCCCGTGAGGGATTTCACCATAAGGGGACCACTTTGGAGTTCATCCATTTGTACACCTTATCAATCATTATAAGACAATAATGAGAGCATGCGTCCTCCAACCATTCTTCAATGATAACTCAATCTACAAAGCATCTTCCTGTGAGGGATTTCACAATAAGGGGACCAATTTGGAGTTCATCCATTTGTGCACTTTTTCAATCATGATAAGACAATAATGAGTCATCTATACATTTTTCAAACAATGCATCATATACCAATGGAACGGCATCGATCCATCTTCATCATGTATCAATGACAACTCATTGATCCATCTTTATCTATGCATTCCCATTTAGGACAATACATATTATATTACATAAATCATCAATCAATCAATCCTTTTTCGTCAATCAATCACTTGAGATCAATCAATCAAATCATTGGCATCAATGACAACATGATCCAACAATCTCCCCCTTTGGCATTGATGGAAATACCAACATTGATGTCAACACCAATTACCAATTATTGATGTCAACATGTAGATACAACATGCTATACACTAATAGTCAATGCGACTATCTATCCATATCAATCTCTCCCATCAATAGACATAAATGACATCAATGTGATTATCTCTCCCCCTTTGACATCAATGGAAAAGGGCCATTATCCTCTTGGGGTTTCTCCCCTTGCTTGAACTCTCCTTGGGGCTGATCCACCTATCTTAATTCCTTTGATCTTCCTCTGAATAATCTCTCCCCTTTTGAAAAATGGATATCACTCTGATAAAATGCTGAAAATACATCGAACATACTCCCTTTGTGACCATCACTCCCCTTGGAATTATGCCTCTGTGCTCTTTCTTCAAATATAGGTCTCTTTTCTAGGTATGCATCTGATAAATATCTCCTCCTAGAATCATGGGAAGAAGAATGATTCCCCCTAAGTGTATGTCTCCTCCTATCTTGTCTACAAGATGAACAATACGCTACGATATGACGATCCTTGGACCTGTTCATGTATCAAACTTGTGCTATACCATTCATCGTAAAAGAAAATATATGTCAACAATGAAATAGAGAATCATGAACAATATATCCACCAAGTCCATCATGTATTAAAATGTGCCCACCATGCACAACATCCATGTACATCAACCATGTACATCAACAATGTGCCAAAATATATCATCCATGAAATGTATCCACCATATGCCAACATGTGCATCTACCAATATGCCAACATGTGCATCTACCAACATGCCAAACAATGTGCATCTATCAATATGCTAAAC
>JASDQU010103584.1:412343-426255 GCA_032191745.1 Picea mariana | reverse complement strand
TAAGTACCACAGTATCATAACTCTATCTATCAAACAAAAAGGGAAACTGTTGGCGCATATCATATGCATCCTCCCAGGTCGCCGAGTGTGGACTATAACTGTCCCACTGGACCTTGACCTGATCTACCGTTCGACGTCATAACTGTCGAATGCGCTGATCTAGAAATGCGGACTGGCTCAGTAATGAGTGCTTCCTCGTCCGATACATGCAAGGAACTCATGTCAAATCACGGGTGTAGGATCACTAATATAATGTCTCACAACAGATACATGAAAAACATCGTGCATACGCCTCAAAGAATCAGGCAAGGCCAGTCGATAGGCCACGGGCCCCTTTCTCTCCACAATATCGAAAGGTCCCATGAACTTGGGAGAGAGTTTAGCTCCCTTTCCAAAATTGATCGAACTCTTATGCGGCTTAACCTGCAAGAAGACTCGATCGTCGACCTCATAACTACGGTCGACTCGGTGCGCATCGACATAACTCTTTTGTCGATCCTGCGCTTATTTTATCCTTTGTCTTATGGTTTGCATTTTCTCTTCCATTTCTTGGATCGCTTCTGGTCCCACCAGGACCCTATCCTCAAGCCGATCCCAACTCAAGGGCATCCAACACGGTCGCCCATAAAGAAACTCAAAATGTTCCATCTTAATGGTGCTCTGGTAACTATTGTTGTAAGCAAACTCTACGAGAGGCAAGAATTCCTCCCAATGCTTTTGTTGGTCCATCACGTACATGCGCAACATTGTCTTCCAAGGTTTGGTTCGTTTGTTCTGTCTGTCCGTCAGTCTCTGGGTGATACGCAGTACTAAAATTAAGTTGGGTTCCCAAGGCCTCTTGTAAACTCGTCCAAAATCGTCCAGTAAACACCGATCCTTAATCGGATATAATCTTCTGAGGCACGCCATGCAGCCTCACAATCTCACTGATGAAAACTCTCGCTATGTCCGGTGCCTGATACGTCGTACACACAGGAATAAAGTGAGCACTCTTCATCAGAGTGTCTATCACCACAAAAATCGAGTCGTTTCTCCTTGCCATCAGGGCAATCTAGCAATAAAATCCATTGAAATGACTTCCCATTTCGATTTCGGAATGGCATGTGGTTGAAGTAATCCTGCCCGGTGTCTATGTTCATCCTTTACCTGCTGACACTTGGGACATCTAGCCACAAAGTTGACTATGTCGGACTTCATTCCTTTCCAAAAGAACAAGGGCTTAAGGTTTTCCCTCATCTTCATGACTCCTGGGTGAGCCATGTAAACGGCTCTATGAGCCTCACTCAGGATCAACATCCTCAACTCTTCATTTGGCGGTACGTGAATCCGACCTCTAAATCTCAATAACCCATCGTTGTCAAAGGTAAATCCCTCATATCATGGTACCATCATAGTGTTGTGTCCGATAAAATCCAGTCATCGTCACACTGTAAGTGAGAATCTTCTCACGAAGATTCGTTTGAAGAGGCAACACCGAAAATATGCGTGGCCTCCGACTCAAAGCATCTGCCACTCGGTTCACTGTTCCCTTTATGTAAGTAATCTTGAAGTCGTACTCGCTAAGCAATTCCGACCAACGCCGTTGTCACGCGTCCAGGTCGCTTTGCATGAAAATGTGTTGTAATCCACAATGATCAGTCCTTAATTCAATTTTCTTCCAACCATGTAGTGTCTCCATACCTTTAAGGCGTATACGATGGCCAATAATTCCAATTCATGTGTCACGTAGTTTTCCTCATGTCTTCTTAACTTCCTCGAAATGTAAGCAATCACTCATCCGTCTTGCATCAAAACTCCACCTAAAACTTCTTTGGGTGCGTCAGTGCATACCAAGAAGTCTACGTCCATGTTAGGGACTTTTAGTATCGGCGTTGTCAACAACTCCTTAAGCCTCCTAAATGCTTCTGTGCATTTCTCTGTCCATACCAACTTCTTGTTTTTCTTCTGTAACTCCGTGATCAGACCTGCTATCTTCGAAAATCCCTTGACAAATCGTCGATAGTATCCTACTAAACCCATAAAACTACACACTTCTGTGACATTTTTCGGCGCAGGCCATTCCATAATAGCCTCAACCTTAGCTAGATCCATGGAGATACCTTCGCCGGAGATGACATGCCCTAAGTAGTGAATCCTGGATTGATAGAAGAGCATTTGGACAGCTTCCCAAATAATTTGTGTTCTTGTAAACATTGTAGTACGAAGTGCAAGTGCTCGTCATGCTCCTCCGTCGTCCGAGAGTAGATCACAATATCATCAATGAATACTTGGACGAACTTGTCCAAGTACTCGCGGAACACCCTGTCATCAAGCTCATAAATACCCCTGGGGCGTTTGTCAGTCCAAACGGTAAAACAGTATATTCATAATGTCCAAATCTTGTCTTAAAAGTGGTCTTAGGGACGTCATCCTCCTTGATCCGTAACTGGTGATACCCTGATCGCAAATCGATCTTGGAGAACATCGTCGCACCCTTCATCTGATCGTACAGATCGTCAATTCTTGGTAAGGGGTACTGATTCTTGATCGTAGCCTTGTTTAGTTGACGATAGTCAATGCAAAGCCTCCACGATATGTCCTTCTTCCGAATGAAAATAACGGGTGCACCCCACGGTGACACACTAGGATGTATCAGTCCCAGGTCTAGCAACTCCTTCAGCTGCATTTTTAACTCTTGCAATTCCGGGGTCGACATCCGATAAGTCGTTCTCGCTACCGGTTCAACCCCCAGTTTCAGGTCTATAGTAAACTCCAATTCTCTTTCTGGCGGCATCCCAGGAAACTCCTCTGGAATACGTCCGCCTTACCATATGTAATGACCTTCCCCGTTATGACAACAACTCTGATAACAGGTGCAAAATTTGTTTTTGTTTTTTTTTTTTTTTTTGGATGTGTGTGTGTGTGTGTGTACAAGGAACAACAACAACAATGAAATAAATGAAGGTCATAAGCTTCAACTCTAATCTCGCCATCTAATTTATAAGGTAGGAAAACACCATTCCTATTCATCCGTACACTACAATTGCGATTCTATAAACAAAATTTCCCTGTCGTTGGTATGCCATAATATTCTTCCTTCTTCTAATTTTAAAATTATCCTCATATTGAATATATCAATAACCCTCCTATTTAAATGACAGGAAGAACAATTACCATATTTCATATGACATTAATTAAACCAGTGTTTTTTTTTTTTTTTTAAAAGGAACTCTATATACAGATAGTTAAATATCACATCTAAAATATCCACCTTAAAAGTACAACAGTAACATCATAATTAATTTATTATTCCCTAATGTCAATGTAAAACAACATCACCTTGATAATTACATAATGATTAAACACATCAATGAACAAGTGACTTCATATTGAAAATTTACAATACCCTCCCATATTTAAAAGGGCTAGGGGTAAAGATAACCATATTAAAATGATGACAATTTAGAAGGACCTTCTTTTCAAGAGAATATAATAAGGTAAAATATTAAATACATAACAAACATTAAATTCATACTAAATACTTCACTATCCACGTTGCTACCATGTTTTTAGGAACTTTACTTATATAATGTAAATACTGCATTCTTGTTTTTGTTTTTTTTTTGAGAGGACAATCCTTACACTATTGTGACCCCACAAGACTAACATCATATTGTAACTAAATTAGTAAGGTAGCCTCATAATCAATGACCCCATACAAAATACAATTTCTAACCTTGCTAATCAACCCATATTTTAGTTGCGATTTAACAAATTGGTACTGCATTCTTAATTACCACTAAAGGTAAAATGAGTCACATTACTATAAAGCTGTCTGTAAACCAATGTCATTTTTCATTTAGTAGGTTGTTTTTATTGCGCTAACATATTGTTCTATTACGTTACCTTCCATTATACTCACGGGAAGGTATCAATATCTATGAGGGGATAATTTCCATGAATTTAACCAATAAATTGCATGCCACGTCCATTCAATAATACAGCAACGAGGGAATATATTTCATTGAATGTAACAAAAATTATATAAAGATGCGCATGCAATAATATTGCGAAAGTGTTCCAAGGAAATATAATGTCCTAAAAATCGAAAACTTATACCCTATAGTTACGATGGGTAAATATCATTTTAAAACAGATCGTTCCATTATCATGCGCATGGGAATTTCAATGTCCAGATTGCGTGGAGGAGAATAAAGTACATTAAACCATAGCGATTCATTTACCTAAAGTAACACAGGAACAACAGTATTCTCACATCTTAAATTCGACAGGGTAATATAATGTCCCGAGTTTAATGTTTATTTGGGGCAGTTTACTCTCGTTCCAGGGTTTACCAAGCTATAATTTAATTACAGTATGGTATTTGTTTTGACAGTGGTTGCAATTACAGTATGGTGCCATAGTTCTCACAGTTGGGAGATGATAGAAATGGCTCTCTGATCAAATCTTAGAATGCAGTTTTTTTTTTTTTCTCCAACCTCCAGCGATATGGGCGACTCTGCATTATGGGCGTTTTGTTTTGGTGTCCAAGTTATAGTGAAAATTCTCTCCCAAAATTACATAGCTCTCCTGGTAAAGGCGACTGCTCCATCTGTGTTTGGGTTTTAAGCATTCGATGCTCCCTCTCCGACTGAGTTTTTATCTCTGTCTAATCAGCAACAGCAGGCCCGTTTCAGCGATGGATTGCTACTATATCGCTCCGTTATGAACTATCATTTTGTTATTAACTTTGGTGAGAGTTCCAACTCTATGTATTTTCTGTCAACAGCTCGACAGATCTTTGTTGTGTAAATGAATTATATATATAATATAATTTCGACTATTTTTTCTTGGAAGAAAGTTACCGTGTAAATGCAGAACCAATTGTTTAAAATGATTAAATTATGAAACTCGCAACACGTGGATTTGCGTCCTTTTAATGTGGAGTTCGTATTAAATAGTTTAATGGGTTATTTGTAGTTTTGTATTCGTTAGTTATGTATTTATTAGTGAATCTGTCCAGGTGGCTGTAACCTGCACTTACACTGGTCATCCGTCAATCGTTTATACAACGCAATACCTGTATGCGCGCCAGGATAATCAACATTGGTTACAATTGCATTGACATGCTATATATATAATTTAAACTATCATTTAAACTATCGTAAAAACTGGAATCTGATATAGCGTTTAAAATATCCTTTAACTATCAATTAAAACTATGCCCTTCAAACGATCACGTACCACTTGGAATTTTGATATATAAATATCATTTTAACGATCAGTTAACTGTGAAATTTTACTATCGTGTAAAAACAACATTGTGTTGGTGAATAAGACTCTACCGCTTTAATATCATTTCAAACTCTGATTCACACAGGTAAAGGCCTACAATTCTGTAACGTGGATGAATAGAAACCAATGGATTAAAAGAAGAAGGGTTCAAGGAAGATACGTTGGTCAATACTCTACCTCTGGATTGATGCCAGAGCAAGTGGACGATAGCTGTCCACGATCACACGATTTCAGCCTGAGGATGTCCTTGGTTTCCAGTTAGATTGGAGATACGCATAAGTATTCAATGAACCTTCAGTATTTTTTTTATCTCCATCAATTTTCCATCAATTATAATAAACTTACATGAGCTATACTTCAAAGATTTCTTTGTTTTGTATTTGATAAAATGGATCGGGGTTTGTTTCTGTTTCGAAGTCTTGATCTTGTTATTCAATTTTAGCATGACTCAGCTCATGTTTCATGTTATGTTTCGTTGGTCCGCCAAAGCTAGAATTCATATTTGTTTGATTTTCAATTTTCTTGCATTATGTGTGCTTCTCTTCGGCATTATCCACAAGTTATGAAACTATTTTACGGACACACATGATTTATACAAATTATATTACATAGGTCTTAACGAAAAATCGTTTTACAAAAACCATGATGAGAATAACGAGCACACACCAATTAACTCGATCAGCGACAGAATAATCAACATAATCATGTCAACGGAGTAATTTAAAGAGAAATTTAAGGAGTGATTAAGGAGTAATTTAAGGAGAAATTTAAGGAGTGATTAAGGAGTAATTTAAAAATTTAAGAAAAATAGTACCTTAACGCCTGATAAAATTCTTAAATTTCTAGAGTGATTAAGGAGTGATTAGGAGAATTAAATTTAAGGAGAAATATGAAGTAAGAAAGGGAGACGCTAAAATTACTCCTTTCTTACTTCATTCCTTCTTCTAGCCATGCTATGTGAAGTCCTCATCATGGAATTTCTTCTTGTGTTCCAACACTCCTGGGATTTGTGGCCAAATCCACTACAGTTGTAGCATCTCATAGAGTTACGGTGAATAGAAATATGTCCTATTTGATCACATCTCCAACATTTTGTGGTGTTATAGAATCTTCCATTATATATTCTTTCATAAGATCTACATTCAAAAGTTTTCTGACCATATCCATTACATGAATAACAATTCCCATGAAAAATACTTTCATACCTTTGGTTTGGTGTCCCAAGAATAGATTCTTGATGGCATCCTTCCTTTATTCTTTTGAAATTTTCTTTTCCTTTTGTAGATGGTTTCTTTGCAACATTATCTTCCTTGTTTGATATATTTACCTCATGCTTCTTTGAGGTGCTTGCTTCACCATGTGTATCTTCTCCTTTGTATCCAAGACCTGATTTATCACATGATAATCTTTGACTTTAAAAGATCTCATCCAATATTCCTGAGCTATTCAAGAATTTGTTTGAATTTTCCACCTTATTTCTAAGGTCAACAATTTCATCTTCTAAATTATAACATGACTCTTGTTTTTAATTTATTTGACTCTTCAATAGTTCCTCTATTCTTTTGGCTTCTTCAATTTGTGTCTTGATATGGACAATAGTTTCAAAACTTTTAATAATCTCATCATCTATATTCATGTCTTCTTTTCCATTCTTTAGTCTTGTGATCTCTTCTTCCTTTTCTTCTAATTTAGAACTCTCTTCTTTTTCTTTGAGCATTCCCTTTAACTTCAAGATGTTCCTTTGACTCCTCCAAAGAAACTTCTTAGTGTTATCCGAAAGATAGTTATAGTGTGTATAAAAATGATCACTCCTATTCTCCAAGTAGAATAGTTGTCCTCATCAATGATTGAAACTTCATCATCCATTTGTGTGTATATGGATCTCCTTCAATCTTTTTAAGGCTTGTAGTTAAGGTCCTCTCTAATACCAATTGTTGGACACACCTACCACACTTAGAGAGGGGGTGAATGAGTGTGGGGCTTTTTTTCCCAAAATTTTCCTCTTGCACAAAAACTCATCAATTAGCATTCAACATTTATTCATTACCCATTGTTGTCATTTATAACCAGTTATATGTGAGAAAATATCATAAATATATCATCAACGAGTCATCACCACAATGAACACAAATAACACAAGATGTATGTACAATTTTCTTTTTATTACGGACTATAATCCTTGGCGTTTATCAGCAACAACTGAATAGAGTACAACTCTACAAGAGCACCATCTCTATATGCAAGACTCAGCTTGAATTCTCAACACCAACTGAGATGAGGAAAAAATCCTTAATAGATATCAATCTGTACCATAAACAAGATCATCAACCATGCACCAACCTGTGCCAAACAACTTGTAATCAATCTGTACCATAAAAAAATGCATCCAACCATGTACCAAATATATACCAATCATGTGTCAACTACTCATCAACAATGACTCATCAATATGTACCAACATCGTCAACTATACACCTCATGTATGTGCCAACTCATCAACTGCTTGTCTCAACCATAACTAGTTTTGGATTAGTCAACAACCCTAAATTGAAATAATCATAACTTTGTACCTGTACTGAATAAAAATCTAAAATTGATACACAATGTTATTCAGTGTTCTTTATGCAATTCCTCCAAGTTTCACTACTTGGAACCTCTCAGAAAAAGAGTTATAGCAAAAATGGCATACCTTGTTGAATTTTGGCTTTTTCTAGAGAGCGACTTTGTAGAGCGTTCCCTGCACAAAATATCTAATGAAATGATATAAACCTTTAAAAAAGAGTGCTAAAGACTATAATCTAACCAACACAATTGGTCTCACTAAATTTGTATTTGTTATGAAGAAGTTATGGTGTTTTTACCCGAAGCACCTGATTTTGACTAGTTTCAGGACTAGCCACAAACCCCATTTTCCACGGAGTGTAAATCCAAAAATAAAATGAACCACACGGTGAATTTTTAACCACAAAAAATTGACTATATTTTTTCACTTGCATAGAAATTTCAGGATCTGAATCATTATAGAAAAAACAATATAGCGAAAATGGTGAGATGACCTGTAAATAACATACCTTAGAGAGCACCATAAAAAGAATTTATCCTTCCTTGCATTTCGGCCTTCTTTTCTTCACTTTCCTCAACATTTCGGCTTATATATCCTTGTTTACCTCAGTTGCCTATATATCTTAAATATCCTTAGGTGTTCCTCACCAAAAATTCTCAAGAAGCTTTCCATCAATACTCCAAAATCTATTCCCACAAGAAGTTCTCCATTGATCCAGAAAAAGGATGATCTACAAGAGACCATTGCTATCTTATTTATAATTTCATCATTTAAGTCACTTAACCCATTTGTAGGTCAATTAACTCATTTATAAGTCACTTAACATATTTTCTTTATTTTAGGTTAAACCACTTTCCATAAATAGAAAGTTCTCCAATACTTTAACATTTAAATATTCCTTCTTGATTTTGTCACCTTACTTTATCATTTCTTGATTTTGTCACTTCTCTTGATTATTTAAATAATCCACCTTGAATTTGTCACTTTCATTTATCATTTAAATAATATTAACCCATTTCTAGGTCACTTAACCTATTTTCCTTATTTTTAGGGTTAACCACTTTTCATAAATATTCCTTCTTGATTTTGTCACTTCTCTTGATTATTTAAATAATCCACCTTGAATAAATAATATTAACCCATTTCTGGTTCACTTAACCTATTTTCCTTATTTTTAGTGTTAACCACTTTCCATAAATATTCCTTCTTGATTTTGTCACCTTATTTTATCATTTCTTCTTTTAGGCCACTTTGACTTGTTTGACTTTGGGGGCTTCAAGCCTTCATGTGAGGGTCCTTCATCTTTGTAAGGCCATAACTCTCAAACCAGAAGGAGTTATGTGACATTCCACATACCACAAGAAATCGCATGACAAGCACTATCCATCTAGGATAGTTTCACCAACAATTTCCTTGATCTTCATCTCATTATTCCTCATACAATCATGGGTCCTCCAACCATTCTTCTAGGACAACTCAATCCGTAAAGTGTCTTCCCATGAGGGACTTCATCATAAGGGGACCACTTTAGAGTTCATCCATTTTCAAACCTTATCAGTCATGATAACACAATAATGAGATCATGTGTCCTCCAACCATTCTTCTAGGATAACTCAATCCGCAAAGAGTCTTCTTGTGAGGGATTTCACAATAAGGGGACCACTTTGGAGTTCATCCATTTGTGCACCTTATCAATCATGATAAGACAATAATGAGTCATCTATACATTTTTCAAACAATGCATCATATACCAATGGAACCGCATTGATCCATCTTCATCATGTATCAATGGAAACTCATTGATCCATCTTCATCTATGCATTCTCATTTAGGACAATACATATTATCTTACATAAATCATCAATCAATCACTTCTTTGTATTCAATCAATCACTTGACATCAATCAATCAAACCATTGGCAGCAATGACAACATGATCCAACAATGTCCCCCTTTGGCATTGATGTCAATACCAACATTGATGTCAGCACCAATTACCAATTATTGATGTCAACATGTAGATACGGCATGTTATACATCAATAGTCAATGAAACTATCTCTCCACATCAATCTCTCCCATCAATAGACATCAATCACATCAATGTGATTATCTCTCCCCCTTTGATATAAATGGAAAAGGGCCATTCTCCTCTTGGGGTTGCTCCCCTTGCTTGAACTCTCCTTGGGGCTGCTCCCCCTATCTGAATGCCTTTTATCTTACCCTAAATAATCTCTCCCCTTTTGAATAAGGGATATCACTCTGATGTAATTTTGAAAATACATCGAACATACTCCTCCTGTGACCATCACTCCCTCTGGAATTATGCCTCTATGCTCTTTTTTCAAATATAGGTCTCTTTTCTAGGTATGCATCTGATAAATATCTCCTCCTAGAATCATGGGAAGAAGAATGATTCCCCCTAAGGGTATGTCTCCTCTTATCTTCTCTGTAAGATGAACAATATGCTACCATATGATGATCCTTGGACCTGTTCATGCATCAAACGTGTGCTATACCATTCATCATAAAACAAAATATATGTCAACAATGAAAAAGAGAATCATGAACAATATATCCACCAAGTGCATCATGTACCAAAATCTTCCCACCATGCACAAAATCCATGTAAATAAACCATGTACATCAACAATGTGTCAAAAGATATCATCCATGAAATGTATCCACCATATGCCAACATGTTCATCTACCAATATGCCAACATATCCATCTACCAACATGCCAAAAAATGTGCATCTATCAATATGCTAAACAATTACCATCCATGAGTGTACCATCATACATCACTAATTGTACCAAGCAAGTATATCAACCATGCGTCAATTAGCTAAGATTCCCCAATGATGTACAAAATGACTATCAATCTACATGTCTCAATGTGTAGCCCATCCACATGAAAAATGCATGCACCATGATATCCAACAATAATATATGCTTCCAATAATACATCATAAGATATATCAATGAAACTTCAAAAAGTACCAGCCATGTACTCCAACAGATCAACATCAAACCATACTCATGGGTTAGTGCCATGCACCCAAGATTTTATTCTACATAATCCAATAGATGAACACTCAAACCTGCAACAAATAGTGTTAGAACCTGCAACAAACAATGTCAGACATTGCAACAGAGTTACACCATCACATCAAACTCCAAGCCATGTGCATTGCCTTTTTCCCAAGGCTTTATAGCAGACACGTGGCCTGTTGCACAAATGAGTGTATGTGAACACAACCTATTCAAGTTCAGAACACGTGGACACGTGACTATCACCACTATTACCTACATGTGCCTTAGTAAATGGCACATTTGAACTTCCCTTTAATCTTTCATTCTGATCTGGTTGCTCTGTCTTCTTCACCGACTTCTATAGATGACCCTTCTCTTCAGAGCTTGAGCTCTGAGTATCCATATTTTCAAAGATGTCTCCCTTTCTTACTTCATTCCTTCTTCTAGCGATGCTATGTGAAGTTCTCACCATGGACTTTCTTCTTGTGTTCCAGCACTCCTGGGATTTGTGGCCAAATCCACTACAGCTGTAGCATCTCATAGAGTTACAGTGAATAGAAATATGTCTTATTTGATCACACCTCCAACATTTTGTGGTGCTATAGAATATTCCATTATATATTCTTTCATAAGATATACATTCAAAGGCTTTGTGACCATATCCATTACATGAATAACAATGCCCTTGAAAATACTTTCATACCTTTGCTTTGGTGTCCCAGGAATACCTTCTTGATGTCTTCCTTGCTTTATTCTTTTGAAAATTTCTTTTCCTTGTGTAGATAGTTGCCTTGCAACATTATCTTCCTTCTTTGATATATTTACCTCATGCTTCTTTGAGGTGCTTGCTTCACCATGTGTATCTTCTCTTTTGTATCCAATACCTGATTTATCACATGATGATCTTTGACTTTCAAAGATCTCATCCAAGATTTCTTAGCTATTCAAGAATTTGTTTGAATTTTCCACCTTCTTTCTCAGGTCAACAATTTCATCTTCTAAATTACAACACGACTCTTCCTTTTATTTTATTTGAATATTCAATAGTTCCTCTATTCTTTTGGCTTCTTCAATTTGTGTCCTGATATGGACAATAGTTTCAAAACTTTTACTAATCTCATCATCTATATTCATGTCTTATTTTCCATTGTTTAGTCTTGTGATCTCTTCTTCCTTTTCTTCTAATTTAGAACTCTCTTCTTGTTCTTTAAGCATTCCATTTAACTTCAAGATGTGTCTTTGACTCCTCCTAAGAAACTTATTAGTGTTATCCGAAAGATAGTTATAGTGTGTATAAAAATGATCACTCTTATTCTCCAAGTAGAATAGTTTTCCTCATCAAGGATTGGGACTTCATCATCCATTTGTGTGTCTATCGATCTCCTTTAAGATTTTTAAGGGTTCTAGTGAAGGCCCTCTCTGATACCAATTGTTGGACACACCTACCACACTTAGAGGGGGGGTGAATGAGTGTGGGGCTCTTTTTCCCAAAATTTCCCTCTTGCACAAAAACTCATCAATTAGCATTCAACATTTATTCATTACCCATTGTTGTCATTTATAACCAGTTAGATGTGAGCACATATCAGAAACATATATTAGTAATATATCATCAACAATTCATGACCACAATGAACACAAATAACACAAGATGGATGTACGATTTTCTTTATATTATGGACTACAATCCTTGTGGTTTATCAGCAACAACTGAATAGAGTACAACTCTGCAAGAGCACCAGCTCTATATGCAAGACTCATCTTGCATTCTCAACACCAACTGAGATGAGGCAACAATCCTCAACAGATATCAATCTGTACCATAAACAAGAGCATCAACCATGCACCAACCTTTTCCAAACAACCTGTAATCAACCTGTACCATAAACAAGTGCATCCAACCATGTACCAAGTATATACCAATCATGTTTCAAGTACTCATCAGCAATGACTCATCAATATGTACCAACATCATCAAATATACACCTCATGTATGTGCCAACTCATCAACTGCTTGTCTCAACCATGACTAGTTTTGGATTAGTCAACAACCCTGAATTGAAATAATCATAACTTTTTACCTGTACTAAATAAGGATCTAAAACTGATACACAATGTTCTTCAGTGTTTTTTATGCAATTCCTCCAAGTTTCACTACTTGGAACCTCTCAGAAAAGGAGTTATAGAAAAAATGGGATACATTGTTGAATTCTGGTTTATTCTAGAGAGCGACATTGTAGAGCGTGCCCCGCACAAAATGTTTGATGAAATGATCCAAAACTTTTATAGGGAGTACTAAAGACTATAATATAACCAACACAATTTGTCTCACTAAATTAGGATCTGTTATGAAGAAGTTATTGCATTTTTACCCGAAACACCTAATTTTGACTAGTTTCAGGACTAGCCACAAACCCCATTTTCCACGGAGTGTAACTCCAAAACTAAAATGAAAAACAATATGAATTTTTAACCACAAATAATTGGTTATGTTTTATCACTTGCATAGAAATTTCAAGATCTGAATTATTATAGAAAAAACATTATAGCGAAAATGGTGAGATGACCTGTAAATAACATACCTTAGAAAGAACCATCAAAAGAATTTATCCTTCCTTGCATGTCAACCTTCTTTTCTTCACTTTCAATATCCTCAAGCATTCCACACAAAAACTTCTCAAGAAGATCTCCATCAATACTCCAAAATCTATTCCCACAAGAAGCTCTCCATTGATCCACAAAAAGGATGATCTACAAGAGACCATTGTTATCTTATTTATAATTTCATCCTTTAGGTCACTTAACCCATTTTTAGGTCACTTAACCCATTTCTAAGTCACTTAACATATTTTTCTTATTTTAGGTTTAACCACTTTCCATAAATAGAAAGTTCTCCAATACTTTAACATTTAAATATTCTTTCTTGATTTTGTCACCTTACTTTATCATTTCTTGATTTTGTCACTTCTCTTGATTATTTAAATAATCCACCTTGAATTTGTCACTTTAATTTATCATTTAAATAATATTAACCCATTTC
>JASDQU010103584.1:378161-393920 GCA_032191745.1 Picea mariana | reverse complement strand
CCACTCTTCTCAGCTCATCTCGAGGTTTCACAAATCAGGATATCACGATATGTGAAGACAGGAGGTCTCGCACTTGAGTTCCTAGGAGGTGAAACTCTGAAGCCTATATATATATATATATATATATATATATATAATTCTAAATTCATTTCAAGGTTTCACAAATCCGGATTTCATGATATGTGAAGACAAGAGGTCTCGCACTTGAGTTCTTGGGAGCCAAAACTCTGAAGCCTATATATATATATATATAGCTAAGTTCATATTGGGGTTTCGCAAATTGGGATTTCACAATATGTGAAGACAGGAGGTCTCGCACTTGAGTTCCCGAGAGCCGAAACTCCGAAACGCCGAAACTTGAGGAAACCATTCTCTCAGGTACAAGGCTTCCAAACTTAGACTACAAAATCCTTCAACGGGTTCTTGGGTAAATATCATGAGGTTGGGTGACCTGACTAAAAGGCCTTCTTAATTTTCTGAGCTATGAACTCTGTGACAGGGGTGAGGTAAGCTCGTATGGTTTCTAAAACGGTAGTCCTATAAAGGAACTCACGCTTGCTCTGGAAGTTGAGGGAACTTTCCAAGAGGAGGTGTCTTTGGGAAAATCAAACCAAGGAATAGCATGAGTCAAATACATGGGACAAATCTCAAGGGAACGGGCTCATAATCTGAACTTATTCATTCTCTACAATAACCAATTATGGTCATATATGTATGAGCGTGCATCCATTATTTCTGGTCAAAACACTAGGCAAACAATGATATACAGAAATCATTTATGAGTGTACAAACATGAGCATGCATCCATTATATTCAATTCAAGACACGAGATATAAAAAGTTATTAGAAAAACACCAGGTGTGACACAACTACTGAGAGGGGTGCTCGTTTCTTCCCAACTGTAGGCTTAGTGATTCCAATCAGATTTAGCACTAGCCACCCCCGAGATGGACCACGATGCTTGAGACTCATTATCCTTCTTTCCACTCATTGAAATTAGAGGACGAAGGTTACTCTCCTTCTCCTCTCCTCATGAATCACTGTATTTTCTAGATTTCTTCTGGTTCTCCTTCCATGATTCCTGTCATGCGTGCTCTGCTCTGTCCCCCCCCTTCCACACTTCTCTCCTTGCCTTTTTCCTATGAGGTTGTGTGTGGCACGAATTTCCTTGTCCGATGGTCAGGTCTAAGAGCTTCTACGGATGGGTGGTTCACCCCCATCCCCTCATTTACTCTTGAGGATCCTCCCCACCTACCATCCGGGGGGGTAATTCATTGAGGGGTCTAAGAGTGACTTTTGGTTTTCGAGCACGTACAAACAAATATGGTTTTGGTTCGGTGGAAGTTAACGTAGCCATTCTCGGCCCCTTCCACCACCTTTCATTAGCCATCATGGTCTCTCTTAGCACATCCCCCTCCCAACAATAATGTGACACATATTCTTGATATAATTTTCATTCATAGACCTTTTATAGAAAGGTCTGTCAAATCAAACATTTACATCTTTGAGTTTACCATAGTTTTTGGCCAATATAGTTATTTTTACAGACTCGGGGAAACAGGGTGTTACAAATGTGCCAACCATGTGCATCCACCAATATTCCAAACATGTGCATCTACCAATATCCCAACCATATGCATCCACCAATATGCCAACCATGTGCATCTACCAATATTCCAACCATGTGTCATATCACTCATGATATGTCTCCATCATGAACCAAGTACCATAACCATGTATCAAAAAAATACCAATTTTTTTTTGTGCTACTCAAGTAATACCAACAACATAGTATCATCAAGCATATGCCATATATGAGTGTACCAAAACATGTACACCACCATGCACCAATACCAAAAAATGATGAATCCATCGATATATGCCAAATCCTCCATAAAATATGTGCCAATCAAACTATTAGTAGTGTTAGGACCACACAATGTACCTTTTTGCCTATACTTTTTTCCACCATTATACTCTTGATCATCTACATTTAGACTCATAGTATCACTTTATCTGATCATCTCAAAGGTATACAACGTCCTTTCTCATTACTATATGTTTAATCTGTTTTTCATGATATTTTACAATCACTCTCGTACTTAACCATTGATTAGAAATGAATAAGTGTCCAAAACTGCAGATTTGCATTCAAGGCCTATTACTGAAACATAGAACTGTCCAAGGCCGCCGTTGCTGAAACAAAGAACTGATGCTGAAACACGGAGCTGCTACATAGTCCGAGGTCGCAGATACTGAAACACGGAGCTGCTACACAGTCCGAGATTGCAGATGCTGAAACACGGAGCTGCTACACAGTCCAAGGTCGCAAGATGCTGAAACATGGAGCTATTACATAGTCCGGAGTTGTAGATGCTGAAACACAGAAGAAACCGCCAGAACCGACGATGCTGAAACACAAGGTAGCCGCCACAGTCAGTGGTCAACGCAGTCAGAGCACAATTCATATGGCTGAAATAGCCCATGAATTGCGATGTTGAAACAACATCAGCAACGATGAGAAGAAGCTGTTACACCAGCCGTAACAGCAATACCTTATCCAGTTCCTGCAATAGCATTCGATTGCGTGAGACTAGGACATCCTATGCTGATTTAGAAAGAATATCCGACTTAGGATAGGATTCAGATATGCATTGTAATGATTGTATCGAATGGATTTCCTCTTTAAATCAGAGGAAATCACCATTTGAGGGAGCCAAGTTTTGATGTATTGAAGCAACTCCAGAGAAGCGGGACGTATTCTATTTCTCCAATTTGTAATGTGATATTTCGACAGATGAATATAAGACTACTTTGAGTATCCTTCTCTAGCTCTTCGTTCAGGGGAATCTTGTGAGAAGGGAGGGCCCACCTTCATCACAAGATTCACCCATTAGTTAGAAGTGTGTTAGTATAATTTTTGTTCATGTTTTGTTTAACTGTCATTTGTTGAAACACTGTTTTTAATGGATTCCGCTTTGCTGAAATACTACTGACTCTGTCTTAGTTATTGAATGGAATTTGTAATTCTTTTTATCAGCAATCTTGTGTGATGATTTTATGAGGCTAGCAGAGATTTGGTTAAAGGTTCCTGCTCAGACAGAAAGGGATCGGAATATCATACCCTCTCTAGAATTCATTTACTGCTACAAGTGTGCTGGCCAGAAGTTCGGTTAAAAGGTTCCTGCTCAGACAGGAAGGAATCCAAACACCTCGACTTCTGTAGATTTCATTTACTGCTGTAAGTGTGCTAGCGAGAGGTTCGGTTAAAAGGTTCCTGCTCAGACAAGAAGGAATCCAAACACCTCGACTTCTGTAGATTTCATTTACTGATGCACGTGTGCTAGCCAGAGGTTCGGTTAAAAGGTTCCTGCTCAGACAGGAAGGAATCCAAATGCCTCGACTTCTGTAGATTTCATTTACTGTTGCAAGTGTGCTAGCCATAGATTTGGTTAAAGGGTTCTTTCTCAGACAGGAAGGAATCACAACACCTTGTCCTCTGTAGATTTCATTTACTTCTGCAAGTGTTCTAGCCAGGGATTTGGTTAAAGGGTTCCTGCTCAGACAGGAAGGAATCACGACACCTTGTCTTCTGTAGAATTCATTTACCTCTGCAAGTGTGTTAGCCAGAATCTTGGTTAGGGATCCCTGCTCAGAAAGGAATGAATCAGACTGCCCTGTTCTCTATAGACCTCAACCTCACAAGTGTGCTAAAATAGAAATAAGGCTCAAGGCTCCTGCTTAGAAAGAAAGGAACTAGGTGGCTTTGTTTTCTATTAGATAGAGTTAATTGTTTTCTGCATTATTGTTTTCATGAAAAGAGTGTTAGTGATGAAGTCTCTGTTTGAGAGTAAGGGTCCTGTTCTCTGATTGCAGAATAGTTGTTCTTTCCCATTACAAGTATTATTTTAATGTAATCCAGGATTCTTAGATTGATTTTTAAAGGATTGCAATAGGGAATTTACTTTCCTGTGATTTAGTTCAGAGCTTCAGTTCATTCAAGCAAGTATAATTAGTATGAGTTTCTTTACTACAACACTAAGTTGCTTTTGGAATTGAGCATATATTGTGCGTGGTTATCTTTGAAATAAAAGACTTCCCTGAGTTGATAATTTATGTTTCACTTGGTTATTTAAAATTAATTAAGCAATTATAGTGACCAACATTTTGGCGCTGTTGCGGGGGAAGATAGCTATAGATTTCAAAAGCACATATTTTCACCGGGCCAACATATTTCCGAGATGACATATTACCGGGACGACATATTTCCGGGACCACATGATATTAGGTGGTTTTTCGGCACATGGTTTTTTGCCGATGGTTTTCTATTTCCGGTTAAGGAATTAGGGTTTTGGACTAATCCAGGTCATTGGGTTAGGGTTTTGGATGCCGCTGGCTCCTATATGTATATTGTATTGTAAACAATGTAACACAATGTATGAATATAATATATGTTGGTTTTCCCGGTTTAGGTTTCTAGGTGAAAAATCTCTGTGTAATGTTTGTATTTGCCATTGTATCTTTTCTATTCTTTTCTGAATATCAGTTTGTAGTAGATATTGTACAAGGTTAGAATTTACACAAAATATTCATGCCATGAATAGATCAATTCAAACTGGTGCGAAAATCAATTCAAATAAAATTGTAACAGGGTCGTTTGATTAGCAACAGAAATCATAATTTGTTATTTGCAAATTGGGTAAACAGGATTGATTAACCTTGATTAAAACAAAATCGTTCCAATCAAATGAATTATAACTAGGTTTGACCAATTCATTTTACAAATTTGAAACCAGACAAAGCAGTAATCATAATCGGAATTCAACTCATAAAGCGATCTTGCCAACTCAAGATACGGGATAATCCAATTAGAGTAAGAGCGGATTGAACAGTTAAGGTTTTAACATGATTATTGTGAATCAGAACCAATCCATGATTTGGGCGCACTTGCATAGGTTTGGATGAGAGCATTTAAAACAGATCAATTCTTTCCAACTTAGACACAACATCGTAACAACCAAAATCATTTACCAGTCACAACATATGAATCATAACAAAATCTAATCCAAGCATAATCATATTCTAATTTGAGCATGAAAAACTTCCTGTTCAGAGTGGATACATCGGATTGAATTGAAAACAAACCGTCCATTTTGTTAACTCATTCAGACATATGACCAAATCAAATCCAAACAAAAACTGTTTAAATCCAATACAAGTCTATAAGGAAATCGTATGTCAAATCGAATTTTCATTTATTTTTAGCGAAATGAAACAATGTATAGGATACATATATTATAACAGAGCCATTTCAAAATATAAACAGATCTGCTCGAACATATAATTTCAATCACTATATTACTCATGGTCACTCACAGAACTGAAACGATGTCAAAATCATACCTGTACAGCGATGAGAAGGCTTGATCATGCCAATTTAGAGTTGATAACGACTGTGGCCGATTCAAAATTTTTGAAAAGGATGGAGCCTGTCATCTTCTGCTTCTTATTAGCTGCTTGGAGCTTGTTTCTCTGATCGGTCAATACTGCAATTTGATCTCCCAGTGATTGAATTTTCGATTGGAGAAGGGGAACATCAGTGTAGTATCGTTCCAACCATGAATCACATTGGTCACAGGGAGACTGTGTGTGTTTTGAAAGAGTAGGTGAAGTTTTGGACATGTGGTTGAGGGTTTCATTAGGCAACTTAATACCAGGGTAGCTAGGATTATCTTTTAGGCAGGGGGAAGATTTGTCATGAAATCGTAAGGTGGTTCGAGGCATAAACCCTGCGAGTAAGGATATTCGCTGGCTAAGAATCGTTCAATGTCAGAATCAGAATCCTCACTTAGAATTATAGGTTTTGACTCAGCAGAGGGTTTAGGTTTGTTCCTTTCCATCCTTGAAATGAGCCTAGTGTTATTTATACCCTTGGCATTAGCAGTAGAGTTTGCCTTAGGTTTTATGCTCGCAGGCCTTTTAATAATCTCAGCATTCTTATTTATATCATCGAGTAAGTCGATAGGAGGATAGGCCGAGGGATTAGGAGCAGGCAACGGGACATGGAAGGGTATGGGGGGCACAACCATGACTTCACTCACCACAGGCTTGTCTACCTATATAGGGTTTGTGTCCTCAAAACCATTCCGAGCTACGAAAGCTTCCCAGCTATCACCATGCAAACTCAAATGATAAACAACGATAAGCTTAATGAGCCCATGGTGGAACATGATACTGTCAGCCTGCTGCCTTTTAAACCTTTTTGACATTTTATATAGGCTACGATGAAAGTAAGAGGGCATATTCAACGAGTATCCCATAAAATTCATTAGCAAACGCAGGTGGCAGAGAAACACAAGTCTTTATCGACCTTCACAGGTCACGAACTATTTGATTACCATCAAAGTATCGTGACAACGTGGTTTAAGTGTAGAGATGGGCATACCTCTATCACAAGAGGTGACTTTGCGTGAGAGAAATAGCAATGTCCATGGGACCTCTTTGACCTTACAATTTTCGAACCAACGATGTCCTGTGGCAGCTAACCCTGTAGCAGAACTGATAAAATTCTCATCAATTTCCAACTATATATCACCCACCTTGGCTCTACAGCCATCAAAATTCATGGCAAACTGTTTTGGTACAGCTAGGTTAAAACCTTCAAATCGTTGCACGAATGTAAGCCATCCATTGTCCTCCAAATCTTTGCGGGCATTGTCAAACATTAACAAGGCTTGATTGTCGTTTGGTTCGATGCACACGACTGGTGCCATGGAGCCGAGCATATGGTAAGCAGAGGGTTTGCATCATAACACACACAGGAGCAGAGCTACTCGAGCTAACAGAAGTGAACGAGGATAAGGGATTTGCATAAATGCCAGCGTGCGAAGGTGGTGGAGTTTATCTCTGCCATGCATAAAAATTATGGTCAAAGTACAACCGCTGGTTTCAATACTCATGTCACTTGGCTGACCAATGAAACAATGGTAAGTGTATGTGCAATCAACATTATACCATAGTTTTAAACACCCAACATATAAATCAAAACCAAAATCAACTATGCGCCAATGTATTGTAACAGCTCGTATAATCAATAGTTTTAACCAATGTGCCAATAGGTATTCATATAACCAACAAACCAATAGTTATGAAAACATAGACATAGGAATTATATTAGAAGATATAAATGAAATATTTAACCATAAACCCTATGTATTGTTATGAAACCAATGGTCGAGTAGATCAAATAGAAACATGTAAATCCAAGAGCCAATGCCTTACAAACTTAATAAAACCAAATTACCCAATCAATACAAGAATGTCCAATGAGTACAGTTAGAAATTTTTGCCAGCTACAGAATGATAAGTGAAATGTAGGTGCAAAGGGAATATCAATAAGAAGGATGATGACAGTTCAAACAATGATTCTAATGCGACTTCGAAAGACCGATGTTTTCACGCTTACAGTCGTGAAAAAAAAACGAAAATAAGTGTGCAAAAGATGCAAAGAATAAAAGTGTTTTTCATCTGAGAATTGCGACGAAAAATCGATGTTTGCAAACATTGGTGTAGGCAGCTTATAAGACAAATGGAAAAATGTGATTCGGCTGCCAACATGTAGATAGCAAACCTTTTTGGTGCAAGATGTACATCACAGAACATGGAAGCATGAGAGTTCGATCCCGCCAACCCAAGAACCCGCAATCATAAAATTGGCTAAGTATGGAATAGCATGGCGGTTGGTCGGACTCATGATGTGAACTTATAGATGGAGGTGAGGAACCGTAAGTCCACCAACCCGGGAACCCCCGATATAAAAAAAAGTGACTAAGTGTAGAACTAGAAAGAGATAGTAGAAGGTAAAAAAGAAAAGGGAAAAATGAGTAAGTATAGAAGAGGGAAAAGAAAGGGAGGAAATAATTTGGGAAAATAGAAAAGGGGAGGGAAATTTCAGAAGTGGGAAATAAACTCAACAGGGGCTTTGAGATGCCAGGCATTGAAGTCATTCAACTCTTCTAGAGAGAATTCTATTGAAGTGCTTATTAAAACATTCTGCTTGATAAACTCCACATGTCCGGGAGATAGGACCATGGGATTAACCATTCCAATTGTTTTTTAATATCAACCATGAATATTCCTTCTTGAGGGATGGTTAGATATTAATTTGGAGCTTCGACACTATGAGAGTTCGGAGGTTTGGGTAATTGTGGTTTCAATTTCCACTAAAGTTGGTCAACGCTGAAGTGGTCAACATGAGAGTACTTACGTCATATTTCCACTATATGGTCATGTGAGAATCTAGAGGATATTATATCAATGATTAGCATTGACTTCGGCCTTCGACACTTTGGGTAGTTGTTGATTTCCCCCAAAGGGAAAACTCCCGAAGTGATGTAACTTGATGATGTCACTATTGACTTGGAACTGGTCGAGTGACTGCCATGTGTCACCTAGATTTGTGACTTACATAACCTAAAGTGCCAACCGGACCTTGACACTTGTCACCATCTAATGGTGCCATGTGTCCTCAATGACGTGGTATTATCGACATGGATCTCCTCACATAGCACATGTCCTCCTCCTGGTTGTAAGTTCATATGAATCATTGATCCAATGAATGTGATCAATTCTTAGATCAATGGTCCAGATTCATTTTAGCCTTCAAAACTTTGGGTTATTCGCTCCCACTTCACAATTATCCTAAAGTGAGATTCCATGATTAAACCTCAAGTAACTTGAATTCATCTAACAATCCATTTGATGCAAAAATTTTAACACGATCCAATGGTTGTTGGGATTTCATCTATTTCGGGATCTCGTGAATCCTTGATCCAATGACTGTGATCAGTTCTAGATCAATTGTCTAGATTCATTTTGGCCTTTCACACTTTGGATTATTTGCTCCCACTTCCCAATTCTCCCAAAGTGAGATTCCTCTATTAAACATCGAGTAACTTGAGTTCATATAATGATCCATATTTGACACAAAAATCTTAACATGATCCAACAGTTGTGATTTCGGATATTTCGGGATCTCATGAATCCTTGATCCAACGATGTGATCAATGGTCTAGATTCATTTTTTCCTTCAACACTTCTCAATTATTCTAAAATAATATTCCTCAATTAAGCCTTGAGCAGCGTCCAAATCTGGCGGTCCTAGTTTGTCCAAAAATATCACATCAGTGGATAGTATTCTTCCACTATTTTTTTGTAGTTTTATTGTGGGGATTCCAATCCCGATCACGTTTCTGCAATGCGCTTTCCCTTATGATATTTTCAGTTTTTTACTTGGATTCTAACTAATCGAGATCATTGATATGTTGGGCATTCGATGCCGATGGTGTTTCTTCTTCATGTTTTTCATAACAACTCATTATCACATCATAATGACATCAGTTGTTGACATCAGTGACAATATGTCCAACAATATCCCCCTTTGGAATTGATGGAAACCCTTTTATTTTTGAAATTTCTTCCCTTATCAATTTCCTCCCCCTTTGACGACAATGGCAGAGGGGATATTTCTTCACTCCCCCTGTGGCAGTGCTCCCCATGACCATGTGCCCCTTCTAATACAATTTCGTGGTTTTTAATGAAGTTTTTGAATTACTCCTAATTTTTGTCGAAGATTTTTGAAAGTACTATTGGGCAAAGGTTTTGTGAAAATGTCTACAATTTGCTCTTTGGTGTCTACATACATTATTTTAACTATTTTTTGGGTAGCTTGTTCTCTTAGGAAATGGTAATTAGTTGGTATGTGTTTGGTTTTATAATGCATGACTGGATTTTTAGAGCTACTTATGGCACTAGTGTTATCACAATTAATAGTAATGGGATTATTATATCTTATTTGTAGGTATTCTAAGGTTTTCTTCATCCAAATAACTTGTGTGCAATAGGATGTAGAAACAATGTATTCTACCTCTACTGTAGAAAGTGATGTGGATGTTTTTTTCTTACTTCACCATGCTACCAAAATTTTTCCTAAGAAAAATGCTCCTCAATGGTTATTTTCCTATCATCTATCCTACTAGCCCAATCTACATTAGTATATGCAATTAGATTGAATTATTAATCTTTTGGATACCATAATCCAAGTTCTAGGGTGCCTTGAAGGTATATGAATATTCATTTTACTTCTTTTAAGTGAGTTTCTCTAGGTGTGGATTGAAATATCCCCATGAGTCCTACAACCTACATGATGTCGGGTCTTGTTGTTGTTGAATAGAGAAAACTTGCAACCATTTATCTATACATCGTTTTGTCCACTTTTGGTGAGTCAAATTCTAGACTTAGTTTACATCTAGTGACCATGAGAGTACTCATAGTTTTATTGTATTCCATTTGAAATTTCTTCAACATTTCCTTGATATATTTGGTTTTTGAAATGAATATTCCATTTTCTATTTGATTTACTTCTAAACCTAAGAAAAATGATAGTTCTCCCAGCATAGACATTTCAAACCCTTCTTGAATTTTGGTTTCAAATTTTCTTCTTAGTGCAGTGAGATTACTCCCAAATATGATGCCATCTACATATACCACCACAACAACCATGTTTTGATCCTTAATTTTGATGTATAGGTTTCTCTTAGTATTTGCTCTCTTATATACTTGTTTTTGTAGGTACTGATCAGGCCTAGAGAACCATGCTCTAAGGGGTTATTTAAGACCATACATGGCCTTTTTCAGCTTGCACACATAGTCTTAATTTTCTGATAACATGAATCTTTCTGGCTGCTTAATATATAATTCTTCTTCTAGTGTTCCATTAAGAAATTCTGACTTAATATCCGTTTGATAGATTTTAAAATTTATGAAGCATGCAAATGCCAGGAACATTTTGATGGCCTCAAGTCTTTCTACTAGAGCGAAAGTCTCTTCAAAATCAATACCTTCGACTTGGGAATATCCTTTGGAAACTAATCTATCTTTGTTATTTATAATCTCCCCATTTTCATTTAGTTTGTTCTTGAATATGCACTTGGTTCCTATGGCATTCTTGACCTTGGGTCTTGCAACTAGTTCCCAAGTCTGATTCTTTTCTATTTGGTCTAGTTCTTCATTCATTGATTTTATCCAATATTTACTTTTGATAGATTCATTAAATGACTTAGGTTCTATTAGGGATAACATTGTTTGTTCTGAGTCAAAAGTGATTTTCCTTCTTGTTTCCACTTCTGCACTTTTATCTCCAATAATCTGGATTTCAGGATGATTCTTTTGAACTCTTTTTGATGGAGCTCTTGGAAAAGGTGTTTCTTCATTGTCTTCTTCATCAATATGTGGTTCATTTTCCCATGTTTCATTATTATCATCTTCTTTCTGAGATTCTACATCATCATCTTCCTGTTGATATTTTACATCATCATCTTCTTGTTGAGATTTTTTATCAATGCCTTGAGATATGCTCTTTTTTAGATCATCTATCTTTACATTGTCACTTTCCACTATCTCTAGTAGTCTAAGATTATAACATCTGTATGCTTTCTTATTATATGAATATCCTCCAAGTATTTCTTCATCAGATATTGGATCAAACTTTTCTAGGTTATCTTCATCATTCTTTATGTAACATTTACTTCCAAAAGTTTTGAAGTGTTTTACATATGATGGCCTTCCAAACCATAGTTCATAAGGGGTTTTGTCATGGTTGGGTCTCAAATGAGCTCTATTAAGTACGTGGATGTTTGTGTAGATTTCATCTCTCCAAAAAATTTCTAGCATCTTGGATTCATTTAGCATGGTTCTTGCAACTTATTGAACTATTTGGTTTTTCCTTTCTACCACTCCATTCTGTTGAGGAGACCTGGGAGATGAAAATTGTCTTTTGATACCATGATTTTCACAGAATTGAATGAAATCTTTAGAGGTGAATTCTCCTCTATTGTTTGATCTTAGACATTTACTTTTGAGATATGTTTCATTTTCTACAAGGGCTCTGGATATTTTAAATTTCTCAAAGGCTTATGATTTTTATTTTAGAAACAATACCCAGGTCAATATTGTGTAATCATCAACAATAAACATAAAATATTGTTCACCATAAGTATGCTTGGTTCTGGATTGTCCACATAGATCTTTGTGAATAATCTATAATGGTTTTGTTTTGGAATGCTCTTTTGTTTTGAACCTAACTCTTCTTTTCTTTCCTATTTGACAATGTGTACAAATATAATCAGATGTTTTAATCACTTTTGGCAGGTCCCTAACTACGTTTTTCTCGTTGGATTTGATCAAGTTATGAAATCTTAAATGTCCCAAACTTGTATTCCATATCCAGATTTCATATACTTGGCTTAAACAACATTTTTCTTCTTCATATATATTAAGGGTGTACACATTTCTAGATGTTCTTGGTGCAACTGCCACTAACTTTCTAGTGTCCCTTTTTATGATCTCACATTTATGAGAATCAAAAGTAAGTATGTGACCCTGATCACATGTATGAATTACACTTAGAATATTTGGTTTGAGATTTTCTACTAGAAGTACATCTTCTTCTTTGGTTTTATTATTTCCTAAACTAACAGTTCCTTTTCCTAGTATCTTGGCTAACATGTTATCTCCAAAATTTCCTTTTCCTTTTCCTTTCTTATTCCACTTGAGAAATTTACTTTGATCCTCAGTCATGTGTTTAGAAAATCCACTGTCTATATACTACTAACATCCTTTATTTCTTGCATATAAGGCTACATTGCACTCTATTTTCTTTTTCTTCCATTCTTTTTTATTATGGGAAATATTTTTCTTTTTATCATATTTTGGGAATCTACATTCACTGATTTTATGACCATAGTTGTTTCATTTTTGGCATTCACTATTGAAGTCTTAAAAAGGAGAAAATGAGTTATAGTTTCTCTTCTTTGTATTGTACTTGTTGTTCTTATATCTTTGGAAATTTCCACGATTGTATTGTCCATAATCTTTTCAGTGTATTGCCTTATGTCCAAAATTATTGCAAGAGTAACAATATACAATAAATAGATATTCAGGGGGATTCCTTCTTATGATTGCAATTTTTTTTTCATCTTTTACTCTAGTAGGGAGTATTTATTTTTGTTTACATGTAACAGTTTTCAATTGTATCATATATGCCTTATTATCTTCTTTTCTTAACGAGTTTTTTAGAGCATCTGCATAATTGATTAGTTTCTTTACAACTCCTTGTGATGTATAATTTGAGCCTTGAGTGTATCCCAATCAAATGTTATTGTTTGGTGACCTTTGACTACTGAGAATTTCATCCAATATATTTGAACTATTTCAAAACTATGATTCCTTCTTTTCTTTCTCAATTTCACTTTTTAGTAGCTTAATCTCAGCTTCTAGTTTCTCACATACTTGTTTTTTATCATTAAGTTGTTGTAAAATGACTTCTTCAATTTTATTAGCTTCCAAGGGCTGGGACTTCAAATCACTCATGGTCTGTTCTGACTCTTTGATGGTTTTGGAAACTTCCCTCTCTCTTGATTTAGTAGCTTCTTTAATCTCTGGAAGCTCTTCCCTTAGAACCCTATTTCATTTTTTATTTTTTCTTAGTTCTTCGATTAAACTAAGGACTTATTCTTCAAAGTTCAATTCCTCTTCATCTTCTGAATGTTTATCATCTTGAGTTTTTATTCCCATAAATAGAATCTTTGGTTCATCTTCTTCATTTTCTTATGATGAACCACTGTCTTCTTGGGTAAAGACCGTTTTATCTTTCTTTTAGAACTTCTTTTTATTATTAGTTTTTCTTTTCTTATTATTTTTCAAGGTTCTTTTGTGATCACTTTCCTCTTTCTTAGGATGGAGACATTTATTAGCAAAGTGTCCAATTTTTCCATAGTTGAAACATATTAGATGATTTTTTCCTTTGTATTTCTGTGTCCCTTTCTTGAGTTTTTTTTATGAAGTTAGTAGTTTCCTCATTAAATATAATTGATAACTCATAATTGGTATTTTTCTCCTGCCTCATCTTTGTTTTAGATGCTTTAAAGCATGTTTCTTTTTTCTATGATTTATCATTCCATGTTCTCTTTTCATATGCTATAAAAATTCCATGAAGTTGATCAACTGTGAGTGTGTCAAGATCATGCCTATCTTCAATTGTATAAATATTTGCATCATATCTCATAGGTGATGACCTTAGTATCTTTTTCACAATAGTTTTATCTGTAAGTTATTCTTCTACTTCTCTGGTTGAATTAACCACTTCATCTAACCTATAAAAGTATTCAACAACGTTCTCTTCTTCTTTCATTTTCATAATTTCAAACTGAGTCCTATAGGTCTGTAGTTTGGCTTCCCTAAATTTGATATCTCCTTCATATACAACCTCCAATTTGTCCTGGATTTATTTGGATGACTTACAATGCATAACCTTCACACATATAGAATATGTCAACCCTCCTAGAATTGCATTAACTTCTCTTGAGTTTTCATTTCATATTTTATTTCTTGTAACATCTTTGGGTGAAGTAGTTGGTGCAGTGTATCCCTCTACAACAGATTGCCAGATATCCAAACCAAGAGACAACATGAATTTTTTCATTCTTATTTTTCATAAAGCATAGCCACCTCCATTGAAAAATGGTGTTTTTTTGCTAGACATGCCCTCCTGTTGATCCATCTTTAGGATCTACCTCCTAGTTGTTAGACTATGCTAAAGGTACCTTCTCTGATACCAATTATTGGAATACTTAGAGAGGGGTGAATCAATATTACCCTTTTTCAACAATTAACAATAACTTTTATATTTTGTTAATTACCACAATAGATCAACAATAGACTTGTTTGTAAAATCAATTATATAAATATAATTAATAGGAATTACAAATATTTTATGAAGAATAGTGAAGGAAACCAATCCTTTTTAGAGCACCAAATCTAGGAGAAAAAACTCCCCTTCTTCAGGAAACCAACCCTAGGAATCACCAGCTCCATTGTCTTTAGGGAACCAGCCCCAGGAAGCACCAAATCCCTTGTATATTAGGGAACCAACCCCATGTAGCACCAACTCCCTTAAATTACACTTAGTAAAGGATATGAATCCTTTCGTGCTCCTCCCTTCCACCCTCACTTGTGCCATGTGTCCTCACTGACGTGGTATTTCTACCATGGATCTCCTGATGTGGAACATGTTCTCCTCTTGGTCGTAGGTTCATATGAATCCTTTATTCAATGACTATGTTCAGTTCTTAGATCAATGATTCATATTCATTTTGGCCATCACCACTTTGGTTTATTCTCTCCCACTTCCCAATTATATCAAAGTGATATTCTCTAATTAAACCTCGAGTAACTTGACTTCATATAACGATCCATATTTGACATGAAAATCTTAACACAATCCAACGGTTGTCGGGATTTCAACTATTTCGGGACCTCCTGAATCCTTGATCCAACGACTATGATCAGTTCTAGATCAATGGTTTAGATTCATTTCGGCCTTTGGCACTTTGGGTTATTATCTCCCACTTCCCAATTCTTCCAAAGTGATATTTCCTGATTAAACCTTGAGCAACTTGACTTCATATAACAATCCATATTTCACACGAAAATATTAACACGATCCAATGGTTTTTGAGATTTCAACTATATCGGGTGTAACATCCCGCTCTGGTGCACTGACAAAACTTATTCTTTGAGGACACTTGCTCGCAAGTGATCTGGATTTTTATGATGATGAACCACTTAACCTTGATGATGATGCGTCATGATTTATGACAGGATGTTTTACTATTGCTATATACAGGTGCTATTGACTCAGTT
>JASDQU010103584.1:339297-377516 GCA_032191745.1 Picea mariana | reverse complement strand
GCCGTGGCTCGAACTGTAGGTTAACGATTACCTAGTTCGAGAGGACCCACGATGCCGTGAGGGCAGACTGCGACAGTCGCTCACGATTTAAACTGTAGGTTAACGATTACCTAGTTCGAGGGAATCCACGATGTCGTGAGCGAAGACTGCGACAGTCGCTCACGTGATTCTAAGGGGCGCGCAATAAGGCGGGGGCCTTATTCCTTAGAAGCCCTTGGTCTCCCACAAGTTCAACGGACGGAGTGTTGACTCCAGGGGGTTATAGATTCTACCAATCCGTCAAGTCAGCGAGTGGCACCCTTGGAGCACAGGGTGCATCCTGAAGGGCACATCGCACAAAGAATTGCAAGCAAGTGAGTGGCACCCTTGGAGCACGTGGTGCATCCTGAAGGGCACGTCGCTTGGATGATGATGAGGGAAAACTTAAATGACCCTAAGACATTAACGCCCGATAAATTCTTAATAATGAATCCCCTAATTAAAATGTCGCCCTGTTCAGACCAAAACCTAAATTTAAAAACATCTTTCAATTAAATTTGACAAGCCCTAAGAAAAGATTTTACAAAAATAAACCTAGGGAGTAAGCTAAAAACCCTCCTAGGTGTTAATTAAAGTCTTATAAGGTAAAGGGGATAAAGTAACGAGAAAATTAAATTAATTGAAACCCATGGCTTTTAAATGATGAATAAAGAAATAAAATCTATTAAATTATGAGAGTATAAAAGCTAGGAATTTAAAACATATTGAAAAGATTTAAAAACCACTTTTATCTTTGGGTTCAAAAATAAAAATAACAAGAGAGAATTAAATAATAGAATTAAAGAGACTAAATTAAAGAGTAATTTAAGGAGCAAATTAAGGAGCAAATTAAGAGTAAATTGAGTAATTTAAGGAGTAAATTAAGGAGAAGTTAAGGAGTAAATTAAGGAGAAATTTAAGGGGTGATTAAGGAGTAAATTAAGGAGAAGTTTAAGGGGTGATTAAGGAGTAATTTAAGGAGTAATTTAAGGAGCGATTTTGGGGGAGTGAGAGAATTGAGTCTTTAAATAGTTAAAAAGAAATTAATTTTGGAGAACCAGAGGCATGTGTGACACTTGGACGACGAAGACTGTTAGAGGGTTAGTCATTAAAAATTAATTAATTAAAGATTTATGAATTAGGTCAGTCTCAAAATTATATAAAAGGAGGGGAAAGGAAGGAAGAGGGGGATGAACGGTGAGCGTAACGTTACGCTGCCGAGTTGTGGCTTGACGGATTGCTTGTGAGGAGTTGGGTTTATCTCAGCTGTGTGTGGGAGTGGTAGCTCCGCCGTTGAGGCGAGCTGAGACGCTAGTTTATCTCGGGTGCTTGTGTGGCCCCTTTGCGGCTCGGGGGGCTAAGGGGGAAGAAGAGTACCCCTAGAGTTTGGCTGGGAGGTACCGGTGAGCTTTCTTTGGTCGGCAAGCAGAAGCAGCACGGAGCGAGGGAAGCAGCACTGCGCGAGGGACATCTCCGAAGCGGGCGAGTGGCAACGGTATGATTTTAATGGTGAAGTAGAAAGCAGTTTTATATTCGGAAAATTATTGTTATTGGTGATAATATGATGATATTGGTTGGCATTATGGTTTGCAATTTCGTTCCGCAATGATATTGTAGAGTTTGTTTATATTCTGATCATGTGTCACCTTAGTTATGATGTCATGTGTTTTTTTCATTGATATGATTTAGGTGATGTTGTTAATTTCTTATTTGTTAAAAGGAAAAAAAAATTCCTATCGAACTTCGCTATTCATAGACGTAACGAAGGGGTCGTTACATCGGGATCTCGTGAATCCTCGCTCCAATGAATATGATTGGTTTTATATCAATGGTATAGATTCATTTTGGCCTTTGACAGTTTGGGTTATTCACTCCCACTTATCAATTCTCCCTAAATGAGATTCCACAATTAAACCTCGAGTAGCTTCTAGATATGATGGTCCTGGTTTGTCCCGAAATCTTACATCAACGAACAATATTCTTCCTCAATTTTTTTAAGTTTTATTGTTGGGATTTCAATCCCGATCCCATTGCTGCAATGCACTTTCCATTTTGATATTTTTTATTTTTGTACTTGGATTCTAACTGATTGACATCGTTGATCTATTGGGAATTCAATCTCGATGGTTTTTCTTTTGCATTTTTTTCATAAAAACTCATCATTACATCATAATGACATCATTTGTTGACATAAATTACAACACATTAGTGAAAATATGTCCAAATACTTAACCATGAAATTCCAATAGGAGGGACAACAATATAAGTTCCAAGGCATCACTACAGGTTCCCCTGAGATCACTAGTTCCCATCGCATGGAAAATATCCTCAAAAAAGGTCATTCGTGAATTATATCCTGAATCCACTCCATTCCTTATTTTGACACACATTCTATGCATCTCGACCTCCAATCTATCCTCTCCCTCTACCATGTTGTTTTTACCACCCCCCAAGAACTTCCCCCTTCCCGTGGAGTCCATGATCATTCCATCCCTCTCATATCGGGTAGTATTCCTCCTAATATCATCATCCCTTTTCTAGAATAATGAAATTAGTAAAATTGTTCATGAATTACTCAAAGTCAGTGTTATCCATCCCAGTACTAGACCCTATGCTTCCCATGTGGTCATGGTACTCAAGAAATAAGGTACTTGGCACATGTTTCCTGATTTCCATTCCCTCCACAAACTCACAATCAAAGAAATATTCCCCATTCTTGGATGAATTGAGTGGTGCTCAATACTTCACCAAATTGGATCTACGTTCTAGCAACCACCATATCCGTATGAAAGTAGAAGACATTCCCAAGAGTGCATTTCGACTCATGAGGGTCATTCTAAATTCTTGGTAATGACCTTTGGATTGTGTAATTCTCCTTCCACTTTCCAAAGTATTATGAATCATGTATTTCATCCTTTTCTCTGTCATTTTTCTTAGTTTTCTTTGATGATATTCTCATCTATCGTAAAACTTGGCCATCCCATGTATCCCATGTAAATCAAGTTCTCCATCTACTTTCCAAACATCAAATTCCCCTCAAACAATATGAATGTTCCTTTGGTGTCTCAGAAGTAGAATACTTGGTTCATATTGTCAGCAAGGATGGTGTCCACGTGGATCTTAAGAAAATTGAATCTATGCAATATTGGCCCCTCCCTAAAAATCTTAAGAGATTGCATGGTTTTTTAGGTTTAACGAGCTATTATAAGAAGTTTGTTTGGAATTATGGAAAGATTGCAGCTCCTCTCACTTCCCTCCTTAAAAAGAATTCTTTTAGTTGGACATTAGTTGTGGATCATGCCTTCCAAGCCTTAAAAAATGCTATGTGATCGACCCTTGTCCTAGCCCTCCTAGAATTCACAAAGACATTTGTATTGGAATGCGATTGTTCTGAGAAAGGAATTAGAGTTGTCCTCATGCAAGTTGGAAGGCCCTTGGCCTTCATTAGCAAACAAATTTTAGAGAGACATTTGGTCCAATCCATTTATGAAAAGGAAATGTTATCTATTCTTCATATTGTGGATCTCTGGTGTCCTTATTTATTGGGTCAATGATTCCAAATAAAAAATGGTTATTATAGTCTCAAGTATTTCCTGAAACAAATAATTTTATCCCCGGTGCAACAAAAATGGGTAACCAAGATATTTGGCTATGATTATGAGATCATTTACAAGAAGGGTAAGTACAATGTAGTGGTTGATTCTCTTTCCTATAAATATGAAGAAGACATGTCCCTTTTCTCCCTCACTGTAACTCTACCATATTGGCTCCAAGTTGTTCGTGAGGAACGGTTGCAAGACCCCAAAATTTCTATCTGCTCCACCAATTCCATCACAATTCTTCAGTTTCTCCAGGTTACTCTTGGAATAATGAAGAGCTTTGCTACAAAGGATATTTATATTTATGCAAGCAATCCCAACTTAAATCCATAGTTATTTCTGAACGTCATGCTTCACCCACAGCCAGGCATTCATGATTTACCAAAACATATGAACGGGTCAAATGTTGTTTTTTTTGGGAAGGTATGAAAGAGGATTCCTGCACCTTTGTGGAGGAATGTGAGGTTTTTCAATGCAACAAGGGAGAAATTTTCAAAGCTCCAGGCACACTCCAACTGCTTCTCATTCCCCCTACTATTTGGAGAGATATTTCTATGGATTTTATTGTGGGATTACCTAAATCGGGAAATAATTTAGTCATCATTGTGGTAGTAGATATTCTCTCCAAATATGCTCATTTTTGTTTTCTTCAACACCCATTCACAGCCACCATAGTGGCTCAAATATTCATGGATAATATCTTCAAGCTTCATGGCATGCCTAATTATATTGTCTCTGACAGAGACCCCACTTTCACCAACAATGTTTGGAAATAACTTTTCAATCTATAGTGAACCCAATTGAATCTCATCACTTCCTATCAACTCCAGATGGATGGCCAGACTAAAGTTGTCAACAAGTGTTTGGAAACATATTTGAGGTGTTTTTCACATGAGAAGAAAAACCGGTGGGCTCAATGGTTTCCCCTAGCTGAACGGTGGTACAACATGTCTTACCATACATCTACTCACATGACTCCTTTTGAAGTAGTTTATGGCCAAAATCCCCCATCAGTTCTCTCCTATATGCTAGCAGTCTTGAAGGTTCAGGAGGTTGACAAAAATATTACAATTCGTGAGGCCATTCTTTATTCCCTCAAAGACAATTTGGTCATGGATCAAAATAGCATGAACTACTAAGAATATCAAGGTAATTCAGAACACCATTTTGCTAAAGGGGACCGGGTATTTCTTCAACTACAACATTATAAGTAGACTTCACTCAAAGATCAACACTGTCAAAAACTTGCACCCAAATTTTATGGTCCTTATACAATGCTCAAGCATGTGGGCTCGATGGCCTATCAATTAGCTCTACCCAGTCAGTCGAAGCTCCATCCTATTTTTCATGTTTCTTGCTTAAAGAATGTGATTGGAAATAAGTGCCAAAATCAAACTAGTCTCCCTAAGTTGGATGAAGAAGGTTCCATATGGTTGCAACCACAAGAAGTCTTGGCCCAGAGAGAACGTCATCTCTGTCAGCACACCATCCATGAAGCGTTAGTATAATGGAAAGATACACCTCTAGAAGATGCCACCTAGGAGCTGACCAACATTCTACAACAATTCCCTCATCTGAAGCCTTGAGGAAAATGATGTTCTTCAAGGGGGAGGGCATGTTAGGGACCTAACCTCCCTAACCCCTCACGTAGGTAGAATAATATAATTCCATGTAATAAAAGATAATATTAATAAGGCCTAGCAATAAGGAAGAATAAGTCAAATGTGAGAATATCTAATAGAAGATTATATTGGGTATGCGTTATATTCTTTGTACGAGTAGTAGCGTATGAGCGTTTGCATAGGGCGCACAGGGGGGTTAGAGGGGGGCGGAGCCCCCCGTGCGGGGGTTCGGGGGCAGTGCCCATGAATTTTTTTTTCGCACTGGGATGACATATTTCCAAGACGACGTATTACCGGGATGACATATTTATAGGATGACATATTACCGAGACAACATATTTCCAGGACAACATATTACCAGGATGACATATTTCCAGGACCACGTGATATTTAGGTGGCTTTTCGGCACATGGTTTTTTGCTGATGGTTTTCTATTTTCAGTTAAGGAATTAGGGTTTTGGACTAATCCAGGTCATTGGGTTAGGGTTTTGGATGCCGCTAGCTCCTATATGTATATTGTATTGTAAACAATGTAACACGATGTATGAATATAATATATGCCGGTTTTCCCAGTTTGTGTTTCCAGGTGAAAAATCTCTGTGTAATGTTTGTATTTGCCATTGTATCTTTTATTTTCTTTTCTGAATATCAATTTGTAGTAGATATTGTACAAGGTTAGAATTTACATTTGGTATCAGAGATTTATTAGCTTCAAGGGGACGCCTTTTTCATCAAGGGTTTGTCTTGAGACTGTGATAAGCCTTGTTACAGTGGGAGATCTGCGGTATTGTTTTTCAGGTGAAAAGAAATGGCAAGCAATTCAAAGATGGAGATAGAGAAGTTTAATGGGAAAATCTTTGAGATGTGGAAGCTCAAGATGGAATGTATTTTGGTGGATAGATATCAGTGGATCACAGTAGATCTAGGTACTGCACCAACATGAACTTCTGCAGATGACTGGAAAAAGATGGATCAGAAGGCAAAGAGCACAATTCGACTATGTCTCTCTGATTTAGTATTGCTGAATGTGTCAGATGAAGCTACAACCAAGGATTTATGGGAAAAGTTGGGGAAGTTGTATCAGTCTAAGTCCCTGGTAAATAAACTATTCCTAAGAAATAAGTTGTATAACTTGAGGATGAGAGATGGAGATTCGGTGGCAGAGCATTTGAACGCCTTCAATACTGTGGTAAGTTAATTAATATTTGTTGATATTAAAATATCAGGTGAAGATAAATGTATCAGTTTGTTATGTTCTTTATCAGACTCATGGGATAGTCTGGTTGTGGCCATAGGTAGTAATACAACTTCTTTGAAGTTTGAAGAAGTGGTCTCATCCTTGTTATCGGAGGATATGAGACGAAAGAATATGGAAGGACATAGCACAGGCCCATTATTTGCAAGAGGATGTTCCTAGGAAAGAAATAAATCTAATTTCTCAAGTGGGAGATCTAATTCTAAGGGTAGATCTAAATCTCCTAGAAAGTTTGGAAGGGTATGTTGGAGGTGTGGCAAAGAAGGGCACTACAAGAAGCATTGTAGATCCAAAGTTGAGAAAAAGAAGGGAATTGAAGAATCTTCTTCTACAGAAGAAAACACCTCCAAGGAAGAATGAGGGGATGTGTACTTGGCCTCTTCAAGAACACATGCAGATCATGAGGCATGGTTGATTGACTCAGGTGCATCCTTTCATATGACTCCCCACAGGGAGTGGTTCTGCGAATATGAAAAGTATGATGGAGGTAATGTTTTCTTAGGTAATGATTCGACAACTAGAATCATAGGAAAAGGAAGGGTCAAGTTGAGACTCATAGATGGAAGGATTATAAAACTGCCTAGTGTTCTACACATCCTAGGTATGGCCAAAAATTTGATTTATAAAAATGGAAGATGTTGGGGTAAAAACAATTTTTGAAAAAGGAACTTGCAGGATGGCTCGAGGAGCAATGGTGTTGATGAGGGGAGTTCGGTTTGGAACTCTATATAAGCTTCTAGGAAGCACTATTAGTGATGGGTGTAATAGCTCCATTGTTCCTAATATTGAAGTTGAAGAAGAAAGAACTCCTAGAGTCTCTGAAGAAAAGGTTATGTTGTAGCATCAAAGACTAGGGCATATCGAAGAGAAGGGTCTTCGACTACTACATGGTAAAGGTATGATTGAAGGTATGTATAATTTCTCTTTGGATTTTGATTTCTGTGAACATTGTCTATATGGGAAGAAGAATAGGGTAAGATTCCCCTTCGGTGCAACGAGGGAAGAAGGAATTTTACAGCTAGTTCACAGTGATGTTTTTGGACCTATGTCGGTCCCATCATTGGGAAAATCTATGTACCATGTCTCACTTATAGATGACTTCTCGAGGAAAACTTGGATATATTTCCTCAGGAAGAAATCTGAAGTCTTTGACAGATTTAAAGAGTTTAAGGCTCTTGTTGAGAATCAAACAGAGAAACGAATTAAGGTGTTGAGGACAGATAATGGTGGAGAATTATATGGGAATGAATTTGAAGAATTCTGTAAGAAGTGTGGTATAGCAAGGCAAAAGATTACTCCATATACACCTCAGTAGAATGGATTTGCAGAAAGTATGAACATGACATTGATGGAAAAAGAAAGGTGCATGCTCAGTGGTGTCGGAATAGGGCAAGAATTATGGGCAGAGGCAGTGGGTACTACATGTTATCTGGTCAACAGATCACCCTCATTAGCGTTGGGTGACAAGACTCCACAAGAGGTATGGACTAGTAAGGAACCTTCCCTCACACATCTTAAGGTATTTGGCTGCGATGCATATGTTCATGTTCCAAAGGAAAATAGGAGTAAGATGGATAAGAAGGCTGAAAAATGTATCTTTATTGGATATAAAGATGGTCTCAAATTTTATAAGCTTTGGAAACCAGAAACTAAGAAGGTAGTGTATAGCCGAGATGTGGTATTTAGAGAAATGAAGGATGTTGTTAAACAGGAAGTCCTACCAAGTAAGGAAGAACCAGAGAAGATAGAGTTTGATTTAAAGGATGATGAAGCAGACTCTACAAAAGAACATGAATCAGAAGAAGAAGATCCTCATACTCTAGTATTGAGGAGATTGGATTGAGAAAGAAGGCTACCCAAAAGGTATAGTCCATCTAATTTTCGTTCAAATTTCTCTTTCTCTATTACTGATGATGATCCTAGAAGTGTCAGGGAGGCAGTGGATTCAGAGGATGGAAATCTCTAGAAAAGGGCCATGGAAGAAGAAATGGAATCTTTGGATAAGAATGAGGCTTGGGATCTAGTGGAGTTGCCAACTGGAAGAAAGCCCATTGGCAACAAATGGGTATTTAAAAAGAATTTGAATGCAGAAGGAAAAGTGGAGAAATGCAAATCTTGATTAGTAGCAAAGGGTTATTCTCAGGTTGAGAGAATTGATTTTGGTGAGTTTTTTTCTCTTGTTGCCAAGTTAACCTCTATAAGATTTCTTTTATCTGTTGTTGCTGCATTTGATTTTGAAATAGAACAGATGGATGTGAAGACAACATTCCTGCATGGGGATCTGGAAGAAGAAATCTTTATGAAGAAACCAGAAGGTTATGCTGTGAAAGGAAAGAAGGAGCTAGTATGCAAGCTGAAAAAGTCCCTGTATGGTTTTAAACATTCACAAAGGATGTGGTATCAAAAATTTGATACTTATATGATGGAACTTGGATTCACAAGAAGCAAAGAGGATCACTGTGTGTATTCTAAATTAATTGGTGATCATTTTATTTATTTAGTCTTGTATGTGGATGACATGTTGTTGATAGGAAACAACAAGGAGATTATCCAGGATGTGAAAACTCAGTTGTCCTCTAAATTCGACATGAAGTATCTTGGTGTTTCAAATTTAATTTTGGGCATGGAAATTAAAAGAGATCAAAAAAGGAGGAAACTCTGGTTAAATTAGAGAAAATATGTCGAGACAATATTGTAGAGGTTTAATATGCAGGAATGTAAACCAGTTAAGGTTCTTATTCCCGTTGGTGTAAAGTTATTTGTGGATCAATGTCCCAAGACACATGAAGAAGAGGAGGACATGTCTCATGTTCTATATGCGAGTGCAGTTGGTAGTTTGATGTATGCAATGGTCTGTACTAGACCAGGCATTACACATGCAGTGGGAGTTTTGAGCAGGTATATGTTAAAACAAGGGAAGGAACATTGGACAATAGTAAAAAGGGTTTTTAGGTATTTGCGTGGCACTGCTAGCTATGGATTCTGCTACGAAGGAAGACCGAGATTGGACAGCATGGTCGATATACATGGCTTTGTGGATGCAGACTGGGCTGGAGATTTGGATCGTAGGAGATCCACAAGTGGGTATGTGTTCAATCTGTTTGGAGGAGCAATAAGTTGGATGAGCAAAAGATAGGCTATAGTGGCACTTTCAACTACAGAATCTGAATACATGGCAACCACTCATGCAAGTAAGGAAGTAGTATGGTTACAAAGATTGTGTTCAGGTATTGGGTTGGTACAAGAAGCTGTAAGGATAGAGTGTGACAGTCGGAGTGCAATTTTCTTGGCAAATAACCCTACTTATCATTCAAAGACAAAGCACATTGATGTTCAAAATCACTTTGTGAGAGACATGATTGAAGAAAAGAAAGTATCACTGATGAAGGTGGAAACTTTGAAGAATGTTGCAGATTCATTAACAAAATCTATGAGCACTGAGAAGTTCTCTTGGTGTAGAGGATCCATGGGCATTGTAGCCCTAGATTGTTGACTATGTAACCTTGTAACCCCCTGTGTGTAAAGAAAACAACAAGTGGGAGAATGTTGGGTATGTGTTATATTCTTTTCACGAGTAGTAGCGTCTGTGATAGGTGCACAGGGGGGTTAGAGGGGGGTGCAGAGGGTTCGAAGGCAGCGCCCCTGAAATTATTTTTTGCACCAGGATGACATATTTCTGGGACGACATATTACCAGGATGACATATTTCTGAGATGACATATTACCAGGATGACATATTTTCGGGACCACATGATATTTAGGTGGTTTTTCGGCACATAGTTTTTTGCCGATGGTTTTCTATTTCTGGTTAAGGAATTAGGTTTTTAGACTAATCCAGGTCATTGGGTTAGTGTTTTGGATGCCGCTGGCTCCTATATGTATATTGTATTGTAAACAATGTAACACAATGTATGAATATAATATATGCTGGTTTTCCTGGTTTGGGTTTCCAGGTGAAAAATCTCTGAGTAATGTTTGTATTTGCCATTGTATCTTTTATTTTCTTTTATGAATATCAGTTTGTAGTAGATATTGTACAAGGTTAGAATTTACAGATTCTACTTCTAGAAGGATCTTCCTCTAGATTGTTATTTTGGATAGATAGAGTATAAATAGAAGTAGAGGGTATGAGAAATCTTGTCTTGGATATTATTGTAATAGAGATCTATTATGTTGGAGGTTTCCCTCTCGAAGAGGAAAGTGAACATTGCTATCAATAATCAAAGTGCTCTTTCTGGTGTTATTCTGATATTATTCTGGTATTGTTCTAATTATATTATTGCTTCTCTGTCATTTCTAGTTAAAATATTTCTTTTCTGCATACTATTTTATATCGGGAATGCTACAAAAAATATTTACTTTTTGTGTTGCACATTGAAATATTTTTCTGTTGCACATTGAAATATTACTTTAAATAATTATTGCATCCAACCCAATTAATAATGAGCATACAAGATTTCCATTAAATAATGTGAAGGAGATACATGAAACAACTAGGAAAAAAACTTAATACAAGTATTATATAGCCTGAATAGATCTCTATGGTTCGCTTTACTTTTATGTTCTTCTTTATATATCTATTTATGAAATGGTAATATATATATATATATATATATATATATATATATATATATATATANTTAATATTTTAAATGAAAGATTAGAAAAAATTAACAATGAATAAATATAATGGGCAAGGGGTTAAAAAGATCAATAAAGGGTTTTGGTTTGTTAAAATTGTGATTTATTTTATTCATCGGATGATTGTAATATATATGTTGGGGTAAATAAATCTTAAAGACTATTGTGGAGAATGCATCTCGTTTAAGCTCATGTAATCTAAATATCTTGAAAACATAAATGAAATAACTTTCATTTTGTGATGCAATAAGATTGAGTTTTGTCATTGAGAAATTAAATCATTTCTGAAATGAATCCATTACAATATAAATTGATTCAAGAGATGAGTGTTTGGAAATATAACAAAAGATGTTTTAGTGTAAAACGTTTTTCATTGCCTAAGTGGTTGCAAGAGTTTGTAAAAGAAGTAGTAAGTAAAAAAAGTTTTCTTAAAGAAAATTTTTATGGATAAGGATTTATAGTTAAGGATTATCCAAAATCATAATAAAATGAGTTGAATATAAATAATATTTATAAATACGTAAATCATAAATTAATAAATTATTCTACATAGATAATAATAATATTAATAGTAATACCAAAATATATATTATGATTGGTGATGTCAATGCAATCCACAACTTGTGGAATATGCATAGAGTATAACTAGCCATGTAACCTCATTCTTTCTTTTCTTTAAGTGCCCTACACTATCTTAATACTAATTGTGTCATATAACAACAACATATAAAGTAACCATATAATAAATAAATAAAGAGGGTAAAGTTAATAGGGTAATATTTAATGTAATTGTAGTAAGAGTATAAGAAGGAAATAACTAGCAACAAAAAGTTCATTGATAAGTTGTTAATTGAATTAATATATAGACTAGGAAGAGTAAACATGAATCAACAAAATAGAATGTAGTATAAAGAAGGAAGGTGGCAAGGAGTAATGGTAAATAGTAAAAATTGAGTCTATTAAAAAATAGTGTAGTAAGAGGGAAAGTAGAGAATAAAGGATAGTAGTGACATAAAAAGGAAAAGGGAACACCAAAATAAAGTCAACAAAGTAGCAATTTGTACATAATACTGGAGGGAAAATTAAGGAAGCACATAGGTGAGATACACATAGTAATAGAAGTGGTGTACAATTTGTTGTAGGAAAATCTCCCTGCGGACAGGTAGATCACCTCTAAGAGCTTGACCCTAACTCTAGACAGAAAATGATTAACGTGGACACTGAATTCCTTTCAAATCTATCTAAACTAACACATGAGAAGGAAGGATAACAGAAGTACCTCTTTATCGACATTTATCCCTGCACGCTCCGAGTTGCGCTCCAATACTTTGCTCCTCGCTGAGTTCTGTAAACAAACAAGATACAACCACTTCCTACTCTATTGATGTTAGCTTGAAAACAGATCTATCAATTAATGATAAGTTCATGTAACATTAGACACAAACTAGAAAGAAACAGGCCAAGCGTGTCATATAAATGAGAATAACGACAATAGTACGTACAATCGTAGATGCGAATGTGACAGCTTCATCAAGTCCTCTTCATCTAACCCTTGCCTGAAAGATCCACAACTTGGATAACAACAACTTCACTGATCACTCTCTTCCGGTTGACTGTGTGTTTCCTCCAAGATCATAGGTTTCATGCTAGCAATTATTCCCCCTTTCCACTATCATAGAGCCTGCTTATATAGGTTAAGAGGAGCTTAACCTCTTGATTTATCTTTAGAACAAGTTGGAAACTTCCTCCTTAGATCAGGGATTCCTTGATGAAACCAAGAATTCAAATACAACTACCTCCTAATCTTGAAAGATCCTCCCCTTATTCTCATCAACGGGCCAACTACTTCCTCCGATTAGGCAGCGCTCCCTTAGAAGGGGCATCAGAGCATTGTAGCGCTCCCTGGTAAGCTTTAGGGAAGTGCCAATGCCTTCAAGATGAGTAGCGCTCCTTCAGAGGGGGAAGGGGAGCATTATAACGCTCCCTGAAGCCTTGTAGGGGAGCACCAATGCTCCTAAGGCTGATATAGAGGAGCACTCTCCCTCAAAACCTTTGTTTCATAGCTCTCTTCAAGTGTTAAGAGTTATTTGACCTCAACAAACCAGTTCTCCTTCTTCAAATCAAGCACATGAGGTGTTCTAAGTGCCTCCTTAGTGTCATCGGTGTGGCAGTATGCTCGAACATCGTTTGCGACACTTGTGACCAACTTGTGACACTTATGAAAGTTGTAAGGAATATGTGACACTTACGACAATTGAGAGGAACATGCGACACTTATCTAGCTGAGTAATTTTGATGTGTAACAGATTGCCCCCCAAAGTATGAAGTTAGAAGATGAAAACTGATAACTGAAATACTTTGTATACGTCCAAGCAAGGGTATAGACTCGAAGAACCTGACTAAAGATGCACAAAAACATCCAACAAATATCATGACATATTTCAAAACCTAAGGCAGGCATACCTATGCTTGGGTGATCAAGACTTAGCAGGATATGGCTTCCATAAAATACACTGGAGATCCATAATTGTATTGATAAAAAGGTATAGCCACCGAAGATACAATGTGGATCTATACTCTGATGACTCAAACCGATCGTAGCCACAAAGAATACACAGTGGATCTACGAGATGACAAGACATAGCCACGACCAATACAAAGTGGATCTATGTTGCAGTGTATGTGTTCTTTGTCCAATAGAAATCCCTTTGCAGCCTGGGCAAAGCATATATCAAAGTGATCGCTCAACCCAGGGTCTTCTTACTAATCCTAATATGGTACGAATCTGACCATGTGAATAGATGTCTTGATGTCGAACATGGCAGAAACCACCTGATTACCGGTCAATGGTGTAAACCATTAACAAGTACTAGGGAGATCATCATTAATGTCAATGATTCCCAAGGTACCCTAGTACACTCCAGCGAATGCAAATAGATGAGATAAGGTCAAACATCCATGGAATCATTCGATCAGGGGTCAATGATTCATGTGAGGAGGCCTGCCATTGAGGCATGCAGGTACCAAAGTACTAACTAGTTTCTAAGTCTGTTTCCTGGATAATGTGTTGAAGTCGACAGGAATAGACTCGTCGAGGGAGGGCCTTGATGTATCCCCCATCAATGACACAAAACAGGCATGGAGATGTAATTGGTAGATCAAATGGACATGGACTGACAAAGGTTTTGAGGCAAGATATTTGGGATGGCTGACTCTCGAGGCGTATACTTCCCTTGAACACTGAGGCACAATAGAAAAACATGACATGGACCAAAACTATGCAGTGGGTATCGTGACTTGCGTCAGGGGACCCAAAGGAGTGAAAGGAACTCGGAGGATTGGCTCAGTGAAGAGGTTCAGCAGATTATGATATGTGCAAATGACAAAGTGCCATGTCCAAGGGAGACTCTAAGAAGTGCTAGATGATGTTCTCAAGAGACTGCTTGGCTTGCTCCTTTCAATTTTCCCCCCATCCAGATAGATGAGTACCTCTTTTTGGTTTAATGAGCTCGAGGAGGATAACACGTGCTCAATATAACTCACCTTCGCTAAGTTCCTCTTCCTTTGTTTAACGAACCTAAAGAAGTAAGGGATCAGTCCCATATGGGCCTGTCAATGTGTGATTTAACGAGTCCAAAGACAGAAAACTTGAAGGTTTTTCGGGATTATAGAGTTTGGAAAAACACTTAAAAGAGAACTCTCTCAGTTCCTTTTTCGTACAATAGTCCAACGAGACCGAAAAAGGGTTAAACTATCACTCAAAAGATGCCCTTTCTAACCTTTTAACGAGTGTGAAAGGAAGCAAGGTCACTCGACAATCTTTTCATATTTAGAGAGTCTGAAAAGGGTTTAAAGAAGACTCCAAGGGGGCTCCTTTTTTGTGTGTTCGTATCTGTACGGGTCCGAAACAGAGATAAAAGTTTACCCGGTTACGTTCTCATATTATCGAGCTTGAGAACGAACTAAGACTATGCTCATAAGTGTGACAAGGTGAATAATCCATCAGGACTGCCAGGAAACCTGCGATGTCAAAACTACAAACTAGGGTTTAGTGAAGCCATTATAACATTAGAGAAACCCAAAAAATGACCATACCTTATGAAAAATGAAAATTTATAAATAACAATTGATTTGAAATTTTATTTACCATTTCATTTTGCAAGGATTATGGAGTAGTGGAGATTCTCAATTTGAAGTGGATCTTGTTTTGTTCGTTGTCAGAGCTACGGTTGACCATTTCGCTCACCATTTGGACCAGGTAGGTGTCCATATCGTTCTCTTTCAATTGCATGATTTGGTATCCATTTTCATAGCATTATTTATTTTAAAACATGAATCCCTAAGTCGCCCCAATTAGAACCAAATCGGCCTCTTTGAAAATCAATTGGAAAATGAGATTTGTTTCGCAAAAACATTCTAGGAAAGGATGGTTAAGATGCCACCACCCTAGAAGTCAATTAGATGGGTCGTTTTTTAGCAAAAAATCCATGGAAAATCCCCCACGCATGCCCATGCAGCCATAAAATCGTTTTGATCTTTTAAAACATTTTTATCATTGTTTGATGAATGTTAAATGCTTAAGAGAGGGCGTGGTGGTTAAAAAGAGTGTGTGGTTACTTTTAGATCATGTGGGCATCTTATTTCATGTTTTAAATTACTTTTGAAAATTGTCAAAATTGCCAAAACGTGGAAATAATGAGTTTTTTATTTCTTTTTGTTTTGTAGGTAACTTCGGCAATCATCATTGAATGGAAAGAGAGGGAACAAGAGATGGATGATTTAGATGCCTTACGGAGTCCTCGTACACGGGCCGCTTTGCGAGATTGTGGTTTTCTCAAAATTTTCAAGTTGCAAAAGATGAAGAAAGAGATTTTATTGCTCGATCATATGGTTGGCCTCTGGGATGTTGCAGAACAAGGATTCTAAATCGGCACACAACTTTTAACCATTGAGTTAGAAGACGTGTACTTTTTGACCGACCTCTCGAAAAGAGGGGTCCCTATATTGTTCTCCGGATAGCGGGTGCTACCTGAACAAGTGGACGTGTATTTGGCACACCACTGCATCCCAGGAGCAAGGCTGGTAGGGGGTAGAATCCCTATCAAGGATATTCAAGATTTTCCCCTCTTGTCTATACTGTTTTCTATCACGAGCATGATAGGCAGTACTAGCACTCGTCTGGCATCAAGATTACAGGTGGCTTAAGGTGTTCAGTGTTTGGAACCAACATTGTTCAACTGGAGTGCAGCATTCCTTCGAAATGTGAAGGAACAGATCTCACGATGCTGGACTGGACAGAAGTAGTTTGGTTACATCTCATTTTTGGTCTCATTTTTTCTAGAGCGCATCCCTCAGATATAGCCTTAGATAGCATTAGCGGTGTGACCAGTGGATGAAACTAGGATTGAGAGGTGGACTAGTCTGTCTCCAAGACTAGTGTCGGAGTCAAAGTTCCATTTTACTGGTGATTTCATTGCTTGGCTGAGACGACAGTACCTCTGGATAGAGGACTTCCCTTATGCTAATGTAGATTTCTGCAAGAGCATGGACTTGATTTTTCCCACGGGGGAAGATTGGGATGATTCAGGTAAGAGACAGAGCCATACCTTTTCTAGTTTTGTTTTTTTAAGTTTTTGATGTATATAATTTTTTTGGGTATGTAGAAGAGTTCTAACAGATGTATTGTTTCCAACATGCAGACAAGGGAGCAGTGCGCCCGGCTGATATACCGGTACCAAGATGTTGTGGAGGCATCTCGGTTGCAGCAGATCTAGTAGTACTCATAGTAGGTCTTCGGGAGGTTGAGAGAAACCTCCAAGGCCTTACGATGGGAATTCCTCCTTTGCGGAGGGGAGAAGTGGCTTTACATCTGCGGAGGCACACTGTAGGAGTACCGGAGAATATCAATTCTCTATTGAGGGGCGCAGTGCATGTAGTGGTGTGTTACTCACAACACAATGCAGTGCGGGGAGATTAGAGTCTCTCCGGTGATCATATTTTTGTATGCCTTGTTGTAAATTCTAACCTTGTACAATATCTACTGCAACCCGATATTCAGAAAAGAACAGAAAATATACAATGGCAAATACAAACATTACACAAACATTTTTCATCGAGAAAACCATCATATATTATATTCATACATTGTTTTTCATTGTTTACAATACAATATACACATAGGATCCAGCGACATCCAAAACCCTAACCCAATGACCTAGATTAGTCAAAAACATTCATTCCTTAACCGGAAATAGAAAACCATCGGCAAAAAACCATGTGCCGAAAAACCACCTAATATCATGTGGTCCCGGAAATATGTCGGCCCGAAAAAAAAAAATCAGGGGCGCTGCACCCTCCTCTCACCCCCCTGCGCGCCCGGCACAAGCACTCAGCCACTACTACTCATGCAAAGAATATAACCCATACCCAACATTCTCCCACTTGTTGTTTTCTTTGCACACATGGGGTTACAGGGTTACATAGTCAACAATCCAGGGCAACAATGCCCATGGATCCTCTACACCAAGAGAACTTCTCAGTGCTCACATATTTTGTTAATGAATCTAAAACATTCTTCAAAGTGTCCACCTTCCTTAGTGATACTTTATTTTCTTCAATAATGTCTCTTACAAAATGATATTGAACATCAATGTTCTTTGTATTTGAATGATAAGCAGGGTTCTTCGCCAATAAAATTGCACTCTGACTGTCACACTCTATCCTTACATCTTCTTGTACCAACCCAATACCTGAACACAACCTTTGTAACCATACTTATTCCTTACTTGCATGAGTGGCTACCATGTATTCAGATTCTGTAGTTGAAAGTGCCACTATAGCTTGTCTTTTGCTCATCCAACTTATTGCTCCTCCAAACAGGTTAAACACATACCTGCTTGTAGATCTCCTATGATACAAATCTCCAGCCTAGTCTGCATCCACAAAGCCATGTATATCAATTGTTCTGTCCAATCCTGGTCTTCCTTTGTAGCACAATCCATAGCTAGCAGTGCCACACAAATGCTTGAAAATTCTTTTTACTACTATCCAATGTTGCTTCCCTGGTTTCGACATATACCTACTCAAAACTCCCACTGCATGTGCAATGTTCGGTCTAGTACAGGCCATTGCATACATCAAACTGCCAACTGCACTCGCATATGGAACATAAGACATGTTCTCCTCTTCTTCATGTGTCTTGGGACACTGATCCACAGATAACTTTACACCAACGGGAATAGGAACCTTAACCAGTTTACATTCCTACATATTAAACCTCTACAATATTGTCTCGGCATATTTTCTATGATTTAACCAGAGTTTCCTCCTTTTTCGATCTCTTTTAATTTCCATGCCCAAAATGAAATTTGAAGCACCAATATCCTTCATGTCGAATTTAGAGGACAACTGAGTTTTCACATCCTGGATAATCTCCTTGTTGTTTCCTATCAACAACATGTCATCCACATACAAGACTAAATAAATAAAATGATCACCAATTAATTTAGAATACACACAGTGATCCTCTTTGCTTCTTGTGAATCCAAGTTCCAGCATATAAGTATCAAATTTTTGATACCACATCCTTGGTGATTGTTTTAAACCATACAGGGACTTTTTTATCTTGCATACCAGCTCCTTCTTTCCTTTCACAGCATAACCTTCTGGTTGCTTCATAAAGATTTCTTCTTCCAAATCCCCATGCAGGAATGTTGTCTTCACATCCATCTATTCTATTTCAAAATCAAATGCAACAACAACAGATAACAGAAATCTTATAGAGGTTAACTTGGCAACAGGAGAAAAAATCTCACCAAAATCAATTCCCTCAACCTGGGAATAACCCTTTGCTACTAATCGAGCTTTGTATTTCTCCACTTTTCCTTCTGCATTCAGCTTCTTTTTAAAAACCCATTTGCTACGAATATGCTTTCTTCTAGTTGGCAACTCCACTATATCCCAAGCCTCATTCTTATCCAAAGATGCCATTTCTTCTTCCATGGCCCTTTTCTAGAGATTTCCATCCTCTGAATCCATTGCTTCCCTGACACTTCTAGGATCATCATCAGTAATAGACAAAGAAAAATTTGAACGAAAATTAGGTGGACTATACCTTTATGGTAGCCTTCTTTCTCGATCCGATCTCCTCAATACTGGAGTATGAGGATCTTCCTCTTCTGATTCATGTTCTTCTGTAGAGTCTGCTTCATCATCCTTTAAATCAAACTCTATCTTCTCTGGTTCTTCCTTACTTGGTAAGACTTCTTGTTTAACAACATCCTTCATTTCTCTAAATACCACATCGTGGCTATACACTACCTTCTTAGTTTTTGGGTTCCAAAGATTATAACCTTTGAGACCATCTTTATATCCAATAAAGATACATTTTTCAGCCTTCTTATCCAGCTTACTCCTATTTTCCTTTGGAACATGAACATATGCATCGCAGCCAAATACCTTAAGATGTGTGAGAGAAGGTTCCTTACCAGTCCATACCTCTTGTGGAGTCTTTTCACCCAACGCTGATGAGGGTGATCTGTTGACCAGATAACATGCAGTACCCACTGCCTTTGCCCAAAATTCTTGCCCTATCCCAGCACCACTGAGCATGCACCTTGCTTTTTCCATCAATGTCTTGTTCATACTTTTTGCAACTCCATTCTGTTGAGGTATATATGGAGTAGTCTTCTACCTTAATATACCACACTTCTTACAAAATTATTCAAATTCATTCCCGCAGAACTCTCCACCGTTATCTGTCCTCAACACCTTAATTTGTTTCTCTGTTTGATTCTCAACAAGAGCCTTAAACTCTTTAAACCTGTCAAAGACTTCATATTTCTTCTTGAGAAAATATATGCAAGTTTTCCTCGAGAAGTCATATATAAATGAGACATAGTACATAGATTTTCCCAATGATGGGATCGAGACAGGTCCAAAAACATCACTATGAACTAGCTGTAAAATTCCTTCTGCCCTTGTTGCATTAGAGGGGAATCTTACTCGATTCTACTTCCCATATAGACATTGTTCACAGAAATCAAAATCTAGAGAGAAATTAGACATACCTTCAACCATACCTTTACCGTGTAGTAGTCAAAGACCATTCTCTCCAATATGCCCCAGTCTTTGATGCCACAACATAACCTTTTCTCCAGAGACTGTAGGAGTTCTTTCTTCTTCAACATCAATATCAAGATCAATGGAGATATTACACCCATCACTAATAGTGCTTCCTAGCAGTTTATACAAAGTTCCAAACCGAACTCCCCTCATCAACACCATTTCTCCTCGAACCATCCTGCAAGTTCCCTTTTCAAAAATTGTTTTTACCCCAGCATCTTCCATTTTGCTTACAGAAATCAAATTTCTGGCCATACCTGGGATGTGTAGAACACTAGGTAGTGTTCCAATCCTTCCATCTATGAGTCTCAACTTGACCCTTCCTTTTCCTATGATTCTGGTTGTCGAATCATTACCCAAGAAAACATTACCTCCATCATACTTTTCATATTCATAGAACCACTCCCTGTGGGGAGTCATATGAAAGGATGCACCTGAGTCAATCAACCATGCCTCATGATCTACATGTGTGCTTGAAGAGGCCAAGTACACATCCCCTCCTTCTTCCTTGGAGGTCTTTTCTTCTGTAGAATAAGATTCTTCAGATCCCTTCTTTTTCTCAACTTTGGATCTACATTGCTTCTTGTAGTGCCCTTCTTTTCCACACCTCGAACATACCCTTCCAAACTTTCCAAGAGATTTAGATCTACCCTTAGACTTAGATCTCCCACTTGAGAAATTATATTTATTTCTTTCCTGGGAACGTCCTCTTGCAAATAATGCGTCTGTGCTATGTCCTTCCATATTCTTTCATTTCATCTCCTCCGACAACAAGGACGAGACCACTTCTTCAAACTTCAAAGAAGTTGTATTACTACCTATGGCCACAACTAGACTATCCCACGAGTCTGGTAAAGAACACAACAAACTGATACATTTATATTCATCTGAAATTTTAATATCAACAGATACTAATTGAATTGCCACAGTACTGAAGGCGTTCAAATGCTCTGCCACCGAGTCTCCATCTCTCATCCTCAAGTTATACAACTTCTTTCTCAGGAATAGTTTATTTACCAGGGACTTAGACTGATACAACTTCCCCAACTTTTCCCATAAATCTTTGGCTATAGATTCCTCTGACACATTCAGTAATACTGAATCGGAGAGACATGGTCGAATTGTGTTCTTTGCCTTTCGATCCGTCTTTTTCCAGTCATCTGCAGAAGTTCCTGTAGGTGTCATACCTGGATCTACCGTGATCCACTGATCTCTGTCCACCAAAATATCTTCCATCTTGAGCTTCCACTGCTCAAATATTTTCCCATTAAACTTCTCAATCTCCATCTTCGAATTGCTTGCCATTTCTTTTCACCTAAAAAACAATACCGCAGATCTCCCACTGTAACAAGGATTATCACAGTCCCGAGCCAAACCCTTGATGACAAAGGTGTCCCCCTGAAGCCAATAAAGATTTCATACCAAATGTAAATTCTAACCTTGTACAATATCTACTGCAACCCGATATTCAGAAAACAACATAAAAGATACAATGGAAAATACAAACATTACACAGATATTTTTCACCTGGAAACCCAAACCGGGAAAACCAACATATATTATATTCATACATTATTTTTCATTGTTTACAATACAATATACATATAGGAGGCAGAGGCATCCAAAACCCTAACCCAATGACCTAGATTAGTCCAAAACCCTAATTCCTTAACCAGAAATAGAAAACCATCGGCAAAAAACCATGTGCCAAAAAACCACCTAATATCATGTGGTCCTAGAAATATGTCGTGCTGGTAATATGTCATCCCGGAAATATGTCGTCCTGGAAATATGTCGGCCCGGTGGAAATATGTCGGCCCAAAAAAAAAATTTCAGGGGCGCTGCCCCTGAATCCCCGCGCAGGGGGCTTCACCCACTTGCACGACCGACGCAAGCGCTCAGCCACTACTACTCATGCAAAGAATATAACACATACCCAACACTTGTCAGGAAACGTTGTATGGGTGGAAAGACCTAATATTTTTCTCTTCTACATACTTTTTGATGTAATACAAACATTTCAGTCACGCCATATATATATATATACAGTTTCGAGTTTTTATGATGCCAATGATTTGTACATGATGATGTCTGTGATGTGTTTTAATTTACATGTAATGTACAGTTTTGTTTTCCTTAAATCTTATATGTGGGCAAGATAATGATCCATGATATAATTAGCTAATGAATCCCAAACACTATTAAGTTCTCTTGGAATGTGTCTATATTCAATGTAATCGAACATTCGTTCAAGACGACGAACTTGCAAGTGTAGACATAGCAGGATAGGACTACAGATAGTGTAGATGCAGTTGAGTTGATAAACCATGAGTTGGGAGTCTAAGTAAATAATGATACGAGAGATACCTAGGGAGGAGGCTTGGGTCAACAATCCAATGAAAGCGTGATATTCTGCCATGTTGTTGGTTGCTGGTCCTAAGCAGATGCCTCTTGAACTCACCAGCTCGTCAAACTGATAAATAACCCATGCTGCTGAAGCAATGTTCTGAGTGTGTCGGCTAGCGCTATCCATGAACCCAAAAAGGATAGGAAAGGAAGATGTCATATGCGCATTAAAACACAGGCACAGTCATGAGTGGCAACGGTAAAGACTCGAGCACGCGAAAGAAATAGACACACCAAACTAAAATAAAATAGTGTACAAAGTACAAATGCTAGGTGATCTAGGCATAGTACTTCTTAAGGTAAAGCCCGTTTCGAGGATCTTCTAGGGAAATTCCATCATGATCAACTAATTCGTAGGAACCTTTATATAGGACACACTTCACGGTGTAAGGACCGTGCCACATAGGTTCTAACTTTTCTGTCCCCAATTTATCATGAGCTTGGTCGTAAACGAGGACTAAGTCTCCTTCTGCGAAAGTCTGAGGGTGGACGGATTTGTCATATTGACTCTTAATTCGTTTCTGATGTGCCTCATTGGTGAGAGCAACATCGCGACGTGTTTTGTTCAGTTTGGATAGATACAAGAATCGTTCTTCTTCAGCAGAAGTATGGGGTAGGAGTTCAATTTTCAGTTTGAATGATGGAATCTCACACTCGATTGGTAGGACGGCTTCAATGCCATAGAACAACTGGAAAGGAGTAAATCCAGTTGAGGTTTTCATAGAGGTGTGATAGGCCCAGAGAGCAGAGAATAGTCGTAAATGCCATGATGTTTTGTTTTCCCTTACCATGCATTGGATCATGGTTTTTAGGACTTTGTTGATAGCCTCAACCTGTCCGTTTTCTTGAGGGTAGTAAGGGGATGAGTTTTCGTGGAGAAAACCCAATTTGACATGTAACTCGCTCATCATCTGGTTTTTAAAGTGTGCACCATGGTCAGTGACAATGGCATGTGGTACACCAAAACAAGTTATGATGTGGTTGAAGAGGAATAGAGCTACAGTACGACCATCATTCAGGAAGGTAGGCATAGCCTCAGCCCATTTGGTGAAGTAATCGATGGCGACGATGATGTAACCGTGCCCCCCAGCTAAGGTAGGCTTACACTACATGAAATCGATGCCCCATTTGGAAAAGGGGCCAATGGCGATAATGGGATGCAGCGCCATAGGGTGGGTGCGTGCCTTCTTGTTAAAGATTTGGCAGGGTGGGCATTTTTTTACGGCCTCAATGCAATATTTAAAAATTCAGGGCCAAAAGTAGCTGGCACGTAGGATTTTTTGGTCTGTGGCCATCCCGGAAAGGTGACTGCCACAGGCGCCAAGGTGACAATCGTTCAAAATGCGTTCAGCCTCCTCGTGAATCAAACATTGCTGAGAATGATATAATGGCGAGAGTGGTGATGAATGTGTCGATGCTCTTCGTGAGAGATGTTGGGTTGAAAAAATTGGGTTTGAAGATAGAGGAGAATATCTCCATACCAAGGGTCAGAGGTTCTCATGAGGAAGAGAGATTCGTCGGGGAGAGAATCTCTAGGTTCAATGTTTTCATCGACACGTGGGACAGCACAGATGAGCTCGGCAAACACCAGGGATTTTTTGGCTTTAGCCTTTGTAAACTCAAGATCGAATTCTTGAGGAATAATGATCCATTTTGAATATTTTTCCCCAAGTACTTGACGTGTCAAGACGTGATACATTGCGTTAGAGTCTGCGATTACCGTAGTGGTGTGTAATAAAATGTAGTGGTAGAACCTTTGGACAGCCATGACGGCTGCCAGAGATAGTTTCTCAACATGCGAATATCTGAGTTCAAGTCGAGATAAACTCTTGCTCAGATAATAAATCACATGTTCTTCGTCATTGGGATCTTCTTGAACCAACACCATTGCAATGGTGGAAGTGGATGTGGCCAAGTAAAGGATATAATCCTTTGTATATTCGGGAGGATGTGACAAAGGTGCGTGGGTCAGAGCGTGCTTGAGAGCATTGAATGACCATTGAGCAATGTCATCCCAAATGAAAGGGACGTTCTTTTGCAGCAACCGCATAAATCCTTTAGTGATCTCGGCATAGTTGCAGATGAAACGGTGAAGAAAGTTTGCTTTGCCTTGCAAACTTTAGAGTTGGGTTAAATTGGTGGGTGGGGGTAAGGCTAAGATGGCCTTGATCTTTAAGGGATCCACCCTAATCCCATCTTTGGAGACAATGAAACCGAGGAGTCAACCGGATTCGACTGTGAAAATGCATTTGTGTGGGTTCAGACAAATACGATAGAACCTACATTGGAGAAAAATTGCTCGTAAATGATCAATGTGATCAGATCGATTTAGCGAATGGGCAAGTAAATCGTCGAGATATGGTTCTACTATATGTTTGATGTCATGGAAAGCATATGACATGGCTCGCTGGAAATTAGCCCCAGCATTTTTAAGGCCAAATGGTAGCTTTCGGTAAGCGAAAGTACCCCAAGGGTAGATGAAGGTTGTCTTATGTTGATCAGCAGGCAAGATTTCAATCTGGTTGTATCCAGAAAATCCATCCATGAAAGAGAAGATTATGCTCCCTGTGCAATTGTCGATGATTTGGTTGATGAAGAGCATAGGGTAGTTGTCCTTGGGATAGGCTTTGTTGAGATCTCGATAGTCAACGCAAACATGGATGGTCCCTTGTTTCTTAGTGACCGGAACAAGGTTGGAGACCCATTCGCTTAAAGGGACGGGATAGATGAAGCTAGATTTTAGAAGTTTTTCAACTTCTGCCTTTATAGATGCGATTTTCTTCGGATGAATCGGACAAAGATATTGTCGAACCGGTTTCGCATCAGGGTAGGTTTTGATTTCATGTACGATGATTGAAGGGTCGGTCCCTGGCATTTCCTCATAACTCCATGCGAAGACATCACAGAATTCCTTGAACAAAGTGGTGTAAGAAACCACTTCATCGGGTGTGCAATTAGCACCAAGGTTGATGTTTTCCATGACACCTTCTTTGTTTGAAATGTCAATTGTGATCGTAATAGAGATGTTACCCATGTTCCCCTCAGAGAGAGTATTTTGTGTGAGGATAGGAGATTGTGGAGCTTTGGTAACATCGGGAGGGAAGACATATCGTATGTCTTGGTGGATTTCTTCCAAAGGAAGAAGAAAAGAGGATCGATGGTGGTTATCATCCCAGGGCAGATCGTCAATGCTCAAAATTTCCATGATGGATTCGTCCGAAGGAAAAATGTGGGAAATGTAATCGATGATGGATGATAGGGAATCCAACCACGAGGGCACCAAGTAAGTATCGGGTGCCAATGAATGTGAATTGTTGGAAGAGGGAGAGGCAGATTGAATGGCTACGTATGCGTACTCGGTTGGGCTAGGTGTCATAGTGTCACCAAGCGCATCGAATTCCAAAGGACTAGGCACAATCCAAGGGTCAGATGATTCCAAGGATTGATAAGGCATAGTCAAGATCATATTGACAACGACAATATGATGTGCAGTAGGTGGAAGTGGTGTAGGGAAAGTACCCATGAGGCTAGAATCTTTCAATAAGCCAACACCAATTCTTTCATACGTAATTGGGTGGTCTCCCAAAAAGGGAATGTTGTTGGTAGCAGGGATGCGAGCGTCGGGTGTATAGAAATCAAGCTAATCGATGGTAACAATTTTTCCATGATGGGGGAATCGTACACATCGAAACATCGATGAGGTGACGGTAGTCATAGCGTAGAACCAAATTCTTCCAAGTAGTAAGTTGTAATCGAGGGGAGCATCGACCACCTCGATGTCAACGGTAACAATTTTTCCACCCAACTGAACAGCTAAGGATTGTAATAATCTGTGAGTATGAAAACCTCATCCATCGAAGGCATGTAATATGGTAGTGGATTTGTTAAGGCCTGGTGATTTCAAGCCTTTCCAACAATCTAGAGACATGACACAGGTGGAGGCTCCCTCATCCAGGATAGTCTGGTGGATTTTTTGATTGTGAACAACAACATCGATTTGGAAAGCTAGTTGGTGGGAGAGTCATGGTTGATGGTCGTCTAGGTTAAATGTGAGGTTTGTTGATGAATCAGGATCAGAAGTGTCGATGGCAGCTAAGAGCATTCTACGTTGGATGGGGTAGTGTTGTAGAACTTCCAAGGCAGACATGGCACATGGAGCTTGGGCCAAATCTTCTACAATGTTGTAATTTTGGGCAGCTTATGAATTAGGATTGAAGGTAGATTTATGGATGGTGCTTTTAGGAGGGTGTAAGATAGATTCAAAATAAGGTTTCTCAATCTGGAGTGGCTTGGATGGAGGGCTAATAGACAGAGGATTGATGGAGGATGACAACGTGTCTGACGGAGAACTGTTAGCAATATTTGGCTTATCAGGTTTAACTGGCGTGTCATATGTCGTCGAGCGATTTGTTAGATTAACTTCATTAAACATGTAAATGTGGGCAATGGTCAAGGCCTCATCATGGGGTTGGTTGGAACTACCCCCCAGTGTGGGGGTTTGTGCAACCAAAGATTATTGCTGTGGAAAAGGATGAGTGAGCACAGTGGGTTGTGAATTTCCCTTGAAAAGTTTGGCCACTTCATCGCGGTGTGGGTAGTCTCAAGTGTATTGATTGTCACCACAAATGAGACATGGGAATTTTGGTTTTCATTGCAGTTGTTTTCCGGCAGCAGGGGTTTGTGGTTGGGTTTTGGGTTGTTCGTTGTTATTGTTCTTCTTTGGTTTGTTTCTCGCTTTCTTCCTGCCCCCGAGCTGTTGTGAAGGGGTTGATTGGACTACATTCACATCAGAGACCTGAGTTTGAGGGGGGGTAGAAGAGGGTGCAGTCGAACTAGGACCAGCCATTGAGGTGGGCCGCTGAATCGTTCCAGCAGACTGGGTAGTAGATTGAGTTTTGATGGAGCCAATAACTCCATCTGCATGCGAAGCAGTCGATGGTTTGGATGGGTCGTTAGTGGCATGGGTAGCGTTCGGTATCAAATCATATAGAGTATCGGATTGTGAATAGACTAAGTCTAAGTACTGAGCTCAGGCAATGGCTTCTTCCTCAGTGACTACACCACCCATGGAAAAACCAGGAGCGATCTAGGGCAACAATGATTTCATGAACCATTCCACTAACAATTGGTCAGGAATGACCGCTTTGATTAGCCTTCGTCGTCATCTCCATTCATGAATGTTGTCGTAGATATGTACGGAAGTTGTCTGACGAAGGGAGGATAATAGTTCAGTACTCGTCTCGTATCAAATGGGTAGCTGGAAGTGCGTGAGGAAGGACATGGCGAGGGAGTTGAAATCGTGAAAAATGCGTGTGGTAATTCAATATACCATTTCTCCGTGGAACCCATAAGTGTTCACTGGAAAAGACACAAACGAATCGAATCATCCATGAGGGAGTTGGATGAACACCACAAATGGAAAGTCATCACATGGTTGTTCGGGTCTTCTCTGGACTTTCCATTGAATTTTGGGATATCAGAAGGAAGTTTAGCTGGAATAGCTGGCCAAACTGGAGAATGATAAATAGGATCAGTCGTTAACCAAGACAAGTCTGGAAGATCCAGGGTAGCTAGAAAAGGTAGTTGTCAGTTAACCTGTGGGTAATGTTGGTGTGGTAGAGGTACACCAGTGGGGCCCAATACCGGGTTATGTGGATAATTATAACTAGTGGGCCCTCTCATATGAGGATGGTTTTTACCAAGGTACACAGGATTTGAGATGTTTTGAGAAGCATGTGTGAGCGGAGGATAACCGGATGGGTTTTTTGGGTTATAGGGTGGGTTTGGCATTTGTCCATAAGGGGGTTGCTGCAAATTCTAAACATTTTATCCTGTCGACAAGTGTGGGTTTCCTTGAAAAGGGACACTCCATGGATTGGGTGTGGCGGACACATTTTTTCTGTGTGGTTGATGGTAGACTCCGGATTGAGGCTGCCCCCTAGCATGAGTGTGCCCCTTGAATGGAATTTTTCCTCCGGTGGGAGGATGACCCCCTACATTGGGGTTCCCTCCAAGTGGAATTTGTCCTTCGGTGGGAGGATGCCCCCCAGTTTGAGGTAGAGTTCCTGAGATTTGAGAGCTAGACGTCAATGACTGACTGGTGTTGTCGATCGGGTTAGGACCACCAAGATCGGTCCCTCCGAGTTTTTGGATAGGTATTGAACTTCCTCGTATAACTTGGGTAGTAGTTTGGGTAGTGGTGGCAGTGGAAGCATTCAGTGCCTTGAATCTGAAAGGGAGTGTAGGTCTTGGTGTTATAGGTGTGCCAATCGGAGCTTGATTAACTACTGCGTTACCGGCGGGGATAGTTGGAATGTGTGGGACCATTGTAGAATGGGCCGTCTGGAGGGGAATAGTAGACCTTGGGCCAACAGACGGTGTGTTCGGACCAATGGGTGGTGTGGATGTAAAATTGGTGGTACTGGTGAAATGATTTGGAGGTATGGTGTAGGAAAAAGGTACGTTGGCACCTTCCCCTGTTCCATAAATATCTCACACCAAGCGTGGTGGACTTCGAACAGCGTCTGCGGTCCAAAAAGGGTCATTGGCTAAAGGGTTTTGAGAAGACCTAGCCGAAATTTCAGAAGGATTGACGACAACAAATTCTCCAGCAGAATTCATGTGGAGGATCTGTAGTTCGTATCCCTCCAAAATGCAGTAATCTTCCGGAGATTCTGAAACAATTCGAAAAGTTTCCAAAGGAATGGGAACTTCTTCCTGGGAAGTTGTAGTATTTTTAACCTCACTCTGTTGAGGAGACTCCTTGGTAGAATGAGGGGGTAAAGGGGTGTTTCCTTCCATATTTTCTGGAGGAAGTCCCTATAGCCTCTGTGAGTGGTGTGGAGGTTCGATGTTGGTGAAGAAGAGTCAGCGAAAGAGATCTATGGCCAACTAACAAAAATAAACAACACACGCTAAAAAAATCTAAGAATGATAACCAAGCAAACAGGACCTTCTTTTGATGACCATACTAGTTGGTGATGAAATCCAACGTCACATGATCAAGTCCAGAAGGGGCGGGGATAGGGTGGAATAGTTACAATGGTGACCTGCTTAACAGACTTATGCCTTGGTGCAAGCTTCCATGCAATAATTGTGGATTTACCCTCCAAGGAGCCCGAGTGAGTTTGACCAATGTCTACTCCAGGTACAGTGAGACTTCCCATCACCGTCACCTTGTGTAAGACCCTAAATATTATGGCCACTAAGGCTACCAATTCGCAGTCATCCCCTGGGCAGGAACAGTCAATAGTCCGATCCGAACGTATGGCCAGGGTATCAAGCCCGAAATCAACGAAAAGGATTCCACGCAGTAATTTTGGATTTACCTCAAAGTGATCCCCATAATACGATCTGACCACCACAACTATTTAAACCATGGAGGGTTAGTCCCCATAGCTTACCCGAATGCGACCTCATGCATAACCCCTATGTGAGAGGGGGATCCCAGGCAGACTTATATGATAACTATATTTGACTCTCCCTAACTCAGGATGCTAATGTTTGTTTTGGAAACTTTGGAGAGTTATGCTCACAGCCTAATCCAAATTACTAATCCTATTCTACTATTGGTGGAGGATCCTAGAAAAGAAAAAGTTCCAAATAATTTTTAATTAGCGTTGATTTTATGGTTGTTCTTTACGCAAAGGGTTGCATGGAAGTGAAACAAATGGAATTATGAATCAGACCCAAAGAATGCATCGAATATGATAAGCAGTCATTTCTTTTTGATGAAAATCTATCTAAGGGAGAGAGAGAGTTCTTTTCACTAACAAGCACGAATAAGGAGTGTCCTCAAACAATTCTTTTTCTCAATCAAATCCTGATGCAATGCTAAAACTTTTGAGATGCCTTCTAACATGCAAAATCAATCGCGAAGATGCCTTTTGTTGTTTGCATATGAATAATGATCAATTCAACACAATGATCGTTTCTCTAATTATCTTCTTGTATGAATGAAAACCAAAATAGCACAAGCAAAAGTCATACAAACAATACACCCTTTCGTTGCAATCAAAACGAAAAGCGAAACAAAAGAAAAAATCAAAGAGAAAACAAACTTCACACCCAAAAGAAAAAGTTGAAGAACAATGATCTTGACTAAAATCGAGATGAAGAGGTCTGTAGGCCTTTGATGACCTTCACCAAGGTTTTTACTCAGTTAAACAAAGAGAAAGACAATGCATGGGTCTCAGACTCCAATCAACAAAAAACTCAATAACAATATTGAAGAAGGCTACAAGATCCGACTAGTAAGATGTTCGTTCTTCAAAAAGACAGATGTCAAGGCTGAAAGAGAAGAAATATTGACTCACAAGGTTACCCAGCAAAAGAGACACAGGAAAAACCTAGAAAAAGCAATTCTGGAAGGTTTTTTGGCCAAAAGAGGGTTGGCTCTCTGTTGCCAAAGGCAAGGAGAATTATAGCACTCTGTGCAAATCTATGGGGGAGCGCTGGTGCTCTGTTAACACTAGGACATGGGCGCCAGGGTCAAAAAATTCCCAAAAATGTCAAAAAATCAGAAAAATGCAATCCAATTCTGACAATTATGCTGAGCATGATGGGGTAAGGAGCCAATCAGCTCATGAAACCAATCAAAAGAGGAGTGAAACAGGTCTGAAATAATCAAGGGGTAAAACAAGGTCAATGAGGAGAAAATCAAAACAAGAGGTTTTGATTCGAGGCTATCTCCCCAGCGGAGTTGCCATTTTCTGTTGTAGGAAAATCTCCCTGCGGACAGGTAGATCGCCTCTAAGAGATTGACCCTAACTCTAGATAGAAAACGCTTAACGTGGAAACTGACTTCCTTTCAAATCTATCTAAACTAACACATGAGAAGGAAGGATAACAGAAGTACCTCTTTATCGACGTTTGTCCCTGCATGCTCTGAGTTGCACTCCAATCCTTTGCTCCTCGCTGAGTTCTGCAAAAAAACAAGATAAAACCACTTCCTACTCTATTGGTGTTAGCCTGAAAATAGATCTATCAATTAATGATAAGTTCATGTAACATTAGATGGAAACTAGAAAGAAACAGGCCAAGTGTGTCATATAAATGAGAATAATGACAGCAGTACTTACAATTGTAGATGCGAATGCGACAGCTTTATCAAGTCCTCTTCGTCTAACCCTTGTGTGAAAGATCCACAACTTGGGTAACAACAGCTTCACTGATCACTCTCTTCTGGTTGACTGTGTGTTTCCTCTAAGATCATAGGTTTCATGCTAGCAATTCTTCCCCCTTTCCACTATCATAGATCCTTCTTATATAGGTTAAGAGGAGCTTAACCTCTTGAGTTATCTTTAGAACAAGTTGGGAAATTCCTCCTTAGATCAGGGATCTCTTGATGAAACCAATAATTTGAATGCAACTGCCTCCTAATCTTGAAATATCCTCCCCTTATTCTCCTCAACGGGCCAACTACTGCCTCAGATTAGGCAGTGCTCCCTTAGAAGGGGCATCAGAGCGTTGTAGCGCTCCTTGTTAAGCTTTAGGGAAGCACCAGCGCCTTCAAGATGAGTAGCGCTCCTTCAGAGGGGGCAGGGGAGCGTTATAACGCTCCCTGAATCCTTGTAGGGGAGCGCTGGCGCTCCTAAGGCTGATATAGGGGAGTGCTCCCCCTCAAAACCTTTGTTTCAAAGCTCTCTTCAGGTGTTAAGAGTTATTTGACCTCAGTAAACCAGTTCTCCTTCTTCAAATCAAGCACATGAGGTTTTCTAATTGCCTCCTTAGTGTCGTCGGTGTGGCAGTATGCTCGAACATCGTTTGCAACACTTGTGACCAATTTGTGACACTTGCGAAAGTTGTAAGGAAGATGAAACACTTATGACAATTGAGAGGAACATGTGACACTTATCCAGCTGAGTAATTTTGACGTGTAACACAATTAAATAGTAGATAGTTGGTTCAAAATAATGTGGATGAGTAATAAGGGAAAAGTAATAGAAAAATCATTATGTAAAATGCAATAAGGAAGATGATGATATATATACAAATCATCATATAGTTGAGGGTTATAATAAAAAAAAACGCAAATGTAAATGTACAGAGTAGAATGTGATGGTATAAAAGTTAACAATTAAGAAATAGACAAGTATTAAAGAGGAACATAAAATACATATCAAGAAATGGAGTAGGAAAAAAAATAGTGTAATTAGTGGTTAGAGTAATATAATCAAAATGTGAAGCATGTGATGTACAATATATTGAATGGGAAAATACAATAAAATAATAAGAAAATGTAAATAGATAAAGTATATAAAAAAGTACAAGGATGTGTTATAAGTAATATTAGAGAATAAGGTGCATGTTCGACAACATAGGTATTCCAATAGAGGATGGACACCTTACATAACCACTCACACAACTAGATAAAAGATCAACACACCGATGTTTTGACATGGTAAAACCCCTACGGGGAAACATCCACGGCCCTAGCCAACGAGACCACTTGGAGCAGTTTATTAATGCAAAAGAAAAATATTACAAAGAGATTTTACAAGAGATTTTCTCACAATCGATCATCGGAAAAAGACCCTCCATGATCTTTAAATCGAGATCATGGACCAATTGGGTGTTAAGACATAGATCAATGTAGTCTTTAAGATCGAGGATAATATGAACCGTCATATCACTCTATGTCAATAACGTATCGTGACCGTCATATTTCCTAACTACAAATGCATACTAATGCATACTAAAGAAACACACTAAGAAACACACTTTTACCTAATGAAACATTAGACGAAGTAGATCTTAACTAACCCCTAAGTGTCTATATATCCTAACATCCCCCCTTAAGAAAAATTTGGGATAGGATTGAAATATTTACAATAGTGACACAATAGGAGAAGGAAGGAGGAATTATATCCTATCCCCCCTTAATGACAACTTCATGAACTCCTAACATAGATCAAAGTTTGGAAATATTCACTTTTGTAAGAGACTTTGTGAAAATGTCTGCAACTTGATCTTCTATAGGGAAAAATAACACTTCAATAACTTGATCATGAATGACATTTACGATGAAGTGCAGGTGTAGCTTGATGTGTTTTCTACGTTAATGTTGAACCAGGTCTTTGGTGAGCTTGATGGCACTCTTATTTTCACACCAAAGGTTGGTTGAATGATGATGCTCGAATCCAAACTCTCAAAGGATCTATGGAGGCCACAAGGCTTCCCGAATTGCATTTACCATTTCTTGATACTCTACTTATGCTAAAGAAGGTGAAATATCCTATTTTTTCTTATAGGCCCAAGTGACAAGTCTTGAACCAAGGCTGAAAACATAACCTGTAGTAGACTTATGATCATCAAGGTCGACAACCTAATCTGAATCAGTGAAACCAACCAATAAAGGAGTCCCCCCTAAAATATGATGGATCTCAAACTGAAATTTACCCCAGACATAACGAAGTATCCTTTTAGCTACTTTCCAATGGATTTTATGGGGTGTTTGCATATACCGAGAAACAATATCAACAACAAAAGAAAGATCAGGACATGTATGAGTCAAGTATAAAAGTATACTGTAGTGTCCCCAAGGCCAAGCCCCGATGTAAACCATGCTCTAAAAGAGATTGTAAATATGTTCTATAGGCTGGTGATCCAAGTTTTGTATAAGCTGTAGGCGTATGAGTTTTGTTAGGCCAGGGAGCCTAAGTGTTGAAGGCCAAGAGCCTGTGATATACTTGTATGTATGCAGGTCAATTAATAAAATATAAATACCACCGGTGCAGACCAACCACGATGAAAGAGTGATGGGGGACTGAGTGTCCACATAGTGGGCAAGGGATTAAGGGCTGGAAGGTGGGGAAAAGGGGCTGGGTGTTGAACCTAGGGGCTAAGCCTAGGGGGTTTAGGCCTGGATTAATATTTTAATATTATTTCCAAAAAGAGCCATGTGCATATTATTTTACCATAAGTCCTTTGGAAGGACGAGTGACTTCCAACTGTGAAGGAATGAGCTTCATGGGTGACAAGTGTCAACCCATGTGCATGCGGTTAAAACTGTCGAAGCAAGCCGTGTTGGGGTTCCGCTCCCATACCCGTCAACTGCTGTGTAGGTTCCTCCTGGATTGGACCGGGGGGGACTGTCTGAGGGTGAAGGGGTCAAACCTTTGCAGAGATACCTCGTGCATCTTCTGAACCGTACACACTGTTCTGAACCGTCAAGCCTGTGAGTGGAATTTCTGTACACCTGGTGAAATCCCGAAACCGAACCCGTGAGTCTATCCGTGATTGCTGAGCCTGTTTGGAAAGCCTGTGTCTATTTCCCAGTTGGATGTTGTGGCCACGCAGTGCTGGATTGCGCATGGCTTAATGGCCAGTGTGAATTCGTGCTTAGCCTGTGTGTAATCTCTTTCCAAGTGAGGGAGGTGACCGTGGTTTGAAGAGGCAGGTTGTCAGGCCTGCGAGCAACTCTTTCCAGGTGAAATAGTTTGCTGGGAAGTGTGTCTTCCAAAGAGTGTCCAGCACCAGCTACGGACTCTGAGACTTCCTGATCCGGCCTGTTGCCGAGGCCCAGAAGGGGAGGTTAGCACCGATGAACTATGCGTGTGAAGGTGTATACTCCCGGGCCTAACAGGCATGTGGGGAATGAGGTTCTAGTAGTAGTGGGCGTAAGATGGCATCTTTGGGAAGAATCCTTCCAGATATTTCTATGTTGTCTTCTCTGTAACCTCAGCCTGAGTCTAGATTCCTTGCCTTGGTGTGGAGCTCGGTCCCAGCTCGGGGGTGTCCCACTGTTGAGCTGATGAACAATGTGGTCTAAGGCTGGGAGGTTCGTGGAAGGCCTGCACTCGATTGGTGATTTCTACAGCCGTTAAAAGATAAGTATTTTGAATTATGTTTTGAACATGTTTTGGCTATGATATATATATATTATCATGTTTTCCGCTGTGTGTAAATAAAATACTGTTGCATGCTATGGTTTGTTAATGGTAACAGTAACTTATATATTTTACTCTATGAATTAAGTGTGTTTAATTCTGGTTAAATGCATTTGTTTTTAAATCCATGTAATGAAGTGAAAAAATAAGAGGTTGGGTGAACCTGGTTAAACTCATGCTACAAATTGGTATCAGAGCCAAGTTTTTGACACTGAGCCTAGATGGGCCAGAGGAGCGGTCTTCGAACCGAAAATGTGAGGAGGAATTGGGCCTGGAATGGCCAATTTCGGATGTTAGTTTGTTCCAGTGCGTCAAGTAGTTGCTTGACCACGTTTATAAGCTCAAGAGGTATAGCGGTACTATGAAACCGCAGCTGGTATGGTCTACGACCATAGGAAGACAGGTTTCTACACTGATGGTGTGAGACCCGTCGGATCTGTTCAGGAGGGAAGACAAACCCTTGCAACCGCCAGATCTGGAGAACGTGCACGAGGTTTAAAACCTCTTGATATTGCACAGGACTTTAAACTCGAGAGGAGCGTGAGTCGTCAGATCCCTATGGGATTAACCGCCAACCGTACGAGTTGATGAAAGTCACGCGGGACTTAAGTCCTCATGGATAAAGGAGAAGTCTCGAAGAGGCGTCGGGATATTCAAACTAAAGAGAATTGAGACCCATTGATTCTCGAAAACCCGAGGGGGGATCATAGCCGTAAACCTTGGGAGTACACGCGTCATAATCCTAGAGAGAGTCGGAATTCGGAGAATCGGAGTTCTCGAGCACGTAGAAATCTTGTCACACGAAATCGCGATCCGCGAATTCGTGACAAGATCCAGACCGTTCATTTAGTGGACACGTGGCGGAGATCCGCACCATCGGGGAAAGTCCCGACAAGGAGTGAGTCCATCGGTATTGGAAGTTCATCGGGAAATCGGGAACCCCGGTGACAAGTGATTCTTACACTTTGAAACTTCGAACCCCGAAACCCCGATGAGAGCTTTGAGTATGGTCACGGAGTAGAGGTCACATGGACCTAACTTGACCGTGATGTGTTAAAGCTAAAGGCGCATCGGATATCGGGCATCGGGATATCAGAGAATTCGAAGGCAAGGTTCCCAGCACAGGAGAATCGCGATACACGAATTCCCGATAAGGCTTAGGTGCGTGGGGGCCACACCGACTGTCAGGAGGATAGGTGGCAGATTCATAGCAACATGAGAAAAGATTGTTGGCGAGTCAACGACTGGGACCCATCGGAGATTCCATGAGCGTACGAGAATGATATTGAAATCACTGAAGCCCCGAGGAGTGGTTTGATTAAGGTCATATAGTGTGGTTTCATGATAATGATCTAGCCCGGAGAGCTAGCACGGACGGAGTCCATTGGAATTCAGGAAATCGGGGATTCCGCTGTTGAGCATATTGGGCGCACTCGTATTTGTGAAACCCCGAACCCCGATAAGGGATAAGGCCTGGGTCACGAGACAACGGTCGCATTAGATAGGGCTTAGCCTGGAGGGATAAGGCATATCGGAGAATCGAGAGTTGCGAGGACATGCGCCTGTTGGCAGCGCAAGGGCCGAAACCCCGACAGGAGTAGACACGAGAGGGAAACGGCCACGGTCTTGGCGCATGGTCATATGCTTCAAGAACTAGGCTCAGGAGGGCCAACCCATAAAAAAGGCTTAGCGAAGATCGAGAATCCGAGAGGATAATAAACCTCGACATCAGGAGTTGTGAAACTCCGAAACTGGAAGCCCTGAAATAACTGAAATTGAAGTTTCAGACACTCGAAAAACACAGAGCCAGACAAAGCATAGAAAACTTGTGAAGCTGAAATAACTTTCGTTCTTGTTCGTATTAATTATGAATAGTGTGGGATATTCATGAAGTTTAATGGCCTAACAATTTGAATTGGATTGCACAGTGTGTGTTCTGAATACAACAGAGGCCAAAACTCCAGACAATCAACGCCAAGTATGGAGTGGGGAAGAATGCCAATTATCCCTTAAATGGAAGATGATCAAGAAGGAAAGGATGTTAACCAAGGAGTCGAGGGATCGCACTCTAATGGGAATGGAAAAGAAATGGATAAGGAAGGACATATGATGAAAATAATTGAAGGGTTACAAAGAGAGGCTAAGGAACGATGAGCTGATAGTCGAAAGCTCATCAAAGTCAGAGATCAGCAAGGGAAATTAAACTTAAGATTCATGCAGAGTCTGGAAAGAATAGAGAAGAAACTTGAGAAAGGAAGAGACTCAAGTATGACAGAGAGTCATAGAACTCATGGGAGAAAAAGTAGGTCGAGGAGTGATAGCCGACATTACAGTCGCTCCCAAAGACGTTCTGGCAGTAAGACACACAGCAGTTCAATCCCATCACCTACCAGAAAACATCAAAAATCTGGAAGGGAGGAATTGAAAGGAGAGATGAATAAAATTAAACCTCCAACATTTGACGGGGAGCATAAGAAGGAGGAAGATGCCGAGACATGGTTGCTTGGCATGAAGAAATACTTCCAGCTGCAGAATTATTCTGCTCATGCAGAAGGAAGAATTGCAATGTACCAGCTAAAAGGAAAGGCATCTATGTGGTGGGATCAGTTTGTGCAGGTGCAACACATCAAAGAGAAAGAGGTCACTTGGAAGGAATTCAAGAGGT
>JASDQU010103584.1:275857-335394 GCA_032191745.1 Picea mariana | reverse complement strand
TGTGTGTAAATAAAATACTGTTGCATGCTATGGTTTGTTAATGGTAACAGTAACTTATATATTTTACTCTGCGAATTAAGTGTGTTTAATTCTGGTTAAATGCATTTGTTTTTAAATCCATGTAATGAAGTGCAAAAATAAGAGGTTGGGTGAACCTGGTTAAACTCACGCTACATATACCAACTAATTGATGGTACAACATGGCATCAACTTCGGGAGAAGTATAGGTGGAAACAAGATTGACTCCAAAATGGAAGGGAGAAGGAGTTGGTTTACAATATTTCATTTGAAAGTGATGAAGGTCACAAGAATATTTATACTAAGAAAAAAATTCCTTCATTGGTTTTCGTAACGTGGAGGCCAAAGAAATAGTGCAAAAAGCCTAATTCTATAGCTTCAAATTTCTTCTTAAGGATTTTTTTAACATGGTTTAAAAGTTTTGAGTCACTATTGGTAAGGATAAGGTCATCAACATAAAGGAAAAGGATTATGAGATGGATTCCTACTTTCTTAGTATATACATTAGGATCAAAATGACATCTAGAAAATCCAATGTCAATAAGAAAGTTGTCCATTTTGGCATACCAAGCTTAGTGAGCTTGCTTAAGACCATAAAGATATTTGTTAAGGAAACAAACAAGGATAGAGTCATTCTAGACATAGTCAGGAGGTTGTTCCATTTATATTTCTTCTTGCAAATCCCCATGCAAGAAGGAGGATTTAACATCCATCTGATGGACCTCCCATTTATGTGAGGCAGCAAGGGAAAGAACAAGGAGAATGGAATTAATTTTGGCTACAGGGGAAAAGGTTTCATTATAGTCAATTCCTTCAACTTGGAAAAATACTTTTGCAACTAACCGAGCCTTGTGTCTTTCAACACTTCCATCTCATGCATACTTAGCTTTGTATGCCCATTTACATCTAAGAAGTTTTCTTCCTTTTGAAGAGGTACAATATCCCAAGTATCATTTTCCATTAAAGAACGATACTCTTCATTCATTACTATATCCAAACCTAGATGACTTGAAGCTTCTGCAAATGTCTCAGAATCATGAGTCTATGAAACTTGAGACAAAAGAGAAGAGGCTCGCTAGAATTGAGAATGTGTTTGATGTTTATATGAAGGATCACCGAAAAGATAACCAACTACTTCCCATGTTGAAATGACCCATCTAGGAAGCGATGATGTTGGTGCTAGTTCATATTCAATGGAATCATCTAGAGGAAGGCTAGCAGGCGGAGCTAAATTTTCATCTTTAATGTCATCATCTAAAGAAGAAACTAGTATAGGAATAAAAGAAGGCACAAACACTGAAGATGGTTTTTAGGTTGAAGAAGGCACAATCATTGAATTAGGCTCACAGACCAAGATATTTTCATCAAATTTAACATCTCTTCTAATAATAATTTCATTAAAATATGGTTGAAGAAGTCTGTAACCTTTGACATATTCAGAATAACCAAAAAATATACACTTCTCACTTTTAGGATGCAGATATTTCCTTTTCTCATAAGGAATGTGAGCCCATGCTATACTTCCAAATACACGGAAGTGATTTACATCTGGTTTAATTTTAGTCCATGCTTCTTCCAGTGTCATATTTTTAAGATCCTTTATCGGAGTGCAATTTACTATGCAATTTTCAGAATTTATGGCTTCTTCCCAATACTTTAAACTGAATCATTTAGATTTGATCTTACAATTAACCATTTCATTTAATGAGTGATTCTTTCTCTCAAAAACACCATTTTGTTGTGGTCTATATGGAACATTGTGCTGCATTTGGATTCCCTATGTAGTGTAGTAACTTGTAAAATTATTGTTCACATATTCACCTCCATTATCTGTTCTAAACCTTTTAATTCGATATCTAGATTTCTTTTCTACAAGGGCCTTGTAGGCCAAAAACTTATCAAAAACTTCACTCTTAAGTTTTAATAAGTAAACCCAAGTATGTATGGAAAATTCATCAATTAAATTTAAGAAATACTTGCACCCATAAAGAGAAGGAGAAGAAAGTGTACCAGACAAGTCACTGTGAACAAGATGCAAAGGGCTCGAGGCGTGCCAATAGGAACGTTTTTCAAAACTATCCCACTGAATTTTTCTGAGAACACAACAAACACAAACACCATCTCTGCACGAAACAATAGGAAGACCATTCACCATCTATTGATTACATAGTTACTAGAGCTATAGTTTATATGATCAAACCAGTCATGCCAAAGTTTGCTCAAGTCGTCGCTATGAGAAACAAAAATAGATAGAAAAGATGATGAACCAAAGTGGTCAAACTTGTACAATTTGGTAATATCATCACCAATTCGAGTTGCAAGAACATGATAAGGATATTTTAGATCCTTGATTACAACTTGGTGAGGTGAAAATTTTATGATTTTACCTTTACATGAATGAGTGATTTGATATACTGATAGAAGGTTACACGAAACACTTGGAACACATAATACATCATTGAAATGACAATTATCTACTTGAATTGTTCCAGATCCTACAACACTAAGAGATCTATCATCACCAACAAATATTTTCTTGGTGTTACATTCATTTAGAGAATAAAATATGGCTTTATCCTTAGCCATATGATAAAATTATCCAAAATCAATAAGCCACTAATCAAAAGATGAAGTAGAAGTTGCATTGAAGGAGAAACCAGAAGTAGAAAGTGCATGTCCATGAGGTGAAGAAGAAGAAGAAGTAGAATCAATCTTGGTGTTGTGCTTCTTCATCGCTACTTCTAAATCTGACATATTTTTTAAATATTTGGACTCATCATGACCATCTTTCCCATAAAATTTGCAATGTCTGTCGGTCTTCTTATTTTTATAATTTTCTCCTTTGTCACCATTAGGAGATGAAGTTGTTTGAGTGGGTTTGGGACCCTTGTTTTTCTTCTTGTTGTGGTGAGGATGTTTCTTCTTGGGATTCTTGGGTTTATCTTTTTGTTGAGCTACCAAGGATTTGTTAGAGGTAACTGTAGTGTTCATCCCTCCAAGTTGTACAAGATTATCTTTCTCTCTAATAAAAGCATCACAAAATGACTCAAGAGTGGGTTTTTTGATATCTCTCCCTAGAGACTCTCTCATGGAATAAAAGGTAGGTACAAACATAGAATATGCACTGCTGGCGAGTTCTTTATTTTTTGTGTTGTCTGTGTTGTCATTGATGTCAAATGACTGAGAATGATGAGAGTGGGAAGGGGCATGAAACACGAAGTCCCAATTCTCGAAGGAGATCTAGGCTATCAGATAACTGAAGGTTATGGACCATTGATATGGCACGATGAAGTTCATATTTAGGGAGTTCAGACATCAGAGAGAGGAGTTGAGTCTATGCAAGGTGTGCACACAATCCGCAAGGAGTGTGCTGACAGAATATTTTCAATTCCAAAGCTCAGAAGAGACAACGCTTTCTAGAAGTATAGATGAGGCCTAAAGGATAGACTCGTATGAGAATCCAAAGGTCAAGGCCTTTGAATACTTAGAAATATTCTAAGTTGGGAGAAGGCACAAGATCAGGAGGAGGAGTGACAATGAACTTTGGGTCAAGAATTATGAAATATATGGACTGTCAGATCCGAGTCCAGATAGGAGTAGCAGGTAGAGGAGGATATTAGATCCCATCCGTCAGATCTGAATGCAAGGACCAACAACCATTGGATCCAGGTAAGGTGCACACACCTTAATATTTTTGAAATATTAGGAGAAATAGTTGATTCATTGATCTAAGGGAAGATCTGAACGTTGATTCCTTTCATTGGGAAGGATATTTTAGAAATTGGGAGTCAGGAGAATGGAGGAAGTTAGTTTCAGAAAACCCTAAAACACAAAGTCTTGATTCGTGAAGTGGATATCTGAACCGTTGGATCGTGGGAAATTTTGGACCGTTGATTTGATACGACATAGTTTGGAGTTTGGACTTCGAGAGAAACAAGGAGAGATGAGTTCTAAGGATGTGAAGTGTGAATTCTCGAAGCGCTCAAGAGTTGATCCCCAGGTCATAGCCGAAGGTCATATCATCAGAATTCTAAGGCAGGGGCTAGCGACCACTAAGATCTTAATTCAGATTTCAGGAATCAGGAGAGTCGAGAGTGGCTCATATCAAAATACCTGTCGTCTGAAGTTGCGAAAGACTCTACATGTATAATCCAATGACGATGATTAAATCAAAAATATGATTGAAGGTTTACTATTTCACTTCATGAGTTATTGACCAGTTACGATTCAGTTATACAGACTAAATCATTATTCTTGGGCATTGGAGATTCTTCTCTTGGGAGTTTGAGATTTAGAGTGTAAAGGATGATGTGAAAATGCATAAAAGAATAATGTTGTGACATAGTGAGGTTTTCGTTTCCTTGCTAAATGAGTTGAACCATATGTAATGAAAATAAAAGTATGAACAAAGCAAGAAAAAAATTCAGAGATGAAGAAAAGAAGCGGGACAAAGAAAAAATTGTAAAAAGAGAAGAATGAACAAGAACCTTCAGCATGAGAGGAATAGAGGAAGAACAGATGGAAAGATATAACAAGTGGAGCCAAGTATGAACAAAAAGAATTAGAGCATAATTCCAGAACATAGAAGAACTGGTAAGTATTGAAATATCTGTATTTTTTCAAGGGTGTAATCAAACAAAATTTTATAATCAGAGTGGTCCTAGGGAGGATTGTGTTTCTCTGTTATTGAATATGGTGCTTGAATATTGGGAGGTGTAGCTTCCATATAGTTGTGTCTAGAAAATAGTGTGGCAGGGTGGTGCTAGGGAAAACAAAGAGTTTTATGCGTGCAAGTTGGTTCTTGTATAAGTGGAAGTAGGTGATTCCATCCAATTGGTGTTGGAGATCATAAGGAGAAAATATGTTTCTTTCTAGTGGGAGCTAGATAAACTTGAGGGTTGGTGCTCTCTACAAGTTGAAACTTGTTAAAGAAGAGGTTGTAGCCTCATTTTGAGTTGGTGCTCAAAGATAGATCATGTGCAGAACATAAAAGACTACCTATCATTCTAAGAAGAAGAGGTTTTCTCCCTTTATGGGTTTCCTCATGAATATTTGTCTCTGTGTATATCATATGTGTGATTGATGTTTATTATTTATGGTGTTCATGTCTTGCATAATCTTGATGATCACTTGGAGAATATTACTAATATTTTAATAGGAATAAAGTTGTTTAAGCACAGTAACAACTGATTCACCCCCCCTCTCAATTGTCTTAGTAATTTGAACAATTGGTATCAGAGTGGGTTCCTTTTATTTAAAGGTAGAAAAATAAGATTAAACATGGAAATTCACAAAGGAAATTCAACCAATAAGCCTCCTTAGTTTGATGGAACAAAGTTTTCTTTCTGGAAGGTTATCTAATGAGAACATACATTATGGCCTTATGTGCTGATGTTTGGGATGTTGTAGAGACTAGATATACAAAACCTATTGTGCTAGCTTCCAAAGATGATAAGTTAGAATTTATCTTGAATGCAAAGGCAATGAATTCTATCTTGAGTGGGCTTGCTGAAGCTGAATTTGTAATGGTGATGCATTTTGAATCTTCCAAAGAGATGTGGGATAAACTTATTAGCAGCTATGAAGGAAATGAGAAAGTAAAATATGCCAAACATCAGACATATAGATTGAAATTTGAACAACTAAATATGAACGAGGATGAAATAGTTAGTAAATATTTCTTAAGAGTCGAGGAGATTGTAAATGCCATGAAGGGTTTGGGTGAGAATATTGAAGACACATTTTTAGTTTAGAAGATTTTAAGATCTCTGCCCAATAGATTTAATCCAAAAAATTTTGTAATAGAAGAACAAAATGATCTTAAGATTTTGTCTATTGATCAAATCCTAGGAACTCTAACTTTTTATGAAATGAGGATTAGTAAAGATAAATCCACCACTATAGAAACATCTTTTAAAGAAGACAAGAATACTGATTCAAAATTAGATGACATTGAGGAAAAATTTGTGAGAAGGTTAAAAAAAGGATCAGGAAAATACCAAGGCAAACTTCCATTTAAATGTTTCAACTATGGTAAGATAGGTCATTTTTCATCTAAGTGTCCTCACAGTAAAAAAGACCAAAACTTTGATGATGAAAAGAAATACAGATTTAAGAAATATAGTAAAAAGAAAAGTTTGTGTGCAAATAATGATGACTCCTCAGAAGACATAGATAGAGATTAATATTGTGAAGATAAAGTAAATGATTTTATGATTTTGGTAATGGGAGATCTCAATGATGAATACAAAGGAGGTGACATGAATGATGAAGAAGTTGTGGTTGATATGGAAGGTGAACTAATCTGTTTTTTGGAATATATTGACAGACTCAGACTTAAGAAGAGAAAACAAAAACAATTGTTGCTGCAGTTTGAAAACAATGGTAAAGAACCAAGTGAAGAATTTTTTTTGTTAAAGGTATAATTAGAAGAAGAAAAGAAAATATAATATATTCTAAAACAACAATTAGCAGAGAAGAAGGTGAGATGTGAAGCTTTGGAAGCTGAAGTAGTGCCTGTCAGAAATAATCTAGAGAAATTTCAGGCCTTATATGATCATAATCTGACAAGTATTAAAGCCTCAGAAGGATTAGCCACCATTCTGAATCAACAAAGGAATCCAAAATTGAAAATTGGTTTGGGTTATGAAGAAGGATCAAGTATTGGTCAGCCAAGCAAAAAATAATCCATCAAGTTTTTCAAATCTACAATCATTAACAACAAGAAATCTGCAAAAACAAAGGAAGATAATCAGCCGCCAAGGAGGAGTGAAGGAAAAAGTACCAGAACTAAATCTGTAGAACAAAGAAATAATACACCCTCTTCTCAAGGAAATCATCATAATGGAAGAAATCAACCTTCTCAAAGAAGACAACCATTTTCCAAGTACACATAATTTTTCTATGGATATTTTTTTTTCTGCTCTAACTTTGGTCAAAAAGATGTAAATTGTTCCTTAAGATTTAGATATGAGCAATCAAGACACTCAAGGAATAAATATCTTCCACAACAAAGAATGAGACAACCAAGTAACAAACAACCACAGACTACAAATCATGTGATGGATGGGAAAAATATGCAGGTTAAGCATAACAATCATTATGATCCTTTATTCAATGAACCAGAATGTTACATTTTCCATAATTATGGACATAAAGTTGCAGACTATCGCTTAAAGAACTATAAGCCAAATTTGAATCTCTCTATTGAAAATGTCAAGGTTTGGAAGAAGAAAGAAGATGTCAAGTGTRGATTAGTGTTTTCAGCTCAAAGACAAAAGAACCCCTGGTATATTGATAGTGGATGTTCCAAACATATGACTGGAGACAAAAGTAAGTTTTCATCTCTAAGTGAAAGCAAATTAGGGAATGTAACTTTTGGAAATGATGCAGCAGGAAAAAACAAAGGTAAATGAATGGTAAGTATAATTAATGGCTAAGGGAAAGCTCAATATGTGTTGTTTGTAGATGGCATGAAACATAATATACTTAGTGTCAGTCAAGTTTGTGACAAAGGATGTAAAGTTTTTTTCACTTATAAATATTGTAAAATACAATCTTTGAATTCAATAAAGTTGATTGCAAAAGGCATAAGAACATAAAACAATGTCTATGTTTTGAAAGAAGAAAAAGGAGAATGTCACTTAAGCAAGTATGATGAAAGTTGGATATGGCATAGGAGACTTGGACATCTAAATTTTGATCATCTAATCAAACTTAGAAATAGTGGGGCAAAAAAGATATTTCGAAGATATCAAATCCATACAATTTTGTATGTAAACCTTGCCAAACAGGAAATCTTACTCGAACACATTTTAAATCTAAGAAATTTCCATCAACAGAAAAACCTCTTCAGTTAGTACATATGGATTTATGTGTACCATCAAGGAAGGAAGGTATAGGAAAATAAAATTACTTCATGTTGATTATTGATGATTATTCTAGACTTACATGCATTTCCTTTCTGAAAGGAAAATATGAAGCATTTGAAAAATTCGAAGTATTTAAGGCTCTGGCTGAGAATCAAACAAGAAAACGATTGAAGGAAATAAGGTCTGATAGAGGACGAGAGTTTAATTCAAGGGACTTCAAAGAGTTTTGTGATAAACATGGGATCAAAAGAGAGTATACTATTCCAAGGAATCCATAACAAAATGGAGTAGTTGAGAGGTAGAATAGATCAGTTCAATAGATGGCAAGATCAATGATGAATGAAAAGAATATTTCTTAGACATATTGGGTAGAATCAATTCATACAACTGTAGATATTCTTAACAAATCTCATCTCAGGCCACAAAGTGACAAGACTTCTTATGAACTATGGTTTGGAAGACCTACTTCAATCAAGCATTTTAAAGTCTTTGGAAGTAAGTGTTATATCAAGAATAATGATTAAAATATTGGAAAATATGATGACAAGGATGATGAAGGTATATTCTTAGGGTATGCTACAAACAATAAAGGATACATATGATATAATAAGAGGCTGCATAAATTGGTTGATTGTATTGACATAAAAGTTGATGAATAAATCTCGGTATGAGATGTAAGCAATGTTGAATCAACAATAGAGGATATAGTTGAAGTTGAAGATGAACAGGTCCAAGAATCAGAAAGATAATACTCCAAGTTAGATGAAGACACAAATACTCAGGCATACTTAAATCAATAGACAAAAATAAAACTATCTCTTAGAATTGTTAGAAAGAATCATCCTAAAAATCAAATAATTGGTGATATGAATAAAGGAGTTTAGATAAGAAGTAAATTGATTAAAGACTCAGAACAATCTCATATTGATTTCCTATCTATGATTGAACCTAAAATGTTTTAGAAGCCAATGAGCATGACAATTAGATTAGAGTTATGAATGAAGAGCTTGATCAGATTGAGAAGAACAATACTTGGGAGCTTGTTCCTAGACCTGTAGATAAGAATGTAATTGGCTCGAAATGGGTGTTTAAGAACAAAATGAATGAACAAGGAAAAAATGTTAGGAATAAAGCCAAATTGATCTATAAGGGGTGTGCACAAGTTGAAGGACAAGATTTTGATGAAACCTTTGCACCAGTGGCAAGATTGGAAGCCATCAAAATGTTTCTTACCTATGCGTGTCATAAGAACTTTAAAGCATATCAGATGGATGTTAAGTCAACATTTCTTAATGGAGATCTAGAAGAAGAAGTATATATGGAAAAACCTGAAGGATTTTCACTGACTGATAATCCTGACTATGTCTCTAAGTTCAAAAATTTATTATATGGACTTAAACATGCACCATGAGCCTAGTATTATAGACTGGACAAATTTCTATAGGACAAAGGGTTCAAGAAAGGTACTCTTGACAGTAATATATACATTAAGTCTAAAGGTGATGATTTATTAGTTGTTTTGGTTTATGTAGATGACATTACTTTTGGATGTACTAATGACCCTTCTGTTCAGTGGTTTTCTAATTCTATGCAAACTGAGTTTTAGATGTACATGATAGAAGAAATGACATATTTTATTGGTTTACAAATCAATCAGAGCCCTGGAGGGTTATTTATCTCTCAAGCAAAGTATATGAAAGAGATGTTGAAGATGTTTCAGATGGAATATTCCACTCTTGTTAGTACACCTATGGTGGTTGGTTGCAATCTTAGTAAAGATGATATTTCACCTAATGTTGATCAAAGAACATATCGATCAATGATAGGCAGTCTTTTGTAGATCACAACATCTCGTCCTGATATAATGCATGTTGTCGGTATGGTAGGTCGTTATCATTCTACTCCTAAACAAATTCATTTAGCAGTTCTCAAGAGGATATTCAAATATTTGAAGGGTACAATAACTTATGGTCTTTGGTATCCTAGAAATCAGAATTTTCAATTAATTGCATATTCAGATGTTGATTGGGAAAATTGTTTGGATGAGAGAAATAGAACCAGTGGAGGTGCATTATTCTTAGGTGATTCGTTAGTAGCATGGGTTAGTAAGAAGTAGGGATATATTTCATTATCAACGATAGAGGCAGATTACATTGCTGCTACTACTTACTTCACTCAGATTTTATGGATGATACAAACTCTTGTAGATTTGAAGGTAACTTATACTGATCCAATTCTAATTCATTGTGATAGTACAAGGGCCATTAGTGTCTCCAAGAATCATGTTCTTCATTCAAAGACTAAGCATATACAAATTAAATATCATTTTCTCAAAGAGTAGGTTACAAACAGAGTTGTTCAGTTGAATTATATTCCTTCCATAGAACAAATAGTTGATATCTTCATTAAACCACTTGCAAAATCTCAGTTTGAGTATTTACGCCATAAGCTGGGCATGACCGTGTTATCAAGTTAAAATAATCTATCTAATGAGGGGGAGTGTACTTATTGAATATCTGTTGTATTTTTTGTGAATGTAGCTCTAGTTTTTCCATTGATATTTGACAGGGGGAGTGTGTTTCCTTTGTCATCGATGTCAAAGGGGGAGAAGGAAAGATATTGTTGCATAATCACCACAAATACTGAATACACAATAGATCCACACAGCAAGATAGAAGAAACCACACTTTGTTATTACCAAACTCTTGAGGTAGAGCAACACCATACAATGGATCCTATTATGGAAGGGATCCTCTCCTATTCACTTGCCTCTTCGAGGGGGCATCCTCCTATTGAGCTACCGCTCCAAATACAATACTTCTCTTCATGTCTCATTACATTGCTTGAACCCCTTTATATAGTGCTACCATCACCTAAGAACATTCTAGAGGAGGAATCTTCTAGAAGTAGAACCTTCTAAGAAGTCCTCTTACATTTATTATATCTAATTACCCATTTATTATATCTAACTACCATAGTGGGTCTTATTTAATAATATAGTGGACCTAGTCCACCTTACGTTGAATGACCTCCACTATTATCACTATGGGCCCTTTGGGCCCCCCTACTACCTCTCTAGCTACCTTACATTCCATCCCCCTTATGAAAGCATTATCATCAACGCTTGATGTACAACCATATACCAGGATCCCATGGATAATTGTGGACCGTAATGCTGAAGAAGACTGAAGAACCAAGGTCCCATGTAGAAAGGAAATCCACCATGCTGAATTAGTCCAACCACCATTGTAAGCCCAGGTCCCATGTCCAAGTGCTCATGTAAACTCCCTGTAGAATATTTTGGAACCCAATAACCAACTCCAAATGATGCTCCAAAGACTGACACCTATCATGTGGATCCAAATAAGAAGATCCATCCACATAGTGGAAAATGGTCGTAGCAGAATCTGAGAGGAATAAGACCACTGTAGAATATGTAGACTGAACGCTGGTAACTAGCTCCTGATCTGGGACATTGATGTTCTCTACAGAAGGTGGAGTAGAGTCATCAAATAAAATATGGAAGTTGTTGTCATCCCAGAAATGACAACTATCCATATACCAATCATCACAATCGTCTTCAAAATCATAACAAGCATATATTTCTTTATTATATTCATCATTGAGGCCCTCCATAAGAAATATCTCCTGCATGTTATTCAATGAATCTTTAATACTACAAAAACTATCATTGAGGCCATGTGTGAGGCTGTCTGTGAGGCCATGTGTGAGGTTGTTTGTGAGGCGATGTGCAAATGCATCCAATCTATCATCCAATTGGGCTTTGAATGATTCAAGAATTTCTTTCAAGGTTTGAGAAGAAATATCCATATGAGCACCCTATGAACTCTTTGGTCCTACAGCCGTCACGAAAAAAATCAAAAAATAGACCGAAGAAGTTTCGGTAGAAAATCGCGGTTTTTTCTGGAAAAACCCTAAAAAACTGTTGAACTTGAAATGCTCATAACTTCACTTCCCGGACTCCGTTTCGGATGATTTTTTTTTTTAAATTGGGTGAAATTGTGAGAAGAACTCATATCTGTAATTTATTTGGGCAAATTCATCCTCCAAATGCTACAAAAGTAAAAATAAATCGCGACACCGTCCGCAGAAAAAACCCTGAAAAATTGCAGATTTAAAACCTCAATATCTTGACCTTCCGGACTCCGTTTTGGATGATTTTTTTTTTTAACTTGGGTGTTTTTCTGAGAGGAACTCAGATATACAACTCTTTTCTGCAAATTTTGCACAAAAATATACTGAAAATATCTAGAATGTCGCGGCCCTCTTCTCCGAAAAAAATATCTGCAAAAATAAAATATAGTTGCCCACAACTCCGGCCAAGGAAAGTGCTTTGATACCACTTGTTAAGAACCAAAGACCTGAATACAAAATATCCCAATAGATCCAAATATATCTGAATATAATCACCACACAAGATATATGAAACCATATAGAAAATCACAACTTTATTATAGAAACCCTTGAGGTAGGGCAACACCATACAATGGATCCTATTATGGAAGGGATCCTCTTCTGTTCACTTGCCTCTTCGAGGGGGCATCCTCCTATTGAGCTACCGCTCCACAATACAATATTTCTCTTCATGTCTCATTACATTGCTTGAACCCCTTTATATAGTGCTACCATCACCTAAGAACATTCTAGAGGAGGAATCTTCTAGAAGTAGAACCTTCTAAGAAGTTCTCTTATATTTATTATATCTAACTACCATAGTGGGCCTTATTTAATAATATAGTGGACCTAGTCCACCTTACATTGAATGACCTCCACTATTATCACTATGGGACCTCTGGCCCCCACACTACCTCTCTAGCTACCTTACACCCCCAGTCGGATTTCAGGGTTTCGTAGGTTGGAGTGTTGGATTTGTATTACACCAACTTTCCTAAAATCATGATATGTGAAGTGTCATTGAGTTGGTACGTGGTTGTAGCATCGTGGTCACATGGGAGAAGAGCTCATGCCTAGTGCTAGTTTTCAAAAGAAGATTTATGCATAAGGAACTATGGATTGGGTCATGGGATTCCAGCAGGGAATTGAAGAGCCATTTAGGCTCAGGAAGTTGGAAGATCCTTAGTCCAGGAGGTTAGTAGATCCTGTTGAGGTAGGGGTCTACATCATCTTTATTCCTTTTATATTTGTGAATCCCTTTATATTTGCATTATGACAATTCATGGTTGCATTATCCCTTTTCTATTTGCAAATCCTTTTTAATAGACATCAAATTGGTTGTTAGAAAGTGATATCAATAGATTAGTCAAGAGATTTATCCATAGTTTTATCAATAGAACTTAACTCTACGATTTTGCTGGGAAGATATTCGTTTTTCTTACATTTTTAATTTTGCCTTTAAATGTATTTTACATAACAATTTTGCTGGGAAGAGATCAAATTTTGTAGAGTTTCAATTTTGCCTTCAAATGAAATTTACACAACGATTTTACATATTCGATTTTATGACAACAATTTTATATATTATAAGGACAGTTATTTTATATATTGTATGGACAACATATATACTAGTGATACCATATTTAATAGATGGCAATATCATATATACCAGTGATATCATACATACCAACGATATTTTATTTAATAGATGGCAATATCATATATACCGACAATATAATATGTAATAGACAACAATGATTAATCAACAACAAGATTGTTTTTAACCCAACAATTTCCCTTAAATCTTATTATTGACAACAATTTTATTGTGAGCGAATTACCATGATTTGTGTTGAGTGTTGATGAGTGATTTTTATAAATGTTAGACAACATTATCATATTGTATAGACAACAAAATCGTGCATTAATGGACAACGTTATCATGCATCTAATAGACATCGACATCATGCAATTTATAGATAGCAAAATCATGTATTAATTGAGAATGATATCAATGTTAGACATAGATTTAATAATAGACAACCAATTTAATCATAGACAACAAATTAATCATAGACTTTAAAAAAAAATTATATATTGATGGCGTTCACCTTTTTAAGAAGGGGTGATTTTCACATTCATTGTTAATTATATTTATAAGAGATGGATTTAAGGTTTAATTAAATGATGGAAGTCACCTTCATTGTTATTAATTATAAATAATGGTATTCACTTTCCATGTTATTATTGTTGGCAGGTTTTACACGCAGTGTATGCTTGTCATTGATGGCAAGAATAGCAACGATGATAGCTTGAGTACAGGTATAATGTGCCAGGCGAGCACTAGAATTATTTTGGGAAGACGCAGCAGAGCAAGCTCGTGAAGACCAGAAGAGATAGTGCAGAAGTGCATGTAGAGTGAAGAGTATGTGTGTTTGTCATTGATGGCAAAGATCATGACCAGCAACACAACGATGATCGCATGGCAAGATCAGAAGATAAATTCCATTTTGGGTATCCGAAACAACGAATCCATTTTAGAGTTGCGGATACTAGGAGTTGGAGGAGTCAAGAGTCGAGACAGTTGATCACAGGAGTCCCGAAGTTGTGAAATGTGGAACCCTAAAATCCTGAAATAGGAAAATAAACTAGAGTTTCAAATATCAGAGTTGGAGGAGTGAAGAGTCGAGACTCTTGATCACAGGAGTCCCAAAGTTGCAAAATGCAGAACCCCAAAATCCTGAAATAGGCACATCAACTGGAGTTTTAGATATTGGGAGTTGGAGGAGTCAAGAGTCAAGACTCTTGATCACAAGAGTCCTGAAGTTGTGAAATGCGGAACCCTGAAATCCCAAAATAGGCACATCAACTAGAGTTTCGGATACTGGGAGTTGGAGGAGTCAAGGGTCGAGACTCTTGATCACAGGAGTCCCAAAGTTGTGAAATGTAGAACCCCAAAATCCTTAAACAGACACATCAATCAGAATTTTGGATACCAAGAGTTGGAGGAGTCAAGAGTCAAGAATCTTCATCACAGGAGTCCCGAAATGCCAAAATGTGAAATTACGAAAGGCGCTAACAACTAAGATCCATTTCAGAGATCATGACTTGGAGTGTCGAGACACTTCACCATAGGAATGTTGAAATACTAAAACACTGAAATGCGAAATGACGAAATACCGGACCGTTGATATGACTCCATTTCAGAGTTTTAGATATCAGGAGTTGGAGTGTCAAGACACTTCTTCATAGAAATGTTGAAACACCGAATGTCGAAATTCTAGAATTGTCAAAATGCGAACCACAAAAGCACCTTCTGAACAGGTGTGTGGTCACCACCTGAGGCCACATGTGAAAGGAAAGGTGAAAGGTGCCAAAGGCATAATGCTCAAGAGGTTCACAATGTAACTTCCAGAAACCACTAATTGTGTCTACACAAAAAAATCAAAGAGGCCTCAATGTGATTGCCAGAGGAGCCGAAGAGTCTCAAGGCATCTGCTAGTGGAATGAACACTGTTCATAAAGGTGATTGACAGTTGGAAGATCATTGAAGTCTATAACTACAACAGAGAGGATGAGCTCGACTATGATAGAGAAGACAAAGAGTCTCGTCTGCTGGAGAGGTTAAGGAATCTTGGCATAACACCTAGTGATAATGGACGCATGGGTTTAACTACAAGAGAATATTAAGAGTTGTTATGATGATCAGGCAGAGCACTAGATAGGGGGAGAGCATGCACAAGGAGCACAGAGACTATATGAATGCAAAAAAAAGAAGAGATTGTTGCTGTTGTTGAGGGTGATTCAGGTGTGTAGAAGGAGGTAGAGTGCAGCAACTGAAATGCACAGAAGAGGAGTGGTGCATAGAAGGGACATGGAATGCAAATCATAAAGGGTAGAAGAATCAAAGAACAAAGATGAATAGTTGAGACAGTAAAAGAAGGCTCAGGTGCACTTGTAGAGAAAAGCAGAACATCAGAAAGCACAAGAAGATGTAGGCAGAGAGACACTGATACAGGAGAGCAAAGTAGCATAGTAGGACAATGATAACCCTGGTAAGCTAATGACAACTATTGAATCATTGTAATAAGTTTCAATAGCAAAGATTTATATTTTAGGGTGGTAGGGAGGTGTTAGGGAGGACTGTTGTCCACAAAGGTTCAAGTGGGTGCTTGAACACAGGGAGTTGTAGCTTCCATCTGATTGTAGCCAGAGAAAATAGGGTGGCAGGGTGGTGCAAGGGAGAACATTGGTTCTATGATATACAGGTCAGTGCCTATGTAACTGGATATTGGTGCTTCCATCCAATTGGTTCTGGAACTCTTAGGAAGTTGGTGCTTCCATCCAGTTGGTGTTGAAACTCTTATGGAGTTGGTGCTTCGTTCTTGTGGGTGCTAGAGAAATGAGGGAGTTGGTGCTTCCTTCTAGTGGGTGCTAGAGAAACCAGGGAGTTGGTTCTTCCTTCTAGTGGGTGCTAGAGAAACTAGGGAGCCAGTGCTTCCATTTAGTTGGTGCTAGAGAATACAGAGAGTTGGTGCTCTCAACAAGTAGCAGCTTGCAAAACAGAGGTTGTATCCTCATTATGAGTTGGTGCTCATAAGTATTATAATGTACAGGATGTAAAGATTACTTATCATATAAAGAATAAGAGGTTTTTACCCTTTATGGGTTTCCTTAGGAAATATGTTTCTCTGTGTACCTCATGTGTGTGAATGATGATGAATGTTTTATTGCTTACTTCCTTGCATTATTGTGATCATCATTGAGAGTTCTGTAATGAAATTAAAATAAGCATAATTGTTTAATATTGGTAACAACTGATTCACCCCCCCCCCTCTCAGTTGTCCAACAATTGGTATAAGATTTGACCACTTTTATCTAAGGGTAGATCCTAGATCTTAAACATGTCAAGCCATGAAGGAAATTCAACCCATAAGGCCCCTCTGTTCAATGGAACAAACTTTTCCTTCTGGAAAGTTAGAATGAGAACCTACATAATGGATTTAGTTGTAGATGTCTGGGATGTGGTAGATACTAGTTATGTAAAGCCAGTTGTACTAGCTAATAAGGATGACAAGCTAGAATTTAGCTTCAATGGTAAGGCTATGAATTCTATCTTGAGTGGGCTTGCAGAAGTAGAATTCGTAAAAGTTATGCACCTAGGAACTGTCAAGGAAATGTGGGGAAAACTCATTAGAAGTTATGAAGGTAATGAGAAGGTAAAGGATGCCAAGCTTCAAACCTACAGATACAGTTTGAAAAAGATGAAGATGAAAGAAGATTTGAAACTGTTGGAAGATACTTTCTGAGAGTTGAAGAACTGGTAAATTCAATGAAAGCACTTGGTGAAAAAATTGAGGAACCTTCTTTAGTTCAGAAAATTTTGAGATCTCTACTAGATAGGTTCAACCCGAAGGTCTCTGCTATAGAAAAACTTAATGATCTAAAAACCTTGGAATTTGATCAAATTCTAGAAACATTGACTGCATATGAAATGAGAATAGTTAAAGATAAACCTGCCTCCAGAGAAGCATCATTTAAGGCAGACAAGAATGAGGATTCTAAGCCTGATGAAATTGAAGAAAAATTTATGAAGAGACTGAAGAAGGGATCAGGAAAATATAAAGATAAATTTCCTTTCAAATGTTTCAACTGTCATAAGATAGGTCATTTTGCAAATAAATTTCCTCTGAAAAGAAAGGATCAGACATGTGATGATGAGGAGAAGCACAAACCCGGAAATTTCTTTAAAGAGAATAATTTTAAGAAGAAAAGTCTTTGTGTAAACAATGATGATGATCCTTCAGATGATGAAGACAATGACTCCTCTTTTGAAGATAAACTAAATGATTTTATTCTTATGGCTATGGAATATTTTGATGATGAACACACAAGAGGTGAAATGGATGATGAAGAATATATGGTGAATATGGAAGGAGACTTAATCAATGCTTTGGAATAAATTGACAGACTCAGAATTAAGAACAGAAAGAAAAAATAATTGTTGATATAGTTTGAGAAAGATAGTAAACAACCTGATGAAGACTTTGCCCTACTAAAAGTGGAATTAGAAGAGGCAAAGAAAATTGAAGACATTCTAAAACAATAGTTATTAGAAAAGAAGGCAAGATGTGAAGCTCTGGAAAAAGAAGTAGTGAAAACCATGAAAGAGTTGGAGAAGTTTCAAGCCTTGTATCATCAGAATCTATCAAGTACCAAAGCATCAGAAGAATTGGCCACCATTCTTAATCAACAAAGAAACCCAAAGCTGAAAACGGGTTTCAGTTATGAAGAGGGATCAAGTAGTGATCAACCAGGCAACAAACAACCCATCAAGTTTGTCAAATCTACCATCTATGATAACAAAAAACCTGGAGAAACAAAGGAAGACAATCATCCACCCAAGAGGAGTAAAGAAAAAGGTGCCAAGACTGAATCTATAGAACAAATAAATAATGCACTCCCTTCCCAAGGAAATCATCAGCATGGAAGAAATCAACCTGCTCAAAGAAGACAATCGTTTTCCAGGTACCAAGGATTTTTTTATGGATATTGTTTTTTCTGTTCTAACTTTGGTCACAAAGTTGTAAACTATTATTTAAAATTTAGATATGAGAAAGCAAGACATTCAAGGTATAGATATATACCACAACAATGAATGAGACACCCAAGTAAAAGATCTCCACATATTGCAAATCACTTAATGGCTGGGAAAAGGACACAGGTTAAGCATAACAATCGTTATGATCCTTTATTTGACAAACCAAAATGTTACATCTGTCATAACTATGGACATAAATCTATTAACCGTCACTTAAGGAACTATGAACCAGATTTGAATTCCCCTGCTGAAAATGTCAAGGTTTGGAAGAAGAAAGAAAGTGACAAGTGTGGATTAGTGTTGTCAGATCAAAGAAAAATGAACCCTTGGTATATAGACAGTGATTCTCCAAACATATGACCGGAGACAAAGGTAAGTTTCTATCTCTAAGTGAAAGAAAATAAGGAAATGTAACCTTTGGAAATGATGCTCCAGGTAAAATAAAGGGTAAAGGGATGGTGAGTTTAAGTAATGGAAAAGGAAAAGCCCAAGATGTTCTTCTTGTAGATGGGTTGAAACATAATCTTCTCAGTGTAAGTCAAATGTGTGACATAGGATGTGAAGTGGTGTTCATGTCCAAGGACTGCAAGATAAAGTCTGTAAACTCAGGACAAGTGGTGGCCAAAGGCATAAGGACAGAAAATAATGTATATGTGTTGAAAGAATATAGATAAGAGTGTCATCTAAGAAAACATGATGAAATTTGGTTATGGCATAGGAGACTTGGACATCTAAAATTTGACCACTTAATCTAGCTCAAAAATATTGAGGCAGTAAAAGATCTTCCGAGAATATCAAAGCCCCAAGATTCTATGTGTAAATCCTGCCAAGTAGGAAAGCTAACTAGGACACAGTTTAATTCCAAGAGCTCTACTTCAATAGAGAAACCACTCCAACTAGTTAATATGGATTTATGTGGACCATAAGACAGGAAGGAATAGGGAAAGAAAACTACTTCATGTTGATTATTGATGATTACTCCAAACTTACTTGGGTTTCCTTTCTCAAGGAAAAAGCCGAAGCATTTGAAAATTTTAAAATATTTAAGGCTTTAGCTAAGAATCAAACAGGCAAGAGGTTAAAGGCAGTAAGATCAAACAGAGGAAGAGAATTTATGTCAAGTGATTTCAAGGAATTCTGTGATAAGCATGGGATCAAGAGAGAATACACAATCCTAAGAACTCCACAACAAAATGGAGTAGTTGAGAGGCAAAACAGAACAATGTAGCAAATGGAAAAATGAGAAGAACATTGGTCAAACCTACTGGGTAGAATCAATACACACAATAGTCGATGTTCTTAACAAATCCCACCTCAAACCACAAAGTGACAAGACACCTTATGAACTGTGGTATGGGAGACATGCTTCAATCAAACACTTCAAAGTCTTTTGGAGTAAATGTTACATAAAGAATAATGATGAGAACCTTGGCAAATATGATGACAGGGATGATGAAGGTATCTTGTTAGGGTATTCTACAAACCGTAAAGGATATAGATGCTATAATAAGAGGCTGCATAAAATTGTTGATTGTATTGACATAAAAGTTGATGAAGGAATCCCAACAAGAGAGGTCTACAATAATGAGTCTTCTATAGAGGACACAGCTAAAGATGAAGATGAACAGGTCCAAGAATCAGAAAATGAAGACTCTGAATCAGATGAAGACACAGATACTCAGAAAGACTCAAATCAAAAGACAACTTCAAATTCCTCCTCCAAAATCACTCAAAAGAATCATCCTGCAAGTCATATAGTTGGTGAAAAAGACAAAGGTGTACAAACCACGAGAAAGATAATCAAAAACACCAAACAATCACATATAGCTTTCATATCTGGAACCTAAGAATTTTAATCAAGCTAGCAAAGGTGACCATTGGGTTAAAGCAATGAATGATGAACTTGATCAGATTGAGAAAAAAAATACGTGGGATATGGTTCATAGACCTGAAGGTAAAAATATCATTGGTTCCAAATGGATCTTTAAGAATAAGTTGAATGAGCAGGGACAAGTTTTTAGAAACAAAGAAAGATTGGTCTGTAAAGGCTATGCTCAAATAGAAGGACTAGATTTTGATGAAACATTTGCACCCGTAGTAATATTAGAAGCTATCAGAATATTTCTTGCCTATGCTTGTCATAAAAGGTTTAAAGTCTATCAAATGGATGTCAATTCATCTTTTCTAAATGGAGATTTAAATGAAGAAGTCTATATGGAACAACCAGAGGGTTTCGAATTGTCTGATAACTCTGACTTAGTATGCAAGTTGAAGAAATCTTTATATGGGTTAAAACAAGCCCCTTGTGCCTGGTATCATAGACTAGATATGTATCTCAAAGACAAAGGGTTCAAGAGAGGAACAGTTGCCAACAATCTATATATTAAAAGAGAGGATATTGATTTGCTCATCGTGTTGTTCTATGTAGATGAAATCATCTTCGGATGTAATAAGGATTCATTGGTACAAGGGTTTTCTTCTGTCATGGAGTCTGATTTTGAAATGTCTATGATAGGTGAACTGCCATTTTTTCTTGGTATGCAAATTACTCAGAGTTCTTAAGGAATGTTCATTTCTCAAGAAAAATATCTAAGAGAAATGTTGAAAAGGTTTCAAATGGAAGATTCTAAACCTATGGGCACACCTATGGTTACTGGATGCAAACTAAGCAAGGATGAGGACTCACCTAATGTTGATCAAAGTTCATATAGGTCAAAGATAGGAAGCCTATTGTACATCACAACATCTCGCCCAAACATAATGCATGTTGTTGGAATGGTAGGAAGATATCAGTCTGCAACTAAACATAGTCATTTGAAAGCTGTCAAAATTGTATTCAGATATTTGAAAGAAACAATGAACTATGGCCTATGGTATCCTAAGAATCAGAATTTTCAATTATCACTCTACTCATATGTTGATTGGGCTAACTGCATGGATGAAAGGAAAAGCACAAGTGGAGGTGTGTTCCACTTAGGATATTCTCTAGTAGCATGGTTGAGTAAAAAGAAAGGTTCCATTTCTTTATCAACTACACAGGTAGAGTACATTGCTGCTACTACCTATTGCACTCAGGTATTATGGATGATTCAGACACTTGCAGACCTGGAGTTAAATACACTGCACTGATCCCAATTCAATGTGATAACACTAGTGCCATCAGTGTGTCCAAGAATCCTGTATTCCACTCCAAGACCAAGCATATTCCCATAAAATACCATTTTCTGAGAGAGAAGGTCACCAATCAGATTGTTCAAGTCCATTACATTCCAACCACAGAAAAACTTGCAGACATCTTTAGTAAACCCCTAGACAAGACATCATTTGAATATCTCTGACAGAAGTTGGGTGTCATCCTATCTCACACCTAAGAGAGTCCATCCTGTTAGGGGGAGTTTGTGATGCAGGAGCATCTCTCACGCCAAGCGAGCCTATGCACAGAATGCAAGTGGACAACTGGACAAGCTAGCACAAATTTTGAAAACACCTTGAAACTATTGCACGAACATTAATGAGGAGATTTAATGAAGCGACTTTGTATATTGTATCGAACCTTGAGCCTTTCGCTCTCATCCTTAAGTAGATGGAGGCATTTAAAGTAGTTAATGTAGGTAGATAGACTTGAATTCATAGATTAGATAGTTGTAGAAGAAGAGAGGGAAAACGGATATAGACACCCTCATTGTGCATTGTAACATTATTTAGATATAGTTGAGCAAGAAGAGCATATAAGAGAAGCAGAGAACTGTAGAAGAACACCCATGTACAGATCTTGAATTAATAGAAGAAATTGATTCAGATTCATGGCTTTTGTGTTATTCTCTGTGTATGTGTGTTGAGTGCTATGCTCATGAGATTTTTTTTTTCCTGTTATACATTTTCTTTGATATGCTATGTATATGATTTAATGTCTGAAATGAAGTCTGAGAGGATAATGGAATGAGTTTCAATTGTTTCTCTATCTAAGCTATAGATTCTTGCAAGGAGTGCAGCCAAAGTTGTCCGCAAGGAGTGCATTGACAGAAGGCTTAGGTAGTTTAACTTTTGCTCTCATTCACCCAAAAAAAAAAGGTATAGTTGGGCATAGGAGTCGTGCAAGGAGTGCACAGGCCAAGTGAAGTTCAGGGTTGCGAACCTGAGTGCCAGCTAACAGACTGCTGCTGCGGGAGTGCGCAGAGTTGAAGGGACTTCAACACTTAAACTTGGTTGAAGGTTTGCCGCAAGGAGTGCGTGCAAGAGGTTCTTGAGGGACTTGAAGGTCATGGGAAAAGTTCAGGAAGGATAGGCCTTCACATTCGTTGAAGGACGAGTGAGCGCAGAGGAACACTTGGTTATTTTCAAGAAATCCTCAAGGAGGAAGAAGTCGACATTCAGGATCTCGTGGAGGGGATTCGTGAAAAAAATCTGCCAGCCATCAGATTCTCCAGATTAACGAGGAGGTTACGCTCGGGAGGATCATGAGCGTAGGATCATTTTTAGGTTTCCCATCATTCATTTGATTAGGGAAAGGAGCATTGGGGTTAAGTCCTAGTGAGCAGAGGAGAGTCCTGGAGGGGCATCGGGAATCGGTGTTTCATGATTCTTGGGAACCATAGTAGCGGGAATCGTGAAACTCTGAAATGTGATTTCTCGATAGGTTAAAAGAGTGGGCCATGGAGGAGTCAGCATGGAGGACAGGTGGCATACCATATCGGGGTTTAGGAAAAGGTAAGTCTTGAGAATGCATGTGTCCGGGTTTGCGAATTTGCAAACTCCGAAATAACGATGGGGTACAGCTGTTGAAGTGTTGACCTGCGCATGTGTCATCACAACGACATATCGGGAATTAGGGGTCGGTAAAGTGAAGTGTTTGGAACATTGTGAGTGACAAAATCCCGATAGGGAAGTGAAAGGTCAGCGTTGACTCGCATCGGATTTTGGAGAATTGTGAGACACAAACCATGCGACCACAGGACACGCGAACTGTGAAGTCTGATTTCTCGATCGTTAACGGAGATCTTTTGGAGAATTGTTGTGGTTGTCGAAAATTATCGATAGGGAATTAGAAGAACTTTTTAGTTCTTCGGGCCAAGGCAGAAGGAGGTCCTGGAGGTGGACGTGCCTGGGTGGCACGCCTGCGTCAGAGTGGTATTAGAGAAAGAAAAATTATTTTCTTTCTATAGCAGAGAAGAAGGAAATTTACCATGCCACCAAGGAGACGGGATAGACAGTCACCCGATCTAGTGGATAGGGAAATGCCATGAAGAAGAGGTAGGCAGATGGCAGATCTAGCCATGGAAAGAGAGATACGTGATCTACGAGCTAGACTCGAGGATATGGAGACAGTGAAAAGATGCATAGCTAGTGTGGGGGATCTTAGCAATTCAGACAGCGAAGTTGAAGCGGAACATGGGGAGGAAGTTGCAGCCGAGGATTCAGCCAATGGACGTCTAATCAAAGATATTGCATGGATGGGTGCAAAATAGAAGATGGACATTCCAGTTTATGACGGGAATCTGGATGCGGAAGAGCTTCTAGACTGGATCAAAGCTCTGGATATATACTTCGATTATGAATATGTCGAAGAGGATAAGAAGGTTAGGCATGCTGTCACGAGATTGAAGGGACACGTAGCATTATGGTGGGATGAGCTAGAAGTAGATAGACGCTACAAGGGCAAGAAGAAGATCAAGAGTTGGGATAAAATGATTGCAAAGATGAAGGCAAAGTTCATCCCTAGAGATTATCAAATCACTCTGTTCAGGAGGATGCAGAACCTGAGACAGAAGCTGATGACAGTGAAAGAATACACAGAGGAATTCTATCGACTGAACATCAGGGCAGGTCATCAGGAGAGTGATGATGAGAAAGTTTCCAGGTATATGAGTGGCCTGAGATATGATATCCAGGATGAGATGAGTATGAAAACCATCCGAACGGTGGAGGATGCCTATCAAATGGCTTTGAAAGTTGAAGAGAAGCTGAGCCATAAGCAAGGTCAGCGAGGCCGAGGCAGGAGTCAACCCAAAGGCAAATCGGTTGCCCAAGATAAATACCAGAAGCCCAAGGACGACTGGAAAAAGCCTCAGATTAGAACTGAGAGAGGTGGGACCTCACAATGAGGGCAGCCATATGTTGAATAGAGAGGGAAACATAATGAGTAGAGGGGAGATTGTGCTGACAACAATACTTTTCCTCATACTAGAGGTAGAGGAAGAGGAAGAGGTGGAGTAATCACATGCTTCACATGTGGAAATAATGGGCACAAGTCTTACGAGTGTCTTGATAAGAATAAGGAGACTGGAGAAGCTCACATCACCGAAGTGTAGAGGTGGGATGTTGAAGCAGAAGATGCAGAAGGCGGAAGGTCATTGATGATGCGTAAGGTTCTCTTAACTCTTGAGAAGGAGGTGGATGACTCAGCTCAAAGAACCAGACTTTTCAAAACTGCTTGCAAAACCAAGGATAGGGTATGCAAGGTTATCATGGACAGCAGTAGCATAGATAATCTCATTTCAACTGAGATGGTAGAGAAGCTGGAGCTGGAAACAACTGATCACCCGAGTCCATACAAAGTTTCATGGCTACAAAAGGGACATCAGGTAAATGTCACTAAATAATGTTTAGTTGAATTCAAAATAGGAGGGTATAATGATAAAGTACTCTATGATGTTATTCCTATGGATGTCTGCCATTTATTGTTGGGTAGACCATGGCAATATGACAGGAATGTAATTCATGATGGGAAGATGAATATGTATACCTTAGCGAAGAATGGGAGGACACACATGTTGCTTCCAATAAAGGATAAGGAGGTGAAGCCAGAAGTAAACAATACAGTACTTCTCATGAGTGGGAAGGAACTTCCTACGAAGGTGAAGAAGAAAGAAGATCCACAATTCTTTGTGGTCAGAAAACCGAGAATTGTTCTAACTAGCAAAAGAGTGGATAATCTACTAGAGGAGATTCAATAACTACTAGAAGAGTTCGCTGATATCATGGTGGATGAATTATCTCATTCGTTGCCACCGATGAGAAGTGTGAGTCATCATATAGACCTCATACCAGGAGCTAGTTTGCTGAATAAAGCCACGTACAGGTTGACGCCACAAGAAAATGAAGAGGTCAGGAAGCAGGTCCAGGAGTTGCTAGACAAGGATTGGTCAGGGAAAGTTTGAGCCCGTGTGTCGTTCCAATGGTACTCAGTCCAAAAAAATATGGAGGTTGGAGAATGTGTACCGACTCAAGAGCCATAAAAAAGATAAACATCAGGTATAGGTTTCCATTGCCACAAATGGATGATTTAATGGATTGCTTGAGCGGGGAAAAATATTTTTGGAAGATTGATCTGGAAAGAGGATATCACCAGATTCACATGAGGGAAGGCAATGAGTGGAAGACAACATTCAAAACAAACAAAGGGCTATATGAATGGTTTGTTATGCTATTTGGCTTGACAAATGCATCGAGTACCTTTATGAGGTTAATGAATGAAGTCCTAAGGGAGTTCATTGGAAAATTTGTCATCGTGTATCTGGATGACATATTAGTTTTCAGTAAAATAGCAGCGGAGCATTTGAAGCATTTGGCTACAGTGATGCAGAGGTTACAGCAGGAGAAGCTATTGATAAAGATGAAGAAATCCTCGTTTATGAAGACAGAGCTCATTTATCTGGGTTTTGTTATATCTGTGAACGAATTGAAGATGGATCCAGATAAGGTGGAGGTAATTAAAAATTGGCCATCACCGAGAAATACTTTTGAGGTGAGAAGTTTTCATGGATTGGCTAGTTTCTACTGGAATTTCATCAGGAATTCCAGTGGGATTAGCGCAGCGATGATGGACACAGTGAAGAAAAGACATAAATCTTTTCACTAGACTAAAGAGGCGGAGAAAAGTTTCAATTTGTTGAAGAGGAAGATTATGGAACAACCGGTTCTGGTGTTGTCAGATTTCCAAAAGACGTTTCAAGTAAAATGTGACGCAAGAGGGTTTTCCATAGGAGCAGTCTTAAGTTAGGAGGATAGACTAATTGCATATTTCAGTGAGAAGCTGAATGAGGCAAAAGAAAAGTACTCCACGTATGATAAGGAATTCTATGCCATCATACAGGCATTGAAAAAATGGAGGCACTATTTGATTCCAAAGGAATTTGTTTTATATAGTGATAATCATGCATTATAGTTTATGACTCAACAAGAAAAGTTGAATCAGAGGCATGTTAAGTGGGTCGAATACATGCAGAATTTCACTTTTGTAATAAAGCATATTTCGGGTACTGCCAACAAAGTGGCTCATACTTTGAGCAGGAAATGTTTGTTGTTGCAGGAGTTCAGAGTCAAAACGTTGGGTTTTGATGATCTCAGGAACATGTATGCAGATGATTAGGATTTTAAGGAAGCGTATGAAGCAGCTGAGAACCCAGTTCTTAGAGATAGAAGCCATTGGATAGAGTATGTGATACAGGAGGGGTTTTTGTTTAAGGGAAATCAATTGTGTATTCCAAATTGCTCCATGAGGGAGAATTTGTTAAAGGAGAAACACAGTGGAGGATTGGTTAGGCACTTTGGTCATGAAAAGACATTTGCAAAGCTAAGCGAGTCATAATTTTGGCCAGGGATGTGGTCAAAGGTCAAGCGGTTTGTGGAAAGTTGCAGTATTTTCCAACATTCAAAGGGAAGAAAGCAGAATGCAGGATTATATCAACCATTACCCATACCCGAGAGGCCGTGGGATGAAATCAACATGGATTTCGTATTGGGATCGCCAAGGATGCAAAGAGGATTTTATTCAGTCTCTGTGATAGTGGATAGGTTTTCCAAGGTGGCACATTTTATCCCATGCTAGAAAACCAGTGATGCAACTCACATCATAAATATGTTTTTCAAAGAGGTCGTTCGAATTCACGGCTTACCCAGAAGTATAGTTTCGGACAGAGATACAAAGTTCATGGGACATTTCTAGAGGACACTGTGGAATAAGATGGGGACTAACTTGATGTTTAGTTCTGCCTATCACCCTCAGATGGATGGAAAAACAGAAGTGGTGAACAGAAGTCTGGGAGACTCGCTAAGAAGCTTGGTGAAAAAGCACCACAACCAGTGGGATAGTATATTACCACAGGCAGAGTTTGCATACAATGACTCAGTGAACAAAAGCACAGGCCAAATTCCATTTCAGATTGTGTATGGAATGCAGCCGAGAGGAGTTTCTGAATTAAGGGATTCAGAACAGACTACGACTAGGAGTGCAAGTGCCGAATAATTCGCAGAGGCGATGAAAGAACTTCACAGCCAGGTGAAGCAGCGACTGCTAGATTCAAATCGCTAATATAAGCACAGAGACGACTAGTGGAAGAGACAATTTCAGTTCGAAGTTGGTGAATTAGTTCTATTACATTTGAGGAAAGAGAGGTTCCCGAGGGGAACATACAATAAATTGAAAATGAAGAGAATCGAGCCATGTAAGATCTTGAAGAAATTAGGGGAAAATGCTTATGAGATCGAGTTACCGGATGGGATCGAAATATCTCTGATATTCAATGTCGTAGATTTATATCCATATAAAGTTGAGGAAGCAGGAACAGAAGGTGAACAACCAGGGGTTTAGTGGCAGAAGTAGATGTTGATTGCCGAGAAGTCGAAGATGGAGAACATATTGGACAAGAGAGTCAGTAAGAAAACCAGGAGGAAAGAATACTATGAGTATTTGGTCAAATGGAAGGGCCATCCAGTGGAAGATACCAGCTAGGAGAATGAAGCGGAGATACAGAAGCATGGACATACCATGCAGGAGCTCATGGACAGGAGCCCATGAAATTTTTCAAGCGAGGGAGTATGATGTAGGAGCATCTCTCACGTCAAGCGAGCCTGCACGCAAAATGCAAGTGGACAGCTGGACAAGCCAGCACAAATTTTGAAAACACCTTGAAACTATTGCGCAAACATTAATGAGGAGATTTAATGAAGCACCTTTGTACATTGTATCGGACTTTGAGCCTTTAGCTCTTGTCCTTAAGTAGATGGAGGCATTTAAAGTAGTTAATGCATGTAGATAGACTTGAATTCATAGATTAGACAGTTGTAGAAGAAGAGAGAGAAAATGGATATAAACACCCTCATTGTGCATTGTAACATTATTCAGATATAGTTGAGCAGGAAGAGCATAGAAGAGAAGTAGAGAACTGTAGAAGAACACCCATGTACAGATCTTGAATTAATAGAAGAAATTGATTCAGATTCATGGCTTTTGTGTTATTCTTTGTGTATGTGTGTTGAATGCTATGCTCATGAGTGTTTGTTTTTCCTGTTATACATTTGCTGTAAAGGCCGAATTTAATTTAACATCTAGTAATTCTACAACAAGACAGTAACTTCTACTAGGTTTATGAAAGTTCAATAATTCCAAAATATTTTAACACATACGCATGTAAATTTAACAATGAATAATAAATTTAATAACAAATTAAAAACAATGCAAAATCTTAAATACCTGAACCTGATGCTAATATCCCTCCATTGTCCAAATGCCTTCTTGACCACTGCTGCACCGTAAAACACTGCCCAAAACCTAGTTCCTCCCTGCCAACTAGGTAACTTCCTAGCTCCAGGATATCGTATGGATATCCTAGGCCCCCGTGCCCAAAACCTCCAGCAACCCCGGTGCACTGATACAATCCTCACTCCAAAACTCCACCTCTCTGCAAAATCCATGAGCCCTCCAAATCCATCCCCCCAACCTCTCGTAGAATCACCTCCTGTTCACCTCATTCCCCTCCATATCCCTCCTTCACTAACTCCCTGCCTCATTTAATCCCTACCTAACCCATTTATTACTTCTTATCCTTTCCCGTTAATGCCCCTTATCCCCTTTATTTAATATCTTATCCCCCCACAATTAATAAGTTATCCCTTGTTGTGTACATAACCTTTCAATTTAACAATATAACTTATTAATTTATTAAATTTAATACTCATGTTTTTAAATGTAATAGGTAGTTTAATTAATCAATTAATTAATCAAATTGCAACCATTAATTAATCAATAATTATTTAATTAGTTTCATTATACCTATCATGTTTAATTAATACCATATTAAGACGATTAATCCCCTATTTAATTTTTACTTAATAATCCTTCACATTTGTTCAACTAGGGTTGTTACATACACCCACCCTTTAGGAAACTTTGTCCCGAAGCTAAGGTATCTTATGGTACAAGGAAAAGAAACACGGTTCACACATTCATAACAATTAACCGACATTATCAGTAAGTAAGTCAAGAAAACTCATACATACTAGTGTATATGTACAAGAAATGCATGTGTAGCTAGTACATGCAAATCTCGTGCATGTACTAACAATAAAAACTGTCATCCTTCAGTAATTTATGTATGCATCCTATCCAGTCAACAAGACTAGTCTTTTATAAAAGACAACAAACCAATCAATTGTTTGAGAAATCCTTTAATTACTATTATCCAGTTCAACAATTTTATTTTAAACAACTTCGGTTTAGTTACATAATAATGAATACTCATATATACTCATTTCTCTTTTTTTTTTTGAAGGGAAAACATTAAATTCCACAACAAGACATATCTCCATACCGTCTCAACTATTACTACTCATCCTTCCTCCCTAACCTACTCCCATCTCCATTCCTATCCTTCCTCTACTAGACTATCTTGGAGCGTCAACTATATTGACCTAACTCCAAATAGAACTCGTAAGCAGAAGTTTCGCTATCTCGACCAAGCTTCCCTAGCAGGCATCTAATAGTCATCATCACACGTCTTGGGGAGTGTGAACTAACACCGTCCTCCCATGACTTTAGGTTTCAGAGGATACATGGTGGGAAATGCCTCCACCCCTCCTAATCATAACTAGGGTCCACACCCTACAATGGAGGATACACGGTAGGAAATTCCTCCACCCCTCCTAACAGGACTAGGGTCCACACCCTACAATGAAATATATAGTGGCACCGTGTTGCTAGAGGTTTTGTCATCATTTATTCAGTTTTGGGCAGTGTCATCACCTGAAATCATGCACTGATCCACATATCATAGCAATGCATCCAAACCAATATAAATTTCACATACAATATTCATACCATAATGTTTCTCAGTTAGTGGTCCTGATATCCACTTTCATCATCATTATCCCTTGGCTATTTCATAGCCCATAACCTCCAGATTAGTCTGTAACACAAACTCATACATTTCCATGCATTATCATCATGTAATTTCATACTAGCATCATTTCAATTTGGTATCCTTGTACCGATAAGTTAACATCAAAGTTTTCCAATTAGAAATAGATCTCATAATATCCCATAATTCAATTTCGACACCCATTCACAAGATTATCATTTACCCAAACTAGATTGCATAATATCCAACATCATCCTTATAGCATTTAAACATTCATTTAATTCACATTCTCACAATATGTCCCATCATATACATCATCATCAATAACATTTAAACATTTGTAAAGTTTACATTCACGTAGTAGATCGCATCATATACATCATCATCAACAACATTTAAACATTCGTAAAATTTACATTCACGTAGTAGATCGCATCATATACGTCATCATCAACAACATTTTAACATTCATAAAAGTTCATAGATTTAAAATTTAAGTGTATCACTTAATAGTTTCATTGTGTCTAGAAAATAAAGTATATAGGCCTCAGGTAATCCTAGCTATCTAAGTCAAAAGGTGGTGTTACATACACCCCACCTTCGAGAAACATGTTCTCGAGGTGGTCAAAATAGTGAGGGATAGTCTCTTTGTAAGGTCTCAGCATCTTCCCAAGCAGCAGATCCTGGACTATACTTGTCCCACTGGACCTTAACTTGGTCTACCAGACGGTTCCTGAGCTATCGGACTCTATGGTCCAATATGCGTAACGGTTCTACCGTGAGGGTTCACACGCCCAATACCTACAATTCCTTCCAATTTAGTTTATCTGATTCATCAGCAACATAATGACATAAAACAGATACATGAAATACATTATGAGTTTTATGCAAGTGGGGTGGCAGTACGAGATGATAGGCAACAGGTCCAATTTTCTCTTGGATCCTGAATGGTCCTATAAATCGAGGTGACAACTTTTTCCCCTTCCTGAATCATATGGTATTCTTATTAGGCCTAATACGAATGAAAACCTGGTCTCCCACTTCATAACTGCGGTCGGTCATGTGTGCATCTGCATAGCTTTTCTGCCTATCTTGTGCTTCCTTTAGTCTCTGCCTAATTTGAATCACCTGTTCCTCCATTTCTTGAATCAATTCTAGCCCAACTGTTACTCAGTCTTCTAGTCTATCCCAACTCAATGGCATTCTACATGGCCTCCTGTACAAAGCTTCGTAGGGTGGAATTTCGATGGAGCTATGATAAATTTTATTGTAGGCAAACTCCAGCAAAGGTAGGTACTTCTCCCACTGGGTTTGATTATCCATTACATACATCCTAAGTATGTCTTCCATGACTTGATTTACTCTCTCAGTTTGCCCATATGTTTCAGGATGATAAGCTGTGCTTAAGTTCAACTGAGTCCCCAACACTGACTGTAAACTTATCCAAAACCTAGAATTGAATCTGGAATCCCTATATGAAATGATCTTCTTATGTATCCCGTGCAAATGGATGACCTTGCTTAGAAACACACGTTCCACATCAGTGACATCATAAGTGTCTCTAACTGGAATAAAATGAGCACTCTTGGTTAGCCTATCCACTATCACAATAATGGCAATGTGTCTATGGGATGTGAGCGGCAACCCCACAACAAAATCCATAGAGATGACTTCCCACTTGGACATAGGGACATCATGTGGTTGTAGGAGGCCTGTCGGGTGATGGTGGTCGACTTTCACCTATTGACACTCTAGGCATTTGGCGATTAAATGGACTACATCGCACTTCATGCCTACCTAAAAGAAGAGCCTCTTCATATCTGCGTACATCTTATTCACTCTCAGATGTGCAAAATAAAGTGATCTATGGGCTTCCTTCAGTATGATGCTTCGAATATCCCCATTCTCAGGGATGTACATCCTTCCTTGATATCTTAACAATCCATCTATTTCCAGATTATATCCTTCATACTGTGGGTCTAACTACCTCCTACTTTAAAGGCTTGAAGTAACCTTTAAATACCAACTATCTCCTCAAAGTTGTGTCAACACATGTTCCCTCAGATTGACCTTTAAGGTTACCAAGGAGAAGATACACGGTCTCCTACCCAAGGCATCTTTGACCACATTTTCATTTCCCTTTATGTACGAAATACCAAAATCATACTCACTCATAAACTCACTCCATCTCCTTTGCCTAGAATTCAGATCTCTTTGAGTGAAGAGATGTTTTAAACTTTGATGGTCCATTTTGAGCTCAAATTTTCACCCAACAAGATAGTGCCTCCAAAGTTTCAAAGCTAGCATTACAACTGCCAACTCTAAATCATGAGTTGCATATAACTCCTCATGTTTCTTCAACTTCCTTGATGCATAAGCTATCACTCCTCCATCCTACATTAGCATGGCTCCCAACCCTTGCTTCGAGGCATCCGTGCAGACTATGAAGTCCTTTTCCATATCCGACACTCGTAGAATTGGCGCACTTGTTAGTAACCTCTTAAGCTCAATGAATGCACTATCACACTCTTTTATCCATTCATACCTGACCCCCTTGCATTGCAAGGTTGTGATGGGTTTCACTATTTTTGAGAATTCTTCTACAAATCTCTGGTAATAAGCCGCTATCCCCATGAAGCTTCTTACCTCATGGGCATTTTTCGGCACTAGCCACTCCATAATGGCCTTTACCTTTTCTGGGTCCATAGAGATTCCTTTGCCGGAAATGATATGACCTAAATAGTGGATCTCTTTCTAGAAGAAGGAACACTTTGACAGCTTCCCATACAATTTGTTCTCTCTAAGGCAAGACAACACTATTCACAAGTGTTCCTCATGTTCTCTTTCATTCTTGGAAAAGATGAGGATTTCATCTAGAAAAACTTTTACAAATTGATCTAAGTACTGCCAGAATACGTACTACAACAAACTCGTAATGTCCAAACCAACTTCGAAAGGAAGTTTTTGGGATATCACCTTCCTTAATCCTTAACTGATGATACCCCGATCGCAAATTGACCTTTGAGAATACCGCTGCTACTTTCATCTGGTCGAAGAGGTCATCTATTCGCGACATCAGGTACCTATTTTTCACTGTAGCACATTTCAAGTCCCTGTAGTCTATACACACTCGTAAGGATCCATCTTTCATCTTTACAAAAATTACCGATGCGTTCCAAGGTGAGACACTGAGCCTTATTAGCCCTAAGTCCAGTAACTCTTTCAACTGCATTTGCAACTCACAAAGTTCTGGCGCTGTCATCCGATACGGAGTCTTGGATATTGGTTCTGTACCAGGTTTTATCTCAATAGTAAAATCAAGCTCCCTCTCATGAGGTAACCCTGGTAACTCATTTGGAAAAACATCCTGAAATTCTGATAATACCAGGTACTGATCCAATGAGGGTCCCTTCCTTTCATTCACTGCTTCTACTACATAAAGTCGACACCCTTGCCTCAAGCATCGCTTAACCTTCATAGTTGATATAAAGCATAACGAAACTTTTCTCTGTACACCCTGGATCTCTATTGGTCTTCCTTCATCATCGACACAAAGCACCCTCTTTGTGAAACAATCTACCAAAGCTCGATGAGCTACTAACCATTCCATTCCAATGATTAGGTCATATGCCCCAAGAGTAGTGATGTATACGTCCAACCTGGTAGTACAAACTCCCAGGTCTACTATAAAATTATCAACACTAGGTCCTATTGCTTGCTTTTCCTCCGAAGCCATCTCAACTTGTTTAAAGTCATCATGCTCGTAGGCTTCCAACCCACTCTTTTCTAATGCAGATGGTGAAATGAAACTATCTGTCGCACCAGAATCAAACAAAATCTTAACATTGATATGATTTAGCATACTTGATGACTCCACCACCGTGGATTGATGTTCGGCCTGGCAGTTATTAACCGCTATGTAAATCTGGTGGCTGCTACTTTTTCTCCCCATCGGTGCCTTTCCTTCTCTATGTACGAACCCTGATTGTAACTTTGGGCAGTCACGCTGGTAATGGGGTCCTTCGCACCTCCAACAGGTAACACGAGATTGAACCTGTGCGCTATTATGTGACTGTCTCTGAAATGAGTTCCTTCCCCTGGAACCCCTGCCCCTACTCGCTATTCCCTAAGATGGTCGTGGTCCTGTCTGCACCATTGGCAATGAAAAAGATGCTGCACTCGCTGCGATTGAAATCCCTGCAGCTACTGTCCTTGGCACGACTCTGTTACCATATGGCAGTGGCCTTGAGCCCCCTCCTCTAGGAAAAGTCCTTGGGGCCTTCCCTACGAATCCTGGGCGATGCAGAAATGTCGGTCTTGTACCCCCGTTCAAGTTCATGTGTTCTTCTGCATAACACACATTTTCCACCGCCTCCGCTACTAAAGACGGTTTCCACATCGACACCATAGCTCTTATCTTAGGGTTCAATCCATAGATGAAGTGCTCTGCCTGTCATTGGGCATTATCCATATACAAAACATATTTGATTAGTTCCATAAACATGATCTCATATTCTTCTACAGTTCTATTTCCTTGTACTAAGGCATGAAATGCCCCTCCCTGTTGTTTCTCATAGTACGTTGGTAGATATTTCCTTCAGAACCTCTCCTCAAAAAGTTCCCAAGACACTGTGTCTGGGGTAAGGTGCAGTTGTCTTTCCAGGTTGCCCCACCAGTTCAAGGCACTGTCTCTTAACTAAAAAATGACTATCTTTTCCTTTGAATTGGATGCATAGTCCCTTAAGGAAAAACACCTTGTCATGCCTTCCAACCATGCTTCCACGTGTTCACTGGCGCGACCCTCGACAAACTCTGGAAGTTTGATCTTTTGCAATTCCCACATGATGTCTTTAGGTGGAGGTCCTCCCCCTGAATCCCTTGACGCTTCTGGATTACCCGTTCCAGACGGGCGGGGTTCCACTTCAGTCCCTGCCGGTTGTCGCCCCTTTAAAGTCTCGTTAATGGCTTCCAACGAGCGCAGTATGAGGGCTAGTTTGGGCGATGGTGGTGGTGGAATAGGCGATGTTGGTGGTGCTTGCGACAATGCTCCCCTGCCTCGACTCCTTTGAGTCCTGACCATCCTGTATTCTTTGACCTGCATCACCTCAAAGTTGTAAGGGTGAGTTCAAGAACGTTTCAAATTGCTGCTATTTAAACTTAGAAATAGGGTTAGGCGTAAGTTTTCTTTACTTGTCTGTAAACAAACATTACTCCATTAGGGAATTGGCTAGGTTAGGGTTAGGGTTAAGCATCTAAGCTTGATTTCTTCGCCCCTACCAAAATAACTATTGGTTCCCTAGCCCTATAGCTATGCTAGCCTTGCGCCTCACTCGCCACTTCTTAAGCTTACTCTCCTAGTGCATATGTCGCCTCCTTCCTGCTTGTCCTAGTCTAAGCCCTTTTTAACTTTTTTCTTACAACTTGATTAAAGTGACTTCCGACCTTATCTTTATTAATTTACGCCGAAAGGCATACACCTATTGACAATGGGCACAATTAATGATCTTTTAATCTCTCTTTTTTTTTTTAACCTTAAACCATTATCTGATGGATATGCATTGAAGATGCTGGCATATTCTCAGTCGTCCTCCAAAATGAATCGATCAGATTTATTGTTCATAAATTTCTTGCATTTATCAAGGCATCCACTAACAGGTTTACTTTTTAACATTTATTTAATCACATTAAAAAAAAATTTGCTGTAAGCCACGTTTAAATGATTAAATAGGATTAAACCGTGGCATCTAAATAATTGTCCACAACTGCCAGCCACATTTCGGCATTCACAACACTATGTACCTTTCGTTGTTAACCAGCCGCCAGCCACTTTGTGGCTGTGCTAGTTTATTAAAAAACTAATAATCTAGACTAAACTTAATCCTAAGCTTCAATCGCCTTAATCAACACACATACATTTTTTTTTCCAAGGCACATACATGGTGCGTTGGTGTTTGGTTGTTCCTTAAGGCTTAGGTAGTGGGGTGTCGTGGGTTCAAAACCCTTTAATTTAGTGATTTTTTTATTTTTATTTTTACTTATATAAAAAAAATCAAAATACCCAATTAATTTAATTTAATTTAATTTAATTAATTAAATTTTAAATTAAATTAAGTTAAATTAATTAAATTTTAAACTAAATTAAGACAATTTACTTAAGAATTTAAAATTTAAATAAATAATTTTTGAAACCTTATTTTATAATAATTATAATTAAAATAAAAAAAATTAAAACAATTAATTTATTACAATAAAAATAAAAAATGAAAAAAAATATATAAAAAAAAAGTTACTCGTGAAATACTATACGTATAGAAATCAGCATCGTGGGTCCTCACATGAGGCCCACGTGCCCGCTCCCAGGTGCTCATCCCTTTCGAGACTCCTCTTCGTGGCCTCGTGTGCACTGGTGTTGGTCTGGTCATGGCTTGTGCATGGATGAGTTGTGTGGCATGGTCTTGTGAGCTTGGTGTTGGGTGCTTGGTTTGAGCTCTGACTTGCGCATGGCGGTGGCTTGTCATTTGATCGTTGGGATTTTTTTGAACTAAGCAGAATTCTTCAGACGTAAAAGTACTTCGTTCAGCTTTCTGCATTTTTACTGTGCACGTCTTTTGCCCAAATGGTAAGTTCAGACGTGATTTTTTTTTCTTCGGTCTTTTTAATGGGTTATTTCTTTCAAGTTTAGGGTTTAGAACTCGACTGCTCTTGCGGTGAAGATTTACAACAATATAAATGTTTTTTTTTTTTTTTCTTTTCTCTGCATTGATTTCCCATTATTTTCTAGACAAGCCATTGAGTGCCTCTGGGTTCGTCGTTGTGTATGCCATTTTAGGGTCGTTTGATTTTCTTATTTGAAGGAACTTTTAGTGTGCTTGATTCTTAAACTAAGAACATTCTAGGAAAGAGGTAAACAATAGTCACTGATTAACTTATCTTTCTCTAATCAGTTGTCCTGGTCATCTTTGTTTTCTGGGAAAAACTAATTATTTTAGACTTAATTATAACCTACTTGAATCATGTAAGGAGTATGGTCGTAGTAAAATCAGGAGTATGGTCATAGTAAAAGCATGTTTAATGGCTTTGGCCACTCTGCTGGCCTGGTATGGTGCCCGAGTTTTCAAGGGAAGAACTAGGGCAACAGAGAATCCATTGTATCAACCATGGTTTTGTACGACTTGTTACATGTGCAGCAGGTTCAACAACTACAACAGCCTTAGGTGGAGAAAAGGGTAGAAGAAGGGGTCACATGATAGTAAGCTAAGTGCGGTGCAGTTCGTAGCTGCCCCTTTTCCCTTTTATTATTATCTATCAGAGTCGAAGTAGGTAGTGTTGAGTCGATCACTGTATCTCTAGGTTCGATCCACTCTCTCTGCAATGTATTTGTCCTTATTACATTCAAAAAAAAATCTGCCAAAAGAACAAAAAGAAAACAAAAGAAGTGGTGACGTTGGTTCATTAGCACATTCCACTTCTTCCCTGTGCACGCGTCCAACAACATAGCCCAAATGCATTGGGTCTACAATAGGCATTATGCCAATCTTATTCCCTTGGTCTATCAGTCTTAGTACCTCTTTGCGAGCTCTTGCATTCATAGTGGTTGGAATTTCACCAAATCACCCGATGGTTTATCTGACGCTCTGAAGCGCCCGGAGGGAGCGTCACATGTACTACTTCCCTCAGATGTTGGTACCGGGTTTACCTTGTCTTTGAGTCTATGTGGCCTGATTTTAAACTTCACGTGCGTTTTTAGGGTGGGTTTGGATTTTTATTTCGATTTTGATTGGGATTCGTCCCTTTTTTTTTTTTTTTAATTATTTGGAATAGTTAAAGGGCATTTGTATATAGTGGAAATATCTCTTCAGAATGGATATAAATCTTTCTTATTCTAAGCTACAAAAAATTTATTAAGACATGTTAACTGATTTAAAATTGCATAATTTGCATTGAGGCCATGCATCAGACAAAAAGTCGGCTTGGTCCTTGTTTACTTTGAATTGCTTACACCTGTAGACTATCTCAAACAGAGATGACCCCGTTTGAAAACATGGCCCTTTAAGTTCTTAATCCTTGAACTAAGCTAATCCAATTTTATTCTTTATCATTTNGCATTGAGGCCATGCATCAGACAAAAATTCGGCTTGGTCCTTGTTTACTTTGAATTGCTTACACCTGTAGACTATCTCAAACAGAGATGACCCCGTTTGAAAACATGGCCCTTTAAGTTCTTAATCCTTGAACTAAGCTAATCCAATTTTATTCTTTATCATTTTTGGGCATTCAGATTATGCAGGAAATCTGCTTTGTATTGAATACATTTGCTTGTGTACCAGAGATTTGAGTTGAAAGAGATTTTCTCAGTGAATCTCTATAAATGCATAGAAGTGAAACTTGAGCGCAACATATCCCTTACAAGTTACAAGAACTCCAGCTTATTTGAGGCCAATCAGTACAGGAGCCCAATCAAACATGAGTCTAAGGCACTCCCGTTGTTAAAGCTTAAAGATTCTTATTCCTTAAGTTCATCCATTAAAGTGATCCCATGACATGAATGGGTGAGTATGCTTATTCACATTGACGAGACAACTATGCCACTCCTTACTAGGTGGTTTCCATCACTTCAAGTGTAGGAACCAAATACATATTTTTTTATTAAGAGGCTTTTGAAGGGTGAATTCTATAATGAAACTTTGTTTTTCTCCTGTATATTGGAAAGACAAATTCTCAGGATTGATATCCACAGCTACACCTGGTAGTAATATGATTTTACATTTTCAATTCTTATTTCATTTATATATTTAGATTTGTTTATATAATCAAATAATAGTGTATTTGGTCTGTAGGTTAGGCATAGCCGAAGTTGGAACTGGGAACTTGGCCCATAGGCCCAGATTTAGAACTAAGATGCTCTGATACCAAATGTAAAGGCCGAATTTAATTTAACATCTAGTAATTCTACAACAAGACAATAAATTCTACTAGGTTTATGAAAGTTCAATAGTTCCAAAATATTTTAACATGTACGCATGTAAATTTAACAATGAATAATAAATTTAATAACATATTAAAAACAATACAAAATATTAAATACCTGAACCTGATGTTAATAGCCCTCCGTTGTCCAAATTCCTTCTTGACCACTCCTCCACCGTAAAACACTGCCCAAAACCTATTTCCTTTTTGCCAACTAGGTAACTTCCTATCTCTAGGATATCGTATGGATATCCTAGCCCCCCATGCCCAAAATCTCTAGCAACCCCAATGCACTGATACAATCCTCACTCCAAAACTCCACCTCTCTGCAAAATCCACGAGCCCTCCAAATCCATCCCCCCGACCTCCCGTAGAATCACCTCCCGTCCACCTCCTTCCCCTCCATATCCCTCCTTCACCGACTCCCTGCCTCATTTAATCCCTACCTAACCCATTTATTACTTCTTATCCTTTCCCGTTAATGCCCCTTATCCCCTTTATTTAATATCTTATCCCCCCACAATTAATATGTTATCCCTTGTTGTGTACGTAACCTTTCAATTTAACTATATAACTTATTAATTTATTAAATTTAATACTCATGTTTTTAAATGTAATAGGTAGTTTAATTAATCAATTAATCAATCAAATTGAAACCATTAATTAATCAATAATTATTTAATTAGTTTTATTATACCTATCCTATTTAATTAATACCATATTAAGATGATTAATCCCCTAATTAATTTTTACTTAATAATCCTTCACATTTGTTCAACTAGGGTTGTTATGTTTTCTTTGATATGCTGTGTATATGATTTCATGTTTGAAATGATGTCTGAGAGGATAATGGAATGAGTTTCAATTGTTTCTCTATCTAATCCAGAGATTCCTTCAAGGAGTGCAGTCGAAGTTGTCCGCAAGGAGTGCGTTGATGGAAGGCTTAGGTAGTTTAACTTTTTCTCTCATTCACCCCCCCAAAAAAAAGGTACAGTTGGGCATAGGAGCTGTGTAAGGAGTGCGCTAGCCAAGTGAAGTTCAGGGTTGCGATCCTGAGTGCCAGCTGACAAACTGTTGCTGTGGGAGTGTGCAGAGTCGAAGGGACTTCAACACTTAAATGTGGTTGAAGGTTTTTCGCAAGGAGTGCGTGCAAGAGGTTCCTGAGGGACTTGAAGGTCATGGGAAAAGTTCAAGAAGGATAGGCCTTCACATTCATTGAAGGAAGAGTGAGCACAGAGGAACACTTGGTTATTTTCAAGAAATCCTCAAGGAGGAAGAAGTCGACAGTCAGGATCTCATGGAGGGGATTCGTGAAAAAAATCTGCCAACCGTCAGATCCACCAGAGTAACGAGGAGTTTACGGCCACACCAGGAGGTTACTCCCAGGATAATCATGAGCATAGGATCGTTGTTGGGTTTCCCATCATCCATTCGATCAGGAAGAAGTGCATTGGGGTTAAGTCCTAGTGAGCAGAGTAGAGTCTCGTAGGGGCATCAAGAATCGACGTTTCGTTATTCTTGGGAACCATAGCAGCGGGAATCGTGAAACTCCAAAACATGATTTTCTGATAGGTTAAAAGAGTGGGCCACAGAGGAGTCGGGGTGGAGGACAGGTGGTGTATCGTATTGGGGTTCAGGAAAAGGTAAGTCTCGAGAACGCATGTGTCCGGGTTTGCGAATTCACGAACTCTAAAATAACGATGGGGTACAGCTATTGAAGAGTTGACCCACACATGTGTCAGTGCAATGACATATCGAGAATCGGGGGTCAGTAAAGAGAAGTGTTTGGAACATTGCGAGTGTCGAAATCCCGACAGGAGAAATCCCGATAGGGACTTGAAAGGTTAGCATTGGCTCACATTGGATTTCGGAGAATTGTGAGACACAAAACACGGGACCACAGGACACGCAAACTGCGAAGTCCGATTTACCGATCGTTAAGGGAGATATTTTGGAGAATTGTTGTGGGTGTGGAAAATTCCTGATAGGGAATTAGAAGAACTTTTCAGTTCTTCGGTCCAAGGAAGGAGGAGGTCCTGGAAGTGGACGTGCCTAGGTGGCACGCCTGTGTCATTTTGTATTGATTGAATATTTGATACCTCACAAAAATACTACAACAACTCAAGGGGAACATGTTTTCTTTGACATTGATGTCAAAGGGGGAGAAAAGAACATGTTTGGGTGCCTTTGTTGCCATCAATGCTAAAGGGGGAGATTGTTGGCGTGTTTTATAGGTAGCATATGATTGTCATTGATGGAAAGTACAACAATGATGATAGCTTGAGTATAGGTATAATGTGCTAGGAGGGCACCAAAAGTATTTTGGGAAAACGAAACAGAGCAACCTCACGAAGGCTAGAAGAGATAGTGCAGAAGTGCATGCAGAGTGCAGAGTATGCATGCTTGTCGTTGATGGAAAATATCACAACCAACAACACAACGATGATTGCATGGCAAGATCAGAAGGTAAATTCCATTTCAGGTATTAGAAACAAAGACTCCATTTCAGAGTTGTGGATACCGGGAGTTGCAAGAGTCAAGAGTCAAGACTCTTGATCACAGGAGTCCTGAAGTTGTGAAATGCGGAACCCCAAAATCCCAAAATAGGCACATCAACCAGATTTTTGGATACCGAGAGTTGGAGGAGTGAAGAGTTGAGACTCTTGATCACAGGATTCCCAAAGTTGTGAAATGAGGAACCTTAAAATCCAAAAACAGACCCATCAATTGGAGTTCCAGATACAGGGAGTTGGAGGAGTCAAGATTTGAGACTCTTGATCACAGGAGCCCTGAAGTTACGAAATGCAAAAACCTAAAATATTGAAACAAGAACATCAACTGGAGTTTTGGATACCAGGAGTTGGAGGAGTCAATTGTCGAGACCCTTGATCACATGAGTCCTGAAGTTGCGAAATGTGGAACCCCAAAATCCTGAAATAGGCACATCAACTGGAATTTTAGATACCAGGAGTTGGAGGAGTCAAGTGTCGAGACTCTTCATCATAGGAGTCTTGAAATGCCAAAATGAAAAATTGCAAAAGGCGCTAACAACTAAATTCCATTTCATAGATCGCGACTTGGAGTGTCAAGACACTTCACCATAGGAATGCCGAAATATCGAAATGTCAAAATGTGAAATGACGAAATACCGGACCATTGATATGACTCCATTTCAGAGTTCTGGATACCGGGAGTTGGAGTGTCAAGACACTTCTTCACAGGAAATCCGAAACACCGAATGCCGAAATGCTAGAATTGTTGAAATGTGAATCACAAAAGTGCCTTTTGAATAGGTGTGTGGTCACTTCCTGAGGCAACATGTGAAAGGAAAGGTGAAAGGTGCCAAAGGCATAAGGCTCAAGAGGTTCATAGTGTAACTGCCAGAAACCATTGATTGCTTTTGCATAGAAAAATCAAAGAGGCCTCAATGTGATTGCCAAAGGAGTTGAAGAGTATCAAGGCATCTGCCAGTGGAATGAAGACTGTTCATAGAGGTGATTGACAGTTGGAAGAGCGTTGAAGTCTATAACTACAACAGAGAAGATGAGCTCGACTATGACAAAGAAGATGAAGAGTCTAGTATGCTGGAGAGGCTAAGGAATCTCGAAATAACACCCAGTGATGATGAACACATGGGTTTAACTGCTAGAGAAGCTAAAGAGTTGTTATGATGATTAGGCAGAGCACTAGATAGGGGGAGAGCATGCAAAATTATTATGGACAGAGCATGCATAAGGAGAAAAGAGACTATATGAATGAAAAAAAAAAGAGATGGTTGTTGTTGTTGAGGGTGATTCAGGTGTGTATAAGGAGGCAGAGTAAAGCAACTGAAATGAACAGAAGAGGAATGGTGCATAGAAGGGACATGGCACACATAACATAAAGGGTAGCAGAAGAAAATAATAGAGATGAATAGATGAGATAGTAAAAGAAGGCTTAGGTGCACTTGTAGAGAAAAGAAAAGTATTAGAAAGAACAAGAATATGCAGGTAGAGAGACACTGATACGGGAGAGAAGAGCAGCATAGTAGAACAATGATAAGCCTGGTAAGCCAATGAAAACTATTGAATTAGTAGAAAAGATTTAGATTTCAGGGTGGTAGGGAGGTGCTAGGGAGGGTTGTTGTCCACATAGGTTCAAGTGGGTGCTTGAACACAGGGAGTTGTAGCTTCCATCTGGTTACAACTAGAGAAACTAGGGTGGTCGGGTGGTGCAAGGGAGAACATTTCTTCTCTGATATACAGGTTGGTGCCTGTGTAATTGGAAGTTGGTTCTTCTATCCAGTTGGTGCTAGAATTCTTAGGAAGTTGGTGCTGGAACTCTTAGGGAGTTGGTGCTTCCTTGTAGTGGGTGCTGGAGAAACCAGGGAGTTGGTGCTCTCTTCTAGTGGGTGCTAGATAAACCAGGGAGTTGGTGCTTCCTTCTAGTGGGTGCTAGAGAAAACAGGGAGTTGGTGCTTCCTTCTAGTGGGTGCTAGAGAAACTAGGGAGTTGGTGCTTCCTTCTAGTTAGTGCTAGAGAATATAGAGAGTTGGTGCTCTCGGCAAGTAGCATCTTCAAAAATAGAGGTTGTAGACTCATTATGAGTTGGAGCTCATAAGTATGATAATGTACATAATGTAAAGATTACTTATGATATAAAGAAGAAGAGGTTTTTTTACGTTTTATGGGTGTCCTCAGGAAATATCTATCTCTGTGTATCTCATGTGTGTGAATGATGTTGAATGTTTTATTGCTTGCTTCCCTCCATTATTGTGATCATCATTGAGAGTTCTGTAATGAAATTAAAATGAGCATAATTGTTTAAGCTTGGTAAAAACTGATTCACCCCCCCTCTCAGTTGTCCAACAATTATATTGATAATGGTGGAATTCATATTGTGCTGGAATCCAAAAAAAAATTGATGATGAACTTTAAGTTGTAAGCCATTTTAACTTGTACCATGTGGCTTATGGTTGTATTCAATTTAATTTCCCCTTCAATGCTATGTGGTTGGGGAAATCCCCCTTGTCACCTTGGAATGGTATGTTATCCTTTTAAAAGAATGCATCACTTTAAGTGGTCACTAACATTGGTTACCTTGTACAATGATGACTAGCTTGGTAATTAAAGTCGTTGCACCACTAATAATCGATACATGCAAATGAAGACAAAAATTGCAGTATCAAGTGTGATAGTAATAGATGGAATGCATGCACCGAGTTAAATGAATGACACCTCTGTGCACAAGCTTAAATTGATGCTTGTTGATTGTGGTTTATATGTTCTTGCACAATCCATGTTGATGATGAGATGAATTAGAAGTTAGAGTTCTTACGCATGTAATTTTAGCGTATGTGATGGTAGTCTCTAGACACCTTGCACGCAGCAAAAATGTGATGTAAGGAATGATTTAGAGGCTTTAAACTACTTGCGGGTGATAAGTTATTAAGTTGTGATTGATTGTTAGACCTTAGATATTGCACAATGAATTAATTGATGATACTCTCGCGCCTCAACTCTAGGTGATGATTAATATATGTTTACATTTGGTTTTCCTTATGCAAATTGTGTGTACAGTAATTTACCTTATGCCTTCACATATGTGGTCATGTGATAGGTTAGCAAACCTTGCGTGCATCATCAATATACTAATAAATGAGGAATTAACAAATTTTATTGCACCATGAATTTATTAACAAATGATTGTAGTAGACTACAGACTGCTAGTGAAAAATGGAAATGTTATGTTATATGATGAGTTCTGCAGATGAATCATCGAGCACGAGTTCCATGTTTATTGATGTTTTATTTTTCCTAATGAAGATTTAAAAAAAAAAAAAAAACTTTTGTGTAGCATTGCATGTAGTCATAACAACAAGGATTGTTGCATATGGCATTAGAGCGGGTTCAACCCTGCAATGGTGGATCTCCATGGTTTCCACTGCAACAAACCCTTGAGTAATAACCTAACAATATTTAAAAATTTAATGTGCCCATGCGTTGATCTCAATTAGAGGACACCACAAAGGTTTACAATGTGGTACCATGGAAGGAGGTGTGATGCTTGCAGAAGTGCTCGTGACCTCAAAGTCTAACCCCATGGGGGAAGGACAAGTCCTTGGGATAGATTTGATTGTTGTAAGGGATGATGATGGTCTGACAAGGCCCCTCCAAGGAACACCAAAGGCCATGATTCACCATCTATACTAAGATGAGGCTAGGGTGCCTGTACCCTTTCAGGTCCACAATGCACCCCATCCAATACTATTAGCATCATTGAGAACTCGAGAAGTATAATTTCTCAAGTCCATGAGTGTTGCAGATGGATCAGTTTTCGAGGCATTGCTAGAGAGAAAGGAAATGTGCTTCATGCTTTGCAATTGCGACGTCCATCATGAAGGTCTTCATGGAGGTCTTTCAACTGAAAGGGGAACGCTCTTCTATGGTGGAAGACACTCCTGTCGCAATTGAATATGGAAGTCAAAGACATGTCATGGGAATTGTTCGAGGAACAGTTTCCAGAGAGGTATCTGTTTGAGGAATTCATTAAGAGTCAAATCAATGAGTTCAATGCCTTGTGATAGGGCAGTCATACAATGCCCGAGTACAAGGCCTGTTTTATGGAGTTGCTTCGATATTCTCATCACCTAAATACTAAAAACATTAAGGTCAACCAGTTTGTGTTTGGCCTTAATGTCAGAATATGTGAAAAGGTTAGGATTCTAATGCCTCAAACCTGGCATGATGTCATTCAAAATGCCCTCATAGTAGTGGAGGATCTTATCAATGGGGATCATAGTAGGAATATAGCGAGACCGATGGGGTAGGTGTCATCTAGTGTGAAATAACATCAGATACCAGATAGACATTCTCCAGGATATCGTGGCTTCCAGAGAGGATCCACTTTCACTACAACTCAGTGATTGACACCTCAGCAGTGAACTCCTTACAGATCCCCACAACAACATCGATCACAGCAACAACAGTTTAGGCTTTTTCAGCAGAACATACCAGGGTTATAGGCTGATGGGCCTTCACATTCTACTTCGGGTACCAGGAGTACTGGACTAAAGAAAGGGTGTTGGACATGTGGGGAACCACATTACTAGTGTGACTCCCTAGTGCAGAGGAACAAAGAATCTAGATCAGCCGAACCCACAACCATGTCAGATTTGGGCAAGGCCCATCAGATTCATGCAGCGGTGAATAACCACTAGGCAGAGCACTAGTTGACTGTTCTCAAGACATTAGATTCCATTGCTGACTAGACCCTTAGTATTTTGATAGATCCAGGTGCTATAGAGAGTTTCATTTCTGGGGCAGTCCTAAAAATAATTAAGGTAAAGGAAGTCGAACAGGATGAGTTTAGATTTGTAGAAATGGCTTCTAGAGCCAAACAAAAGGTTGGTGGGAAGGTTATGGGTTGTAGCCTTAACCTAGGAAATTTTGTCACCAGGGCAACCTATACGTCATGATATTAGGATCTTATGACATCATGATTGGTATGGACTGGTTGGAATCACATGAGGTGATACTCAAGTGTAAGATGAAATGATTGAGATTGGTCGATGATGAGGGAGAGAGATGCATGATTGTAGGTCAGAAACAGGGAGTTTTCCTAAGGTTCTTATCTTCCTTGTAGCCATGGAAGAACATGTGCAAGGGATGTAAGGTTTATGAGATCCTTGCGTTAAATGAGAAGGGATTAGTGGAAGGTATAGAACACCTTCTGATGGTGAGAGAGTTTGCGGACGTCTTCCCTGATGAGTTACTTGGGATTTTGCCGGAGAGGGATTTGGAATTTACCATCAACCTAAAATCGAGAACTAAACCAATAGTAAGAACGCCTTATCTGATGTCGACCCCAGAGTTACAGGAGTTGAGAATGAAACTGAAGTAGTTGTTGGACCTAGGACTTATACGTCCAAGTGTGTCACTATGGGGTGCACCTGTTATTTTCATAGGAAAGAAGGATGGGTCATGGAGACTCTACATTGACTACCATCAATTGAACAAGGCAATGATCAAGAATCAATATCTGTTGCCAAGGATTGATGATCTGTTTGATTAGATGAAGGGTGCAACTGTGCTTTCAAAGATCGACTTGAGATTAGAGTATCACCGGTTATGGATAAAAAAGGAAGACATCCCCAAGACCACCTTTAAGACTAGGTTTGGACATTACAAAATTATTATTTTACCATTTGGACTGACAAACACCCTAGGGGTATTTATGAGTTTGATGAGCGGGGTGCTCTGTAACTACTTGGACAAGTTCGCCCAAGTATTCATTGACAATATTTTGATTTACTCTCAGACGATGGAGAAGCATGACAAACACTTGTGCTTGGTACTACAATGTTGCGAGAGAACAAATTTTATGAGAAATTGTCTAAATGCTCATTTTATCAATCGAAGATTCACTACTTAGGGAATGTCATCTCCAACAAAGGTATCATTGTGGATCCAACAAAGGTCGAGGCTATTATGGAATGGCATGTGCTAATGAATGTCCCAAAAGTGCATAGCTTCATGGGTTTAGTGGGATACTATCGACGGTTCGTTGAGGGTTTTTCGAAGATAAAAAAATTGATTACGGAATTGCAGAAGAAGAACAAGAAGTTTTTTTAGATCAAGAAATGCGTGGAGGCATTTTGGAGGCTCAAGGAGTTGTTGATGACAACACCGATAATAAATTTCCCTGACATGGACATGAACTTCTTGTTATGCATTGATACATCCAAGGAATGCTTAGGTGGAGTCTTGATGCAATACGATCGAGTGATAGCTTACATCTCGAGAAAGTTGAGAAGGCATGAGGATAACTATGCAATGAATGATTTGGAGTTATTAGCCATTGTTTATGCCTTGAGAGTTTGGAGACACTACCTTATTGGATGAAAATTTGAACTAAAAATGGACCACTATGGTCTACAACACATCTTTACGCAAAGTGACTTGAACGCGTGACAACAATGTTGGTCAAAATTGCTTAGTGAGTATGATTTAGAGATTACTTAAATAAAAGGGACAGTGAACAGAGTGGTAGATACATTGAGTTGGAGACCACGCATCTTTTCGATGATACCTCTTCAAACAAATCTACATGAAAATATTCTAACTTTACAATGCAATGATGACTGGTACAAGGAGGTCAAGGATTTTATCAGACAAAACACAATGATGTTATCAAAATATAAAGGATTTACTATGGACAATGATGGATTATTGAGATGTAAAAGTCAAATTTACATATCGACCAATGAAAAGTTGAGGAGTTTGATCCTAAATGAGGCTTATAGAGAAGTGTACATGACTCACCCGAGAGTCATTAATATGAGGGCAAACCATAAACCCTTATTCTTCTAGAAATGAATGAAGGAAGACATAATAAACTACGTGGATCGATGTGTAGAATTTCAGTAAGTAAAAGATGAACATAGACATATGAAAGGATTACCACAACCACAATTTATTCCTGAATTGAAATGGGAGGTCATTTTGATGGATTTCATTGTTGGATTGCCACTGACGGAAAGGAGACACGACTTGATTTTTGTGGTAGTCGACACTCTGACGAAGAGTTCTCATTTTATTCCTGTGCATATGACATATCAGGAACTTGACATAGCTAGAGTTTTCATTAGCGATATTTTTAGGATGCATGGCATGCCTAAGAGGATTATATCTGATCGAGGATTGGTGTTTACTGGATGATTTTGGACTAGTTTCCAAAAGGCCTTGGGAACCCAACTTAAATTTAGTACCGCATATCACTCGAAGACCAACGGGTAGACTAAAAAAACAAACCAAATCTCGGAGGAGATGTTGTGTATGTACATGATCAACCAACATAAGCATTGGGAAGAGTTCTTTCCACTGGTAGAGTTTTGCATACAACAACAGTTATCAAAGCACAATTAAGATGGCACCTTTCAAGTTCCTTTATGGGTGACCATGTCGTATTCCTTTGAGTTGGGATCGGATTTAGGATAGGGTCATGGTGGGGCTAGAAGCGATCCAAGAAATGGAATATCAAATGAAAAATATAATACAAAGGATCAAGAAAGGCCAGGATCGACATAAGAGTTATGTCGATGCGCACTGTGTCGACCGTAGTTATGAAGTTGGCGATCGAGTCTTATTGCGGGTGAAACGACATAAGAGTTAAATCAAGTTTGAAAAGGGTGATAAAATCTCTCCTAGGTTCATGGGACCTTTTGATATTGTAGAAAAGAAGGGGCCTATGGCATATTGACTACCCTTGCCTGCTTCTTTGAGGTGTATGCAAGATGTTTTCCATGTATCTGTTTTGACATTATATTAGTGATCCTACAAATTTTAATTACATAAGTTCCTTGCAGGTATCTTATGAGGGTGCACTCATGGTTGAGTCAATCCACATCCTGGACCATTGCATTCGACAGCTACAATGTCAAATAGTAGATCAGGTCAAGGTCTAGTGGGACAAATATAGTCCACACTCAACAACCTTGGAGGACACATATGATATGCATTAGAAATTTCCATTTTTGTTTGATAGATAGACTTATGATACTATGATACACTTTATTTCGACACCTATATACTATGAAACTTTGGGGTGAATTTTAAACCAAGAGCGGTGTGTATGTAACATCCTTCTCTTATGCACACTGAGGGAACTTATTATTTGAGGACACTTGCATGCAAGTGATTTGGGTTATTATACTATCGGTCATTTTGATAATGATAATGAGATATTATGGATTTGATGATATGTTATTTTGTTGTATTTACCTAGACAAGTGTTATTGAATGGGTTATCTTGAGTGTGCAGGACTTTGGAAATTGAGGATGTAGAGCATCGATGAAACTCATTGGACTTTGGATCAAGTCAAAGAGTGGGATGTTGGGTTTGAATGTTTTTTATGTGACATAGGTACATGTGATTATATGTTTTGATGATTGATTATTATTTCTAACATGATTTGTTGATGGATGCAGGATGATGATAGGTTTTCGATCAGACTCACATTTCTAGTAGAGGGGTCATGTATGACAACCAAAGACATTGAGGGAGAGGTTTGGTAGTAGCCCTGCCACATCCTACTAGCACTCCCATTGTGGCTCGAACTGTAGGTTAACGATTACCTAGTTTGACAAGACCCACGATGTCATGAGGGAAGACTGTGACGATCACTCATGATGATTCTAAGGGGCATGCAATAAGTCAGAGGAATTTTTCCTTAGAGGACCTTAGTCTACCACAAGATCACCTAGTGGAGCATTGACTTGAGGGTTTTGAAGTCTACCAAATTCAATCAAGAGGCGAGTGGCACCCTTGGAGCACGTGGTGATTCTTGAAGGGAATGTTGCGCAAGTAAAATAGAAAGAGTCAAGTGGCACCCTTGGAGCATGTAGTGCATCTTGAAGGGAACATCGTGCAAGGAAAACATAAAGAGGTGAGTGACACCCTTCGAACATGTAGTGTGTCCAGAAGGGAACATCGATATTTTCACTGGTAAGTGAATAAACATAGTCCGCCTTAAAATGAATGATATGATAAGTAAAGTTTAAAAACAATGTTTCCCTTAAAAATGTCTCCCAACCTAGTGAATTTAAAACCTAGGTCTAAGAAGAACCTATGAACAAAAATAATTAGACATATAACAACAAAGGGGTAAAGAAATTCAAACTTTATTTATTAAAGTAACTATATATATATATATAATGTAGGATTAATTTTCAAAATAGGGTTTAGTGGTTGTTTTTATCTACTTTTGCTAAATTAATTTTTAGTTAAAAAGGAAAGAGGGTAAATGCCACAGACCCCTGACCCTTAGGGACAGATCCACGCATGATCGATCTCCACAACTGTGATAAGATGGAATAGCTCTGTGGGTTCTCGCTGGAACCCAAATGATCCACAGGTCCTTTGGAAACCCCACCTATGCGAATAAGCACAAGGTGCGAGCTTCACCTCCTCCAAGTGACCACGCCACTATGACCTTGAGCCAAGCCAAATAGGCACCTTTCACATTTCGCGACTTCGGGCTTTTCAACTCAAAGTTCCCTGGCTCCTTATCCCCAGAATTTCTGAAATGCTAAACCTCAAAAAGGTCTAATGACTCCTCGGTTCCTCCCTTAAACCTTCTCCATGTGACCCGGTCCTATGACCTGGTGCTATTCCTCCGAATGCTTTTAGGGTTTTGTGATATCGCAAGTCGGGACTCCCTATCTCATGACTCCTTCACTCTTGAACTCCCAATTTCCAAAATGCCGAAAAGGGCTTAACAGTTTTGGATCCTCCCTTAACCTCCATTCACGTTACCACCACTATGTGACCATGTGCTTAATGTCAAAGCGCTACCAGCTTTCGTGATTCGGGGAATTGCAATGCAAGCATTCCTCTTTTCCCTTTCGAATACTCGGTCCACAAAACACCAAAATATCTCTGCTGAGAGATCAACGACCTAGGTCCTTCTGGAACCAATGACCATGATCTAAATGGATCGATGGATCGAAATCTTTATGGACTTTTCCCAAAACCTTGACCACTTGCCACGTGTCCTCCTGTGGATGGTCACGATGCTTTTGGGATTTTGGTCGAGTCCCCTCCTTTTCTTCTACGAGGGTTAAACCTCATTCTCCTCTTTCTAGATATAATGGCTATCAGTCCTTTATGTGAGATATGAAGGTCATGATCTGATCTTCTATGCGCCTTCTAGGGACTAAATCCCATGCATGTATCCTTGATCTAGTAGCTCTCAGGCCACTGCACTCTAGATCTAATGGCTGGCGCAATTTCATGATTTCGGCAATTGCAAGTATGGGGTTCAACCTCCTCTGCTCCTCCAACCCCCGATTCACAAATGTGTGGATATCCAAGTATTTAAACCCCCTGCACCTTCGCCTGATCCAATGGTTGTTGGGTATTGGTGTTAGATCTGATGGTTCAGATCTATCCTCCTTGCGCTCTCTCCTCCTATGTGCCTGGATGTAGATTCAATGGTCCAGATATTTCCTCCCAGTGTCGATCCAACGACAGTTGTGCTCCTCCTCCTGAGCTTGTGCCTCTTCCCTTCCCTTGGAATAAATTTGACGCTCGAAGGTCTCGACCCTCGATGCTTCCCTTGTGAGCCCAGTTCCTTTGGGTCTCGTCTGTGTTATAGAAACTCTTCCCCTCCTGAGCTTAGTCAACTCAGAAACCTTGAAAGGTTTCTTGACCTTATGATCCTTTCTTTTTTTGCTCTGTTTGCAAAGGCACTATTCCTCCTGAGCTTCGGGACTTAGAATAAGTCCACCCTCTCACACTCCTTGTGCTTCTGATATTTCCTCAATCTCACATCCAAAGTATTTCTTGAAAAGAAATGCTTCAGACCCTCTTGGTGTTCCTTTCCTCAATGCACACCTTGCAGAGCCCACAGAGTGTTCAGTAACTTTGTTTTTCTTTGAACTCGATACTTCCCTTTCCTCAAAACTTGAAAGAGATTTCTTCTCGGTGCATTCTATTGACTCACCCAATGCCCTCTTGGTAGAGCTCTATAGAATCTGTAGAAGTTTTGTCTTCCCTGAACTTGAAACAGAGTTCCTCCTGTGCACTCCTTGCACTCACTTGATGCCCTTTTGGGAGAGCTCTACAGAACCTTAGACGTTTTGTCTTCCCTCTCTGTTCTCTCCTCTGCACAGTCTCTCCTTCATGATGTTCAATGATCCTAGGGGTTTTCCTTTGAGTCCAATATTTCCTCTAGTGCACCCTCCTAGCATGTCTTTGTATAAATTCCACAGAATTTAGAAGTGCACTCTATGCAATGGCTTACAAAACCTACAGTGTTCTATCATGCAACCTCTTGCATGAAGCCGTAAAGAACTAGACCTAGTATCAAAGAACCCAACAGACAATAATTTCTTTTTGTAACCTGCACATGCGTACAAACATACATCTACAACATATCATAATCACATAAATACATTCATTCAATTACTCAGAATAACATGCAGGAAAAACTGCTCTCTGTTTGTATTAATAAAAATGCCTCTTTACAAATGTTCTCAAGCTTTGACTGCGATAGAGTCATGACTTCTTCTCTTCTCCCTATTTTTTCTATTCTTCCCTTGCTTCTTTAAAAAAAAAAAGAGAAGATCTCTTTACAAAAGGGGGCTCCTCGAGTGCTTACCTCCATCCTCACCAACTCTCATTAATTACAATGAATTACATTGAATGGGCAATCTAATCCGAATTGGACCTAGATCCCCATAAACCTGTCAGCTATTAAGGTGACACCAACTACAACATGCTCGAAGGCATGGCTTCGACTCTACCATCCTTACAAACAATTAATACATTAATTTCAACTTTGAAATTTGAAAGTGAGAGGGATGTGCCTCTCCTCTCCATTGAATGCTTGCTCGGTGCACTGGTTGGTTGCACTTGATGACGTTGGACTGATTCTCCTGCAACATACTCCTCCGCTGCAAAATTCATGAGATTATGCTCATGAGCTTCCCAACACCGCTGTTGAAATACACTTGGATCCCAAATGTTTCTTTGGAGCTGTCCATATGCTCCAGTGATTTGTTGTTACTGCTGCATCTATTGCCCTACTGTTATGGCAGGTTCTTCTCTACTAAGCTCCTCTTCACTAGTAGTTTCTGCTACTGACCTCGAAATCAACCTTATAATATTCTCAATCTCCTTGTTCAGCTACTCCCATGGGTGGATTTCCTTTTTCAGTGTGCTTTGCTGCACTTTTTCCCTGCAAATGGGTAGATCATCCCGATCCCCCAGACTATATTCTCCCTTTGTGGCCTCAACTTGCCATTGTGCTACAAAATTCAGCTCTGTAGTCTTATCTTCTTGACTAATCTGTTGTTCAGTCATCTTCTCTAACAAACTTGCTTCTTCCATTTCTCCTTGTGATGGTTGAATTCCAGATTCCTCTAGCTGCTCCTCAGACTGCAATTCTCTGTCATCTTCTTCTGCATGCCTCAAACTGCAGTTATCATCTGTTCAGCTCCCTGGCTGAAATTTTTGAGCAATTTCTCTGAATGATCTTCTCTCTAAATCTCCATGAATTTCTGCTCATGGCATTCATCGAATGGCTCTGGATGGTTTAACCAATCCTCCAACATTTATAACTCCTTCTCCCATGGAGTGAGCATCTTAACTGTGTGCTCCTCTTCTTTTCCTTGGGAAGCTTTTGATACTTTCCCCTTCATCATGACAATCTCTGATGGTTGTCATTCCTTTTTCATACCTACATCACAAACATAGTTAAATTTAAAATCATTTGGCCCCATGGCCTCCTTCTTAGATTCTTGTTGCACTATACCCTCATGCGAAATGCTTGTATTAGCCTCTACTGGACTATTTGGTAGGAATACTTGAATTCCCCCAATAATCATAATACTTTTCTGACCTTCCTTCTCTGTCATCTCCTCTTGCTAATATGAACTCACCTCTAAGTTCATCTTCTCTCCCTTTCCCACTTGGCAGTATGGGATTTTTCTGCTGCCCACCTGGCAGTCTATGGGATCAATCGATCCTATCTCCATCAGCACTCCTTGCTGACATGAACTCACTTATGAGCTCTCGAGACTTTAAAAGAGTCTCATCTCCTTCTCCTTTCCCACTTTTCATATTGGGAAATTTTTTTTGCCCACTTGGCAGTCTATGAGATCCTCTAACAATCTTATCTCATTCTCAATGTCATTGAGATTTCTCCTAGTCTCTGGTTCACAAGTGTGAACCACTCCTTCTCTATCACTGAGGCTTCTAATATGCCTCAATCATTTCTTCAGTAGTCTCTGCTGCCTTCAGACCAATAAATACTAAACTGGTCACTTTACCCTTCTCTTTATGGGTCATTCATATACCCAATGCAACTTGGCATCCTGTTGCATTCACAGTGCAAGCTCTTCCATTCTCGCCCTTATCTCAACGAGATCTTCATCCATCTCATATTTTCTCTACTGTTGGTGGTTCCTCTTTCCACCACATCCATGGCCTTCAGTATCCATTTTCCTGTTCCTATCTGCCCTCCTAGAAAACTTGTTTCTTTTACTCTGCAACCGTGAGTGCTTCCAACCTTTCCTATAGTCCTCCTGACTATCTATTGACTGTTGCACACCTTAAAACAATCATCACATAGCTTCAAAAATCTATCTTCCTTTTCCTCTGGCTCCCTCTGCTTGCAATATATAGACAAAATCAAGCTCTGATACCACTTTTCTGCAGACCCCTGACCCTCATGCCTAGATCTGTGCACGATCGATCTCCACAATTGTGCTAAGCTGGAACAATTCAGTGGGTCCTCACTGGAACCCAATTGATCCACAGGTCCTTTGGAAACTCCACCTGTGTGAAAAATCACAAGGTGTGATCTTCACCTCCTCCAAGTGACCATGTCGCTATGACCTCGAGCCAAGCCAAATAGGCACCTTTCGCATTTCGCGATTTCAGGGTTTTCAACGCAAAGTGCCCTGGCTCCTTGTCCTCAGAATTTTTGAAATGATGAACCTTGAAAGGGTATAATGGCTCCTTGGCTCCTCCCTTAAACCTTCTCCATGTGACCCAGTCCTATGACCTAGTGCTATTCCTCTGAATGCTTTCGGGGTTTCGCGATATCATGAGTCGGGACACCCTGTCTCACAACTCCTTTACTCTTGAACTCTCGGTTTCCGAAATGCTGAAAAGGGATTAACGGTTCTGGCTCCTCCCTTAACCTCCATCCACATGACCACCATTCTGTGACCACGCTCTTAACATCAAAGAGATACCAGCTTTCGCTATTTAGGGAATCACGATGCAAGCATTCCTTCTTTCCCTTTAGAATCCCCAGTCCACAAAACGTCGAAATCTCTCTGCTGAGAGATCAATGGCCCAGGTCCTTCTAGAACCGATGACCACGATCTAACTGGATCAATGGCTCAAAATATTTAGGGAATTTTCTTGAACCCTTGACTGCTTGCCACGTGTCCTCCTGTGGACAGTCATGATGCTTTTGGGATTTTGGTCAATTCCTCTCCTTTGCTTCTATGAGGGTTAAACCTCATTCTCCTCTTTCCAAATCTGATGGCTATTGGTCCTTTACACAAGATCTGATGGTCATGATCTGATATTCTGTGCACCTCCTAGGGACTAAATCCCATGCATGTATCCTTGATCCAGCGGCTCTTGGGCCACTATGCTCCAGATCCAACGACTAGCATGATTTCACGATTTCTATGATTGCAAGTATGGGGTGCAACCTCCTCTCCTCCTCCAACCCCCGATTCCTGAATGTGTGGATATCCAAGGATTTAAACTCCCTGCGCCTTCACCTGATCCAATAGTTATCATCTATTGGTGTTAGATATGATGATTCATATCTAACCTCCTTATGCTCTCTCCTCTTGTATTCCTGGATGTAGATTCAATGGTCCAGATCTTTCCTCCCAGTTCCAATCCAATGACAATTGTGCTCCTCCTCATGTGCTTGTGCCTCTTCCCTTCCCTTGGAATAAATTCGACACTTGAAGGTCTCAGCTCTTGATGCTTCCCTTGCGAGCCTGATTCCTTTGGGTCTCATTTGCATTATAGAAGTGCTTCCCCTTCTGAGCTTAGTAAACTCAGAAACCTTGAAAGATTTATCGACCTTTTTCTCCTTTCTTTTGTTTCTCTGTGCACAAAGGCACTATTCCTCCTGAGCTTCAAGACTTAGAATAAGTCCACCCTCGCACACTCCTTGTGCTGCTAAGATTTCCTCAATCTCAGATCCAAAGTATTTCTTGAAAATACATGCTCCATGCCCTCTTGGTGTTCCTTTTCTCAATTCACACCTTGCAGAGCCCACAAAGTGTTCAGTAACTCTGGTTGTCTTCGAACTCAACACTTCCCTTTCCTCAGAACTCGAAAGAGAGTTCTTCTCAATGCGTTCTATGCACTCACACAATTACCTCTTGGCAGAGCTCTACAGAACATGCAGTAGTTTTGTCTTCTCTGAACTTGAAATAGAGTTCCTCCTCTGCACTCCTTTCACTCCCTCAATGCCCTCCTAGCAGAGCTCTACAGAACCTCAGATGTTTTGTCTTCCCTCTCTGTTCTCTCCTCTACACAGTATCTCCTTTAGAATTTTCAACGATCCTAGGGGTTTACCTTTGAGTCCAATATTTCCTCTGGTGCACCTTCCTGACACGTCTCTGTCTAAATTTCGTAGAATTCATAAGTGCACTCTATGCACTGGCTTACAAAACCCACAGTGTTTTGTCATGCAACCTCTTACATGAAGCCAAAAAGAACCAGACCTGAAATCAAAGAGCCCAACAGACAACTATTTCTATATGTAACCTACAAATGCATACAAACATACATCTACATCATATCATAAGAACATAAAGACATTCATTCAATTACCTAGAATAACATGCAAGAAAAACTGCTCTCTATTTGTATTAATAAAAATGCCTCTTTTCAAATGTGCTCAAGCTCTAACTACAATAGAGTCACGACTTCTTCTCTTCTCCCTATTTTCTCTATTCTTCCCCTGCTTCTTTTTTAAAAACAAAAATAAGATCTCTTTACAAAAGGGGGCTCCTCGAGCACTTCCCTCCATCCTCACCAACTCTCATTAATTACAATGAATTACATTGAAATGGCCATCTAATCCGAATTAGACCTAGATCCCCATAAAACTGTCAACCATTAAGGCGATACCAACTACAGCATGCTCGAAGGCATGGCTTCGGCTATGCCCCTGACCCTCAGGCTGAGATCAGACCAGGATCGATCTGCACAACTGTGCTAAGCTGGAACAACTTAGTGGGTTCTCGCTGGAACCCAAACGATCCACATGTCCTTCAAAAACCCCACCTGTGCGATTAAGCACAAGATGCAAGCTTCACCTCCTCCAAGAAACCACGTCGCTATGACCTCGAGCCAAGCCAAATAGGCACCTTTCACATTTCATGATTTCAAGGTTTTCTTTGCAAAGTGCCCCGACTCCTTGTCCTCAGAATTTCTAAAATTCCAAACCTCGAAAGGGTCTAACTGCTCCTTGGCTCCTCCCTTAAACATTCTCCATGTGACCCAATCCTATGATCTGGTGCTATTCCTCTGAATGCTTTTGGGGTTTTGCGATATCATAAGTTGAGACTCCCTGTCTTACGACTCCTTTACTCTTGAACTCCCAGTTGCTGAAATGCCAAAAATGGATTAACAGTTCTGGCTCCTCCCTTAACCTCCATCCACATGACCACCACTCTGTGACCACGCCCTTAATGTCAAAGTGCTACCATCTTTCACGATTCAGGGAATCGCGATGCAAGCATTCCTCATTTCCCTTTCGAATCCTTGGTCCACAAAACATCGAAATCTCTCTGCTAAGAGATCAACGACTCAGGTCCTTCTAGAACCAATGACCATGATCTAACTGGATCGATGGCTCAAAATCTTTAGGGACTTTTCCCAAAATCTTGACCGCTTGCCACGTGTCCTCTTATGGATGATCGCGATGCTTTCAGGATTTTGGTCGAGTCCTCTCCCTTGCTTCTACGAGGGTTAAACCTTGTTCTCCTCTTTCTGAATCTGATGGCTATCGATCCTTTACATGAGATTTGATGGTCATGACCTGATCTTCTGTGCACCTCCTAGGGACTAAATCCCATGCATGTATCCTTGATCTAGTGACTCTCAGGCCACTGCGCTCCAAATCCAATGACTAGCGCAATTTCATGATTTTGGTAATTGAAAGTATGGGGTGCAACCTCCTCTGCTCCTCCAACCCCCAATTCGCGAATGTGCGGATATCCAAGGATTTAAACCCCCTGCACCTTCGTCTGATCCAATGGTTGTTGGGTATTGGTGTTAGATTTGATGGTTCAGGTCTATTGTAGTGTCCCCAAGGCTGAGCCCCGATGTAAACCATGCTCTGAAAGAGATTGTAAATATGTTCTATAGGCTGGTGAGCCAAGTTTTGTATAAGCTATAGGCTTATGAGTTTTGTTAGGCCAGGGAGCCTAAGTGTTGAAGGCCAGGAGCCTGTGATATACTTGTATGTATGTAGGTCAATTAATAAAATATAAATACCGC